>KV015609.1:0-26842 GCA_001598015.1 Dorcoceras hygrometricum
AAGGACGTTTCTTTGTCTAAGGACGTTGGTTTTTCAGTGGGCCTTAGCCCTCCAACCACCTGGAAGCGCTCTTAGAGAATGTTAGTCCATGACTTCTAATTGATCATAAAACAAAAGTTTATTGGATAAGATCATGAAGCTAAGGGAATTTAAATATTTTTAAAAATTTCCTACCTTCCATCAACAATGGGTGTACGTCGATGCTACCCGCATACATAGTCCGGCTCATATTATTGGGAGGGTTCTGTGTGTCGGAAAGCTGTACACGTCACTGGCTGTGAGTTGGATTAAACTCCCATAACGTTGGCTCATATTATTAAGTTATGGCGACCGTCCATTACAACTCAACATTGATGGATCATATTGATACGTGATAGTAATCGGCATCATATTATTGCGCCTTACTGGACGTGAGGTAAATACATGGAGGTTGCACCTGTTGCAATCGGGATCTACCTTTTAAGGATCATGGTTGGTTGATATTATTCGGGACCTCGTGTTCTTGATTGAACTCTGTGCACCCACTAAGGAAAGTAGTTTTCTCAATTTCATTAGAGGGTGGTGAAATCGTTAAAATAGTGGGAGGGTAATTCATAAAACTAAATGACCATGTTTTATGTCTTAGCGTTTTTCATGAATAGTCTGTAATGCATGTCTGTTTTACTTTTCAGTATAAACTGCTTTCATTATGTATTTGATCAAAAATCCACTTGCTGCTATACTGGATAACAACAGGTTCACTGGCTTAAACTACCAAATTTGGCTTCGAAATCTCAAGATTGTCTTGGCTTATGAGAAACTTCTCTACACGCTAGAGAAGACCCCTCCGAAGGAAGCCACTGCCAATGCCAGTCCTGAGAAGACGGTATATGCTGTTGACATTCAACTTCATCTCAAGGAGCTATATGGGGAGAGCTCTCGGACTGAGAGGTTCACTACTGTCAAGGAGCTCATGACAAGCCGCATGCGCGAGGGGACTTCGGTCCGTGAGCATGGGGTCCGTATTATTGGGCTCATTGGGAATTAGTGGGCCTTGATATCACGCTTCCACATGAGCTGTCTATGGATCTTCTTCTCCTCTCCCTGTCTGCTGCGTTCGACCCCTTTGTGATCAAATTCAACATGAACAAGCTGGAGGCCACCCTTGAAGAGAAGAGGTGCTAAACATGCTTGTTCTGTTCGAGGGACCATAAAGAAGGACAAGCCCGTCCTCCTTTTGGGCAATTCTTCCTCTGCGAAGAAGGGGCCCAAACGTAAGGGTAAGAAACGTTCTGCCCCTGCGAAGGAGGAAAAGCCCGCCAAGAAGCCCAAGGCAAGAGCTTCAAAGCCGAACAAATCTGAAGATTTTTGCCACCACTGCCAAAAGCCTGGGCACTGGAGGAGGAACTGAAAGGGTTACCTCGAGCAGTTGCGAACAGCAAAAGGTATATTCGACATTGAAATCAATATGTCTATTAACTAAACTTCTTGGGTACTTGATTCCGGATGTGGATCTCATATATGCAATGACTTGAAGTTAATAACAAAAGGCTGGCGTCTTAGGGAGAGTGAGACCCACTTGAGGCTTGGCAACGGAGCAAGGGTTGCTGCTGTAGCTATAGGAGTTGTTTATTTATTTATTTCTTCAAATTTTAAGGTTTTTGTTGAGAAACGTTTTATTTGTTCCTGAATTAATAAAGAAAATTATTTCCGTTTCTATGCTTGATAGTGATGGATATTCTTGTCATTTTGCCATTTCGATTTGCAATATTTACAAGAATGAATGTTTAATTGGAATTGGGTAACGTGAAAACGATCTATACGCCTTAAAATTGAGAGAAGTTCCAACTCACGATGTGAAAACACACACAACAACAATAAAAAGGAAAAACGATAATATGAACCTGGCACAACTTTTGCATGCCAGGCTAGGTCATACTTCCTTAAATAGGATGAACAAGTTGATTAGGAGCGACATGTTTAATATGTCTGATATTAACTCCTTACCAACTTGTGAATCCTGTCTCAAAGGAAAATGAAAAAATTGCCCCTCACGGGCAAGCCTGAACGTGCTCAAGGTCTATTGGATTTGACCAATGTCAGGCCCGATGCACAAATCAGAGATAAACCACGCAATAAACAAAAATCACGGAAGCATTTAAAAGTGGCTAAAATTTTTTGCTTTGGTCTGACTTAGAAAACAAAAGTTAAAATACACTAATACTCAAAATATTGGTTTTACAACAATCGAAAACCAAATCAACAAACAACCAGACATCGATACAAGCATAGAGTGTCTCCTAAATCAGCAATAGAACTTTACATCCTCACGGGGCATTCACCGGAGACTTCTATACTACCTAATATAAATAATATACATAACTGGGACACTCTATCCACCTCTCGGGGCACCACTAGCTGGGTCATCTCCACGACCAGCTGATAAACCTGCATAACCTGAACAACATGCAGGAAACAAACAACCAGCCCCAAAGGGATATGAGGTCAAACCCCAGTACAGAGAGCAATATAACACAGCATATAGATAGCAACAGAAATAGATGCACGTGCTATGAATGAGGACAGTATAATGCAACAGCAGCAGACTACAACCAAAGCAGGGAGCCAAAGGAACTCAAGAACATCTAAACAACTGATACAAATCGAATGGATGATAGTGGCCACGGGTGTGTGAGAGCATGGTAGCTATCCACTCGTCTCAACACTTCGTACCAGATGCATAAACAAAATCATCAACCTGCTGTTGCCCACTCATGAGTCGTGGTAGATATCCATTCGGCTCATAGCGGATAACAACAACCCAGCAGGGAGATGAGGAGCACGGTATTGCCGCTCGTCCTCAATACAAGCATCCTGGTACTCACAGATTAGAAGAACAAGGAACGGCTAACAAGATCTGAGATGAAAAGTGAAATGCGTGATTGCAAATGCAACAACTTGCAACAATCAACATAATAGCATACACTGCACAACTCACCAGCAACCATACACATATATCCATGCCTATCCCAAAGCTGTAAAACACGCTCAAATCCGTACCTTAGCTTTCTGAGCTACAATTACCACAACCGAAGTCCAGAGCACATAGATCTGAAACCTTCTTAGGCAAATAACAACAACTAGCTCAAGGACGCAAAGTACAGAAACTCTAACTGGGAGCTACGAGCTCAACCGGCTCTATCCTACCCTTCTAGCACAACAGATAGCTCTAAACGGAGCATAAGGGAGGATCTAGCACATACTCAAAGCGTTACCTGAATGGAAGAACCAATCTGCCCGAAATGCTAACAGACTACACAAGTTAGCTTCCTTCGCGATCCAATTCGAGCTAACCCAAGTCTTTTAAAGAGGTATATGAAGAACGGTCATGGAAAGAGGAGTCCAACTCTACCACCCTTGCTCCAAGCTACGCCATCTATCACCGGGAATCGGAGAAGACAAGGTTTGGTGAACAGTAACTAGGGTATCGCGACAGAGTAAAGCTTACGGGAAGAAAAATCTTCTATGTGTCAGGAATGATAATGGCGAGACAACCGTCAAAGTCCTCTATATATACAACTTACGTCTTCCAAATCTGATGAACAGTAGTCACCGACAACACTGGCTCAAAGCTGAAACCAGCTCAGATCTGAGTACCACTCCAGATCTGGACTCTATGCCAAAACAGATTTGGGACCCTTCCAAACGACGTCGCTCATAATTCCACTCTCCCAACTGGTACATGTCATCCCGCTAATACCAAATCTGATATCGCTAAAACTGTGTCGCATCGCTCCAAGCCAGAACACTCAGATCTTAGTCACGAGACCCGATCAATTCTGAACAATGTAACCCGCACCAGTCTACACCAAGAACACAAACCTGGCCGGTCTATACTAAACCCTCGAACTAGGCTGATTCACACAGCGCTAACAACTTGCGCATCTCAACCTGGTTTCTTCCAAACGACGTCGCTTCGCTATCCTCGCAGGATATTCCACTAGTGTGCCCAGAATTGCTTGCAACAACCATATTTGACACCAACACAGATTACCATCAACCAATACAAAAACCGATGTTACCAACCAATACAAACCAACTCTCAAATCTGATTACTACTCCACAGAACTCTCCACACAACCAAAGCTGCTCTAACCACACGCAAAACCTTCAAATCAATCCAGAGTTGTTCCAAGGACTTATACTGACCCGATTACTTCACCAAGCATACCAGCTCAAATCTGATCCTTACCAGATCTGCTTACGCCAAATCTGGTCTATAAAAAACCCGATTAATTAACTTTATTACTCCACTAATCTTTTGGATCTCACAATCCTCCCCCACTAAAAATAAGATTTCGTCCCCGAAATCAAAAAACAACTCCAGAACTAAACAAAAACCTCAACAATAACCAAGAGTTCAAAATAACTGGGGAAACAATAACAAGCAGTCTAGCTACTGGAGTTTAATGCAAGATCTAATCAAACAGATGTGGCCACTCACGTTGAATTTTCTCCTCTAACTCCCACGTAACTTCTTCTCTACCATGCTTGCTCCAAACCATCACCAAGGGAATGGTATTGTTCCTGAGCTGCTTCTCCTTCCTATCCAAGATCTGCAAGGGATACTCAACATAACTCAATGTTCTATCAAGCTCTACCTCGTCTGTTCTTAGCACATTCGAAGGATCTGGCTCATACTTCCTCAACATAGACACATGAAACACATCATGCAATGAGGAGAGCTCTGGTGGAAACAACAAACGATAAGCCAAAGGATAGATCCTCTCAACAATCTCATAAGGTCCAACATAACGAAAGTCTAATTTCCATTGAGACCAAATCTCATAACACTTCTGAAAGAAGAAACTTTCAAGAGCACTTGATCACCAACCTGAATTCTAAAGGGCTATGCCTTCTGTTCGCAGAACTGGCTTGGATATCTTGTGAAGCTTTCATTCGTTGCCTAATCAGATCAACCTGATATCTCATCTGATGCACAAACTCTAGAGAAGACAGATGCTTCTCCCCCACTTCTTCCCAACAAATCGGCACTTCCTGCCATACAACGCTTCAAACGATGCCATACCAATCGTTACCTGGTAGCTGTTATTATACGAAAACTCAACCAAAGACAATGAATTTTTCCAGCTACCAATAAAATCCATAACAACAGCTCACAACATATCCTCCAAAGTCTGGATAGTTCTCTCAGATTGGCCATCGGTTTGGGGATGAGAGGAAGTACTCATAGCCAATCTGGTGCCCAAAGATGCTTGCAAACTCTTCCAAAATCTGGAAGTAAATCTCGGATCTCGATCTGAAACAATGGTCACAGGCACACAATGCAATCGCATCACAAAATCTATGTACAGCTTCGCCATTTTCCTCAAAGAGTATGTCATACTGTAGGGAATGAAGTGAACTGACTTCGAAAGTCTGTTAACTACCCAAATAGCATCACATCCTCGGCTGGAACGAGGAAAACTGGGTCACGAAATCCATCGCTACATGCTCCCAATTCCATTGGGGTACCTCTAAACTCTGTAATAGACCACTAGATATCATCCTTTCTGCCTTTACTTGTTGTAATTCAGACAACGCGCAACAAAATAAGTCAACATCACTCTTCAAACCTGCCCACCAATAGTGTGGCTTCAAGGCATGGTACATCTCTTTTGCACCAGGATGGACAATATGTCTACTACAGTGAGCTTCTCTCAAGATATTCTCCTTCAAATCAATCAGATATGGCACTACCAACCTGCCACAAAATCTCAAACAAACATCAGATGAGACAAAATAATCTTCCAGCTGTCCATCTCGAGCATTTAACTTCAGCTCGTGGATAGATGGATCAGTTCTCTGAGCTGCTCTAATGTTCGGAAAAATCTGTGGCTCAACTTGAAAAGAAGACACCACAACATAATCCTCACCTGGGTAGAAACGCCAACTAGTAGTTCTCAGATTCTCATGAACTTTCGAAATCCGCAGCGATGCAAGCATCGACACTTGAGCTTTCCTGCTCAATGCATCAGAAACTACATTCACTTTGCCAGGTTGGTACTGAATTTCACAATCGAAATCCTTAAGCAGCTCCATTCATCTACGCTGTCTCATGTTCAAATCTGACTGGGAAAAAAGATACTTAAGACTCTTGTGTTCAGTATACACCACAAACTGTTCGCCATACAGATGGTGGTGCCAAATTTTCAAAGCAAAGAGCACTGCTGGCAACTCCAAATCATGAACTGGATATCGATTCTCATGCGGTTTCAACTGACGAGAAGCATACGAAATGACTCGACCATTCTGCATCAAAACACAACCCAATCCATAGAGCGAAGCATTCGAACAAACCACAAAACCACTTGAACCTGAAGGCAAAGTTAACACTGACGCTGAAGTTATCTTCTCCTTTTGAGCAATTGAAAGCTATTCTCGCATTGCTCCGTCCAAACAAACCTCTTATCTTTATGGGGAAATGGCGTCATAGGCTTAGCTATACTAGAGAATCCATCAATGAAGCGACGATAATAGCTAGCCAATCCCAAAAAGCTACGAATCTCAGAGACATTCTTGGGGCGCTCCCAGTTTACCACAGCCTCCACCTTACTGGGATCAACATATATACCTTTAGCTGAAAAGACATGACCCAGAAACACTACTATGTCCAACCAAAACTCGCATTTGGAGAACTTAGCATACAGCTGCGAGTCTCGAAGTGATTGAAGAAGTAGCCCCAAATGCTTTTTATGCTGCATCGGAGTCTTCGAATACACAAAAATGCCATCGATTAACACAATCACAAACTGATCGATGAACTCTCTAAAGACTCGATTCATTAGGTCCATGAAAACTGCATGGGCATTAGTCAAACCAAAAGGCATAACCAAAAACTCATAATGAACGTACCTCGTACGAAACGCAGTTTTCGCAACATCTTCCTCTAGAATACTCAACTGATGATACCCCGTACGCAGATCGATCTTAGAATACACAGTTGAACCCTGAAGCTGATCAAACAAATCGTTGATCCTCGGCAAAGGGTACTTATTCTTCACAGTAGCCATATTCAGTTGTCGAAAGTCGATGCACATCCTCATCTAACCATCCTTGTTCTTCACAAACAAGATAGGAGCTCCCCACGGTGACATACTTGACCTAATAAAGCCCTTCTCCAACAAATCACTAAGTTGTACCTTAAGCTCCCTGAACTCGGCTGGTGCTAAACGATACGAGGCTCGCGAGATAGGAGTTGTACCAGGTACCAACTCGATGCTAAAGTTAATCTCCCTCCTCGGAAGAAAACCACGAATCTCCTCCGGAAACACATCAGGGAAATTGCGAACAACGGGGATGTCACTAAACTCCACACAAGATGAATAGGATGCATCCAACGCAGATATCATGAACCCTGCGTTCTCCAATTACAAGAGGCCAAGCATCTACATAGCAGAGATCAACGGAATCTTCGATTGGGAATCATGGCCGTAGAAATTCCATTTCTCACCAAAATGGGGCTGAAAACGCACAACCCCATGGAAACAATCCACGGTGGCCCTATAACAAGACAACACGTCCATTCCCACAATACAATAAAAATCACACATCACTAACCGAATCAAATTCGCTACCAACACGTACTCACCAAACCTAAGAATGCCATTCAACAAAATCTCTTGGAAAACAGGCTCGCGCCGGCAATAGTCGCAACAGAAACAACATCACACAAAGTAGTGGTATGCAAACCATGCTCAACCACATATGCATCGGCAATACGAATGTGATGCTCCAGTATCAAACAATACACACGTAGGAAAATCAAAAACAGAACAAATACCTGCGATCACTCCTTCTGGCGTGCCCTCTTCTTGCTCCCTAGTAATGGCTTTCACTTGGGCTTGCTGGGGTCCAGAGAAATGGGGCTAGGAAGACTGTCCAAAACGCGAAGGACCAAGCTACTAGAACGGCCTATGCTGAGTATCTTCCATCCCTTGCTGCTGAACAGGGAAAGAACGACCCATAGAAGATCCCCCTAGGTCGACCCTACGGTGGGGCAGCGGTGCGCTGAGATCCATCCAAAAGGACACACCGTTGCAAAAATGTCCATACTGCCCGCAATTATTGCTGTTGGCGAGAATGGCGGATCCGGATCCCGTTTCCCGGGGCACAGCGGAAGTTTAAAATTTTGCACCGGGAATCGTTCAATACATCAAAAACAATATAATAAACCATACATAGGATGTTTATCGATTGTTACCTTGCTGGCGTCTAGGCTCCTGGCTCCAACCAGATTCACAGGGAATTCTGGCTCTTGAAAGGTAGGCGGCGATAGATCCTCCCAATCAGGTCCACGACCGGAAGCACGAGTCTTTCGTCAGTCTGCACTAGAAGAGCTGACGAAATTTCCACGGACGGAATCACTTCAAAAAGACGATCGGAAAAAGTCCGATCATGTAGGCGGCACGGCGGCACGGCGGAGGAGGGGCGGTGGCCTTGAGGAGGTAGTGGGATAGGGGGGCGGGGCGCTTGGGTCAGGCCCTGATCCATATGAACATTCGGTTCAATCGTATCACTACGGTTTCATCATAATCGCGATCGACGATCAGATTGGACCGATCGACTCAGTTTCCAAAACTGAATATTATTATATGAAAACAATTTTTCAGACCACATAGACCAAAATAGCAGTTTAGCCCCTCAACTTTGGGAAATCACAATTTGACCCCTGTTGACTTTTAGGAAGTCGCACTCCCTAAATTCCTCCTCCTATGCTCAACACATTGAGCTCAGTTTCCGTGCGGGAATCATGAATCCAGTAATTGTGTGACCCCCAATAGTTCAGGGATACAGCTAGCCGTGGGCCCACAACCATTGTGACTCCGAAATCACAATTTCGGACTTGCCCAACGGATCACGGTAAAGAGCCGAGCAACATCGCCCCATGATCCCCTAGGTATCACTGATAATGCCTGCAAGAACCAGTTGTTCGTGGTTTGCGTACAGTACGGTCCTTTCAACACATATATCCCGATCAGATCAACAACCATTGGTAAATCGAGAGTCGCTACAGATCCGATAACTATGCATACATCTTGGAGATCAAATATTGACATCACGAGTGTTACTAGGCAAACCCATTTACCTAAAACACATCCAATACTCTGGCCAGAGATTTATCACACTATTGTCTCCTCAGATAGCATAAGATATCCACGCATGAAAGCGAGCGGTGAATCCTCGACAACGATGCATCGACTCCTACATGCATCGGGACCTCACCCAATCCCGCCACCTAATGACCCCAAGTGAGTCGGTAAACTGGTCAAAGTGAGGTGCCTATCATGTAGAGTCTCAATAACATTTTGAGTAGTGAGGACTAATCAGTACAACCAAGACCTCGGACTTATCCACTCGACAAATGGTAACCACTTGGAAAGTCCGAACGAGGGTAGTTCGATAGATCACCAGGTCACTATCCATCTGCATGCTCAGAACATCACAATGTTCCCTACCAATGAAACATGGTACTTCACATCGCAGATGCTAGTCTCAAGCTCGGGCGGCCTTATCCTCATTTTGACGGCCCAATCGACTAGGAACGTGTTCAGAATACACAGTGACTATTAGATGTGTTTCATGATAACCATCACATCCACTATCAAATCTAACATATACTATGGTGCATTCTAGGTCTTTATCCAACAAAATTGTTAACATTATAATCATAATGAAAATAAAGAATGCCATAAACAAATGCGTATATCATAAATAAAGATCGTTATACACAAGAGTCAATAAAACCCACACGCCACAAGTTGGCTAGTTGGGCATCTACTCTAACAATTGCACACACCCTAAACTCCAACACACTGCATCGAAGGATGCTTACCTCCACACAAACCACGGAACTCGGCCTGGGACTACTGCTGCTCGAACTACCTGAACCAAAAGAACTAGAACCCGACTTCTTCTTAAATTGACGACCACGAGGCCTAAACCTGTGGTGTCCAAACTATTGGGCTGCCTGCTGAGGTGGCTGGGATGACTGAGACATTTGAGAAGGTTGCACCCGTGGAACGTTGGGACGGTTACCTTGAGCAACTTGCGGCCTAACCCTAGACCTATGGTTCTGCAACCCTTCCTCGATGTCCATAGCCTTGTCCACCGGATCCGCATAGCTAGTTGGTGAACTCGCCAACACCAAAGAGTAGAGATCCTCATTCAGCCCTTCCAAGAACTGGTTCCTCTTTTCCCTCTCATGGTCAGACACATGCGGAACATAGTCAAGGAGTGAAGAAAACCTTCGGGAATACTCTCCCATAGACATGGTTCCCTGAACCTAGTTATCAAACTCATGCTCCCTGGTGTTAACATAGGACTCTGGGACGTACTCCTGTCGGAAGGCAATACAAAAACTGTTCCACGTAATCCCTACACCAGTCTCCTCGAGCGCTCGAGAATCACCTCTCCACCAACGCTCAGCATTACTCCTCAACTGGAACGTAGCTAAACTCAACCTACGCTCATCATCGTACCTCACATGATCAAACAGTCCGGTAATGTGCTGCAACCAGGACTCAACATCGGAACTAGGCTTGTCACCATTAAACGTCTGAGGGTTCATCAGCTGAATCCTTGTCATAACAAGTTCCATGTCATCCACACAAGCTGCCAGCTTATCTACCTCATCCTCAACCTGTCGAGCGCGTCTATGGATGGGGGCACTACGCTCCATCTCCTCATTCTAACCTTTGGATTCTATCGGAATCTTCCCTCTCGCTCTACCCCTATGTCTAGGCGGCATCTACGAGATCACTAGAACAGTAAGGTAACACAGCAAGTATAACACATATTCAAGCAAATTCAGCAAGCAACACTGTTCCTAAACTCAAGTGTGATCAAAAGAAATTGAGCTTATCCCAGCTTAAGATCTGATACCAAAAATTTCAGGCCCAGTGCACAAAGCAGAGATAAATCATGCAATAACAACAATCGCGGAAGCATTTAAAAGTGGCTAAAATTTTTCTCTTTGGCCTGACTTAGAAAACATAAGTTAAAATACACTAATACTCAAAATATTGGTTTTTCAACAATTGAAAACCAAATCAACAAACAACCAGACATCAATACAAGCGTAGAGTGACTCCTAAATCAGAAATAGAACATTTCATCCTCACGGGGCATTCCCCGGCGACTGATCTACCGCCTAATATAAATAATATACATAACTAGAACACTCTATCCACCTCTCGGGTCGCCACCAGCTGGGTCATCTCCACGACCAGCGGAGAAACCTGCATAACCTGAACAACACACAGGAAACAAAACAACCAGCCCTAGAGGGCCACGGGGTCAAACCCCAGTACGGAGAGCAACATAACACAACATATAGATAGCAACAGATATAGATGCACGAGCTATGCATGACGACAGTATAATGCAACAACAACAAGCTACAACCGAAGAAGGGAGCCAAAAGAACTCAAGAACAGCTCAACAACTGATACAAATAAAATAGATGATAGTGGCCACGGGGTGTTGAGAGCATGGTAGCTATCCACTCGTCTCAACACATGGTACCAGATGCATAAACAGATCACTCAACCTGTTGTTTCCCACTCAAGATATGTGGTAGTTATTCACTTGGCTCATAGCGGCTAACAACAACCCAACAGGGAGATGAGGAGCACGGTATTGCCGTTCGTCATCAATACAAGCATCCTGGTACTCACATATTATCAAAACAAGGAACGGCTAACAAGATATGAGCTGAAAAGTGAAATGTGTGTTTGCAAATGCAACAACTTGCAACAATCAACATAATAGCATACACTGCACAACATACCAACAACCATACACATATATCCATGCCTATCCCAAAGCTGTAAAACACGCTCAAATCCATACCTTAACTTTCTGAGCTACAATTACCAGAATCGAAGTCCTAAGCACACAGATCTGAAACCTGCTTAGCCAAATAACAACAACTAGCTCAGGGACGCAAAGTACAGAAACTCTAACTGGGAGCTACGAGCTCAACCAGCTCTATCCTTCTAGCACAACAGATAGCTCTAAACGGAGCATAAGGGAGGATCTAGCACTTACTCAAAGCATTACCTGAATGGAAGAACCAATCTGCTCGAAATGCTAACAGACTACACAAGTTAGCTTCCTTCGTGATCCTATTAAAGCTAACCCAAGTCTTCTAAAGAGGTATAGGAAGAACGGTCTTGGAAAGAGGAGTCCAACGCTACCACCCTTGCTCCAATCTACGCCGTCTACCGCCGGGAATCGGAGAAGATAAGGTTCGGTGAACAGTAGCTAGGGTATCGCGATAGAGTAATAGCTGGTTTCAATTTTCAGATTTCATAAGGTGTAGAGATCTGATCAGCTTTCACCGAGCATGGCTAAGCAATTTTCAAACTTTACAAAGTTAAAAGTAATGTTGGATGGGGGAATGGTAAGTTTCAGATTTTGGTAGTACTTTTACAAATCAAAATATTGACAGGGGATTTTAAGTAAAATTTTCTGAAGTACGCATGGTTTACCATGCCTACTCGAGTGTTTTTCCCCTGTTCCAAATCAGACTCCCATGCCGATGTCCTTGTGAACTATAAGTTCAATTGTTTGCAAGAAAATTCATTTTTGCGTCAAAGAAAATAGGAAGCTTATCGTTGCGCTTGGGAAGACTCTCTGTTCGTGACCTGCTGTATCTCGTGATTCCTCCTCATTGAGGCAAGTAAATCTGATACTTGCTACGCCATGAAAGCATATGTATTTGTTCTTGTTTCATTTAGCGATTCTTGCCTAAGTTATGTTTAATATCAGCTTTTGTTCATGTTCTGCTGATATTGATGAGAATGTTTAATGTTCGGGTTCACAGTGGGTTATGTTTGGAACTCAAAAATGTATTTTACGAAGTTGATGTCGAAGATGTGGAAGTTATTTTAAAACGCTGAGTATTTCAGGATTCTATTTCTTCGTAAAGTGCCAAGTTCTTCCTTTTCTTTTGGTAGATGGTATCATCAGAAATAGACGCTATGAAATCGGAGTTGCTGATTGAATCAGTAATTATGTCTGGTTTGATAGGCGATGACTGGTATCATAGTTTTTGATTGATATGATACAGTACTGCGTTGTAAATCAGTAGTTGCACTGTTCATTTCTAAAGGTACTATATTGCGTCTGGTTCCTATATTGCGACTGGTTTACTGTTGCTTGCGTCTGGTTTGCTTGCGACTGGTTTCTATTGCGACTGGTTCTCATGTTGCTACCGATTCTTTTCCCTAAGTACCCAACGTCTGATTCCTTCCAACGACTAGTTGTACCCAACGACTGGTCGTATCCAACGATCGTTTATTCCAACGACTAATTTCCTATGTCTCAACTGGATGCTCAGTGAAAAAAATAATGTTTTGATGGAAAATGATTTAAAATGAAGTGAACCCTGATGTTAAGATCTGATTTTGTTCAGTAGTTTTTTAAAGGAGGAAAATGTTCAGACTTTAGGATTTATGGCAAAGATAACAGACGGTCCATATTGGAATGGTGAGCAGCAGACGAGACGGTCGGTTGCCCCTTCATATAGGGTGAGATTTCACCATATTGTAACTGATATCAGTAGTCATTCGATCGAGTGCAATGGGACCTAATTAGAGCTTCTGAGCCATAATTCTAACGAAAATGATAGCACTGGGATTTGATCTTATTCCTAGAACAGATGTTGACGATGAATGTTTTATGACTTCCTTTAAACTAATATGTCTTATGTATTGCACCTGCATATATATTGTGCTTTGTTACTCTCAGTTTTGCTTGTTGAGCCCCTAGGCTCACTAGATTTCTTGGTGCAGGTGAGTCCGCGCCGGAGCAGATGGGAGGTGGAGTTTGAACCAGTAGCGGAGTGCTAGTGTTTATCGAAGGCCTGCGTTTCCGTGATGTTCATTTTGTATTTTGCTGTTTTTGTTGTCTTTGATCTTAGTCAAATCTGTATTGAGATCTGTTACAACAAAGATGAATTCAAATAGAGTTCAGTAGTTGTAATATCGCGACTTCGCATTTTGTACTTCGAAATTGTAATAAATCAGATTTTAATTTCTTGGCGCCAACGGTTGTACTTAGATTTTATTTTGAGCAAGGGAATACAGCTTGCTTAATTTATTATTTCAGCCCATCTATTTCCTTTTCATTCCTTTTTCCTTGATTCCGTGGCTCCCATGGGGTTGGGTGTCACATTAAGTCTCCCAAATCTGATGAACAGTAGTCACCGACAACACAGGCTCACAGCTGACACCAGCTCAGATCTAAGTATCACTCCAGATCTGGACTCTATGCCAAAATAGATTTGGGACTCTTCCAAACGACGTCACACAGACGTCCACTCTCCCAACTGGTCATGTCATCCCGCTAATACCAAATCTGATATCGCTAAAACGGTGTCGCATCGCTCCAAGCCAGAACACTCAGATCTCACTCACGAACCCGATCAAATCTGAACATCGTAACCCGCATTGGTCTACACCATGAACACAAACCGGGGCGGTCTATACTAAACCCTTGAACCAGGCTGGTTCACACAGTATCTCCCACATATCATGAGTTAGGAAACAGCAGGTTGAGTGATCTGTTGTGCATCTGGTACCGTGTGTTGAGACGAGTGGGTAGATCCCATATACTCACACACTTCGTGGCCACTATCTTTCAGTTTATCTGTATCAGTTGTTGAGCAGTTTCTTGAGATCTTTTGGCTCCCTGCCTTCGGTTGTAGCCTTGTTCTCCTGCATAGCATAGGCATATTATCTGTTGCTATCTCTAAAGCTGTTTTTTAGTTGTTCTCCGTACTGGGGTTTGAACACATGTCCCTCTGGGACTGGTTGTTTTGTTTGCCTGTGTGTGTTTCAGGTTATCATGGTTTCTCAGCTGGTCGTGGAGTTGATCCATCTGGTAATACCCCGGGAGGTGCATAGAGTGTCCCAGTTATGTGTAGTATATTTATGTTATATTGTATTGTATCTATGTTGAGCGAGAGACTCATCATGGACATTTTGTTTGCTGATTGGGAGTCACTCTATGCTTGTATGTTAATTCGTGTTGTAGTTGTGTTTTTGATTGTTGTAAAACCAGTATTTTGGATATCAATGTATTTTTAAATTATGTTTTCTATGGAGGAGAAAGGGGAAAAAATTTTTAGCCACAACATTATTGCTTCCGCAATTTTTTATTGCGTTGCTTATCTCTGATTGAGCACCGGGCCTGACATTATTACTTGAAACATCATTGAGACTCTACATGATAGGTGCCTCACTTTGTCCCATTTACCGAATCAGTTGGGGTCATCAGGTGGCGGGGTTGGGTGAGGTCCCGATGTATGTAGGATTCGATGCTTCGTTGTCAAGGATTCACCGCTCGCCCTTGTGCCTGGATATCCTATGCTATATGAGGAGACAATAGTGTGACAAATATCTGGCCAGAGTACTAGATATGTTTTAGATAAATGGGTTTACCTAGTAACACATGCAATGTCACTATTTGATCTCCAAGATGTATGCATGGTTATTGGATCTCTAGCGAATCTCGATTTACCAGGACCGTACTGTACGCTAACCATGACTAACTGGTTCTTGCAGGAACTATCAGTGATACCTAGGGGATCATGGTGCGATGTTGCTAGACGCTTTACCATGATTCGATGGGTAAGTCCGAAAATGTGTTTTTGGATTCACAAATGTTGTGAGCCCATGGATAGTTGTATCCTTGAACCAGTGAGGGTCACACAAGTACTGGTTTTCAGATTCCCGTACAAATATTGTACTCAAAGTGTTGAGTATAGTAGGAGGAATGTCGGGAGTATGACTTTCTAAAACTAGCTAAGGGAGTAGGACTTTCATATTTAGCTAATCAGAGTAAACCTGTCATATATAAATTTAGTGGTCCGAAAAATTTATTTTGCACCATAATGATCAATTTTGTAAACTGAGCACATCGGTGATACCTGATCATCGATCAGGATTATGATGAGACCACAATCGAGGGAGTTGAAACGAATGTTCACAGTTTGACTTGAACCGAATGTTCACTGTTTGAGTTGAACCGAATGTTCACTGTTTTGTTCAAATCAAACTCTATCCTCGAATCTATAAATATGGCAATGAAAAGACACTTTCAATAGTGAGAAAAAAAAACACCAAAATCTATTCAGCAAACTCCTCCCCTCTCCCTTCTTCCCTCACCGTCACCACCGCCGTCGCCACCAGCCGCCGCCGCCGGAATTTGTTACGACCATCTCGGCGAGGAGATTCCATCCATGAAATTTTCGTCAGTTTTCTAATGCACACCGGCGAAGGAGTTGAGATTCTGGTCGTGGACCAGATTAGGCGTCGATCCAGCCGTTCAACCGTTGAAGTGCCAATTCCCTCGTGGAATTGGTCGAAGCTGTCAGGCATCGTGCTCACAATAGAGTAAAACCACACAACACAAGCGGAAGCTACTAAAAAGCGGGTAATATTTTTGCTTTTGACCTGACGGTTTAAAACAATATAATTTAAAGTACGACAATACTCAAAATAGATATCCCAGTTTAACAAAACCACCACAACAAACGGTACAGCATAAACATGTATCAAACACCTGGTAACAACCACAAGATATAACAAAAGCACAGGGCATCCCCTGGCTAACCGTACTGATACATAAATATATGCTATACGCTACTGGGATACTCTAACCACCTCCTGGGGCACCTCCAGCTGGGTAAAAACCACGACCAGCTGCGGAACCTGAACAACAAAACAGGCAAGGAAAACAAACCAAGCCCCAGAGGGACATGGGGTCAAACACCAGTACGGACAGCAACTGAAACAGCTAATGAAAAGCATAAGATAAAATGCAGATGCTATGCATGAGACACCGGACAACCGGTGAAGGCTACAACTGAAGACGGAGCCAAGGAACTCAAACATAGCTCCATAGAATCTGCAACAAACAGTGGCCACGAGGTGTGTTCAAAGTGTGGTAATGAGCCACTCTCCTTGACACTACACCCGAATACCAGATGCACCAAACAGCTCAACCTGCCGTTGCACAACTCATGAACCGTGGTAGTTAACCACTCGGCGCATGAGGTCTAACAAATCCCAGCAGGGAGATGAGAGTGCGGTATCGCCGCTCGCCCTCGCATCCTGGTAAGAAACAACAGCACAATACAAAAAGATACGAGACAACAACACAATGCACAATACGGCTGAGATCTGAAATGCAAGTGATATAATGCGTGTATGCACATAACAGCAGGCAGTAAACACTGGCAGCAATACACGAAACAACAATCAGCAATCACTGCATTTATCCATGCCAAACCTCATGCTGTAACAAGCTCAAACCCGTACCTTAATTCTGTGCAACGATTACCACAACAAGGTCCCGAGAATTCTGGTTTAGACCTACTAAACACACAACGCACAAAACATAAATCCCACGGGAAACGGCACAGAACTCACGGCGAGGAGTTTTACACTCAAACCAGCTATCATCCTACTCAACAACTCAACAGGAAGCTCAATAACAAAGCTCTAAGGTAAGATCTTATCTCTAAATAGAAGGGCTACCTGCACAGCGAACACACGGCCGAAGGAAGCACTTCGCGATCTTAATTCCAGCTAACAACAGCTCCCAACAGTGGTATAGAATGAAAGAGCTTCTCAAGGGGAGTCCAAAGCTACCTCGAACGTCCAAAATGGTGATCGGAAACGACAGAAATTCGCCGGAGAAACACACGGTGAACAGTGTTCTAGGGTTCGAAGCGAAGAACAACAATCGGGAGAAAATATCGGTAAGTATGGAATCTGATAATCCAGTCGAAGACCAAGTCTTCTAATATATATACACTTCACACCAGCTGACAACTGCAAGAGCAGGTTCCATCGACAAAACCAGCAGTTGCACTGTTCCACAAACCAACGGCTGGATATGCGCTACAACAGATTCCTACTGCTGGACACTAAAACTGCCAACAGTAGAAAACCCAACGGCTGAATTCTCAAACAATGCTAAGCAAAACGGCGTCGCATCAACTTAACCAAACGACATCGCATAGGACACGTCATCCTTGCTGTCAACAGTTGATCAACCAAACCAGCTACTGGATAAAACAATGCAACAGATCCCTCAACAGTAATTGTCTTACGCGACCACTAGCTGATTCCCAAAACGCTGCGTTTCAACTAAATAAAAAGGCGTCGTAAAGAACCCAACAGCTGATCACTACTGAAGGCAAACGCACCAACTGTTGAACAAAAAAACGCACTAATTATCCAACATCTGAAATCCACGTAAGCACTACTGCTGATTCTTGACCAAACACCAAGTCTGATATAATATACGCGTTCAAGAGATCTCTATTATTCACTAGGTCAAAACGACGACATTTGCACCCTATACAAGACCAACAGCTCTCTAACGGGAAATTACCAAACTGTCCAGAATTATTTCAACTGTGAAATCCTACCCAAAATTATATACAAACTTTCCAAATGAAATCTAAACGTCCCGAATTTCTTAAGAACCGATTAATCCAACAATTAATCTTTTATTAATTTCAGGACTCACATTTCTCCCCCAATAAAAAGGATTTCATCCTCGAAATCAAACAATAATTCTGGAATTACAACACAGCAACAGAAAACAAAAACAGAAAATCGCCCAACACATGGCCAAGAGTTCAAGATAACTGAGCAAGCAACCAACAAAAACTAGGAAAGAAATACAACCAAACTACAACTACTGGGAATCTAGCACAACAGCTACTCAAACAGATGCGCCCACTCGCGCTGCATCTTTTCTTCCAGCTCCCAAGTAGCTTCTTCCCTACCATGCTTGCTCCATTGCACCATCACCAACAGAATGGTTTTGTTCCTCAATTGTTTATCTTTTATACCAAGGATCTGCATGGGATACTCCTGATAATTCAACGTCCGATCTTGATCAACCTCGTCAGTTCTAAGAACATGAGACAGATCTGGCTCGTACTTCCTGAACATGGAAACATGAAAGACATCATCTAGAGAAGAATAATTACTGGGCAACAACAGTCGATACGCTAAAAACCCAATCCTCTCAACGATTTCATACGGTCCGACGTAACGAGGGGCTAACTTTCCCTTGTGTCCAAAGCGCATAACACTGCGAAACGGAGAAACATTAAGGAATACCTGATCTCCAGCCTGAAACTCTAGAGGTCGACGCCTCTTATTAACATAACTAGCTTGGCGATCTTGGGCAGCTTTCATCCGCTGTCGAATCAGATCCACATGATCCTTCATTTGCTGCACAAAATCTGGGGCAGACAGCTGCTTCTCCCCCACTTCTTCCCAACATACAGACGATCTGCACTTTCTGCCATACAAAGCCTCGTACGGTACCATGCCAATCGTCACTTGGTAGCTGTTATTGTAGGAAAACTCAACCAAAGACAACGCGTCTTTCCAGCTACCATCAAAATCCATTACAACTGCTCTTAACATATTCTCCAACGTCTGGATAGTTCTCTCAGATTGACCATCTGTCTGGGGGTGATATGCGGTACTCATAGCCAATCTGGTACCCAAAGCTGCTTGCAAACTCTTCCAAAACCTGGAAGTAAACCTTGGATCTCGATCAGAAACAATCGAAACAGGCACACCGTGCAGTCTAACCACAAAATCCACGTACAGTTTCACCATTTTCTTCAAATAAAACGTCATACCATAGGGAATAAAGTGTGCAGACTTCGACAATTGCGCTTCCCGAAGGATCTCCTCCTTCAAATCAATGAGGTTAGGCACAACCAGCCTGCCACGAAACCTCAAACAACCATCAGAAGAAACGGAATAGTCCTCAAGTTCTTCAGCCCTGACCTTCAACTTCAACTCGTGGATGGAAGGATCAGTCCTTTGAGCCGCTCGAATACTAGAAACAATTTGTGGCTCAACTTGGAAAGAAGAAACCACAACACAATCCTCAGCCGGGTAAAATCTCCAACCAGTAGTATTAAGATGCTCCTGATCCTTAGAAATATACAACGAAGCAAGCATCTCACTAGCCTTCCTACTCAAAGCATCGGCCACTACGTTTGATTTCCCAGGCTGATACTTGATCTCGCAATCAAAGTCCTTTAGCAGCTCCATCCAACGATGATGTCTCATGTTCAAATCAGGCTGCGAAAACAAACACTGCAAACTTTTGTGGTCCGAGTACACCACAAATTGCTCGCCATACAGGTAATGACGCCAGATCTTCAACGCAAAGACCACAACTGCTAGCTCCAAATCATGGACTGGATAACGAGTCTCATGCGGTTTCAGCTGCCGCGAGGCATACGCAATGACTCTACCATTCTGCATCAAAACACATCCCAATCCATTGAGAGAAGCGTCAGAACAAACAACGAAACCACCTGATCCTGACGGCAGAGCCAACACAGGTGTAGTAGTCAGTTTCTCCTTGAGTAATTGAAAAGCGTTCTGGCATTGCTCAGTCCACACAAACCGCTTGTCCTTCTGAGTCAATTGAGTCATCGGCCTTGCTATTCTAGAGAATCCTTCAATGAAACGATGGCAATATCCAGCCAGACCCAAGAAACTGCAAATCTCCGACACATTCCTGGGACGCTCCCAGTTCAAAACAGCATCAACCTTACTGGGATCCACAGAAATCCCCTCGGCTGAAATAACATGACCCAAGAATACGACGCGATCCAGCCAAAACTCGCACTTGGAGAATTTAGCATACAGCTGCTGGTCTCTCAACGTCTGAAGGACAATTCTCAGGTTCTACCCAAGAATACGACGCGATCCAGCCAAAACTCGCACTTGGAGAATTTAGCATACAGCTGCTGGTCTCTCAACGTCTGAAGGACAATTCTCAGGTTCTCTTTATACTCCAAAGGAGTCTTAGAATATACCACGATGTCATAAATGAACACGATCACGAACTATTCAATGAACTCTCTGAAGACACGGTTCATCAGATCCATAAAGACTGCAGGAGCGTTGGTCAGCCCAAACGGCATAACTAGGAATTCAAAGTGTCTGTAACTAGTACGAAAAGCAGTCTTTGCGACATCTTGATCTATTACTCTCAGCTGATGGTATCCTGAACGCAAGTCAATCTTCAAATACACCGCAGAACCTTACAGCTGATCAAACAGATCATCGATCCTTGGTAAAGGGTACTTGTTCTTGACAGTCGCTTTATTCAACTGGCGAAAATCAATGCACATCCGCATTGAGCCATCCTTATTCTTCACAAACAATATGGGCGCTCCCCACGGCGACATACTAGTTCTGATAAAACCTTTCTCCAGCAAATCGTCCAACTGCACCTTGAGTTCTCTCAACTCCGCAGGCGGCAAACGATACGGAGCACGAGAAATCGGAGTTGTTACAGGCACCAGCTCTATGCTGAAGTCAATCTCTCGCCTCGGAGGAAAACCAGGAATCTCCTCCGGCAACACATCGGGAAAATGTCGCACCACGGGAACGTCACTAAGCTGCACACGAGAAGAAGAAGATGCATCCAAAGCGTAGATCATGAAACCAGCATTCCCTAAGGACAAAAAATTGAACATCTCCATCGTTGAAACTAACGGGATCTTCGATCGAGAATCCTGGCCGTAGAAGTCCCACTTCTCGCCAGACAAAGGCCTAAAACGAACAATCCCATGGAAACAATCCACGAAGGCCCTATAGTTGGACAACACGTCCATCCCAACAATGCAATCGAAATCCCACAACATCAGACAGATCAAATTTACTACCAACACATGCTCACAAAATCTCAAAACGCCATCTAACAAAACCTCCTGGGAGAACAGGCTAACACCACCCGGGGTTGAAACAGAAACAGCATCACGCAAAGGAATGGTACACAGACCATGCTCAATGACAAAAGAATCAGAGATAAAAAAAATGCGACGCACCGGTTTCAAATAACACACGCGCAGGAAAATCGAAAACAAGACATGTACCGACGATCACCCTGCTCGGCATCTCCTCCGCCTGCTCTCTAGTAATGGCGTTGGCCTGGGCAAGCTGAGGTCCAGAATAGAACGGCTGAGACGACTGTCCGAATCGTGATGGACCAGGCTGCTGGAACGGCCTGAACTGAGTCTCACCCAACCGGGGCTGCTAAAACTGATGGGAACGACCCCTAGACTGTCCTCCACGACCCTGAGGCGGGGCCGCGGTTTGCTGCGATCCAGCTAACGAACACACCTTAGCGAAGTGCCCATACTGACCGCAAAGATTGCAGGAGCCCTGCACACCGACACACTGGGTAGAAGGATGTTTGCCACCGCAATAACCACAGAACTCAACCCGAGAACCACTGCTACTCGAGCTACCTGAACCAGAAGAGCCCGAACCAGACTTCTTCTTGAACTGTTGACCACGGGGACGAAACCTCTGACGGCCAGACTGCTACGCCAACTGCTGCTGTGGCTGTTGCTGGGGCTGATGAGCTGACTGGGAAGACTTAGAAGACTGCGCTCCATGAATAGCGGGACGGCCACCCTGCGCCACTAGCTTCCTACGAGCACGACGACTCCTCAAAACCCTCCTCAATATCGATAGCACTCTCCACTGCTTCAGCATAAGTCTTGGGTTTTCTTGTCAGCACCATCTGATACAGTTCCTCGTTCAAACCCTCCAAAAATCTGGTATCTCCGAACTGACATCGAGCCCTGCTACAAATGATCAAACTCCCGCTCACGGCCATTCACGTTTGACTCAGGAACATACTCCTGCCTAAAAGTCTCACAAAAGCTGTCACAAGTAATCCCAACGCGGGTCTCCAACAAAGTACTAGAAGCACCTCGCTACCAGCGCTCTGCACCATTTCTAAGATGTAGGGTCACCAAACTCAACCGAAGCTCGTCGTCATACTGGACACGATCGAATAGACCAGTGATGTTCCGAAGCCACGAATCTGAATCCTTGATCGAATCGTCGCCATTGAAAACCTGAGGATTCATCCTCTGAAACCTCGCTATAACAACGTCCATCCTCTCGACAGGGGTCGGCAAAACCTCAACCTCATCCTCCTCATCACGGCTACTACGAGTACGACTAGGAGCACTACGCCGATCCTCATTCTGTCCCTCCGACTCCTGAAACTGCCCCTACCTCTAGCTCTATGTTTTGGCGGCATCTACGAAGGCACTCAACAGGATAAGGCAACAGAGAACAGATACATCATAGATATCACAACAATATTCAGCACATAAGTCACATAGGTCAAGCACATGCAACACACGACACTGTGCCTAGACTCAAGTGTGATCAAAGAAATCGAGCTTATCTCAGCTTAAGCTCTGATACCAAAAATGTCAGGCCTCGTGCTCACGACAGAGTAAAACCACACAACACAAGTGGAAGCTACTAAACCTGGGGCACCTCCAGCTGGGTAAAAACCACGACCAGCTGCTGAAACTGAAAAAAAACAGGCAAGGAAAACAAACCAAGCCCCAGAGGGACATGGGGTCAAACGCCAGTACGGACAGCAACTGAAACAACTAAAGAAAAACATAAGATAAAATGCAGATGCTATGCTTGAGACACCGGACAAACGCTGAAGGCTACAACCGAAGAGGGAGCCAAGGAACTCAAACATAGCTCCATAGAATCTGAAACAAACAGTGGCCACGGGGTGTGTTCAAAGTGTGGTAATGAGCCACTCGCCTTGACACTACACCCGAATACCAGATGCATCAAACAGCTCAACCTGCCGTTGCACAACTCATGAACTGTGGTAGTTAACCACTCGGCGCATGAGGGCTAACAAATCCCAGCAGGGAGATGAGAGTGCGGTATTGCTGCTCACCCTCGCATCCTGGTAAGAAACAACAGCACAATACAACAAGATACGAGACAACAACACAATGCACAATACGGCTGAGATCTGAAATGCAAGTGATATAATGCGTGTATGCACATAACAACAGGCAGTAAACACTGGCAGCAATACATGAAACAACAATCAGCCATCACTGCATTTCTCCATGCCAAACCTCACGCTGTAACAAGCTCAAACCCGTACCTTAATTCTGTGCAACGATTACCACAACAAGAGTCCCGAGAAATCTGGTTTAGACCTACTAAACACACAACACACAAAACATAAATCCCATGGGACACGGCACAGAACTCACGGCTGGGAGTTATACACTCAAACCAGCTATCATCCTACTCAACAACTCAACAGGAAGCTCAATAACAAAGCTCTAAGGTAAGATCTTATCTCTAAATCGAAGGGCTACCTGCAGAGCGAACACACGGCCGAAGGAAGCACTTTGCGATCTTACTTCCAGCTAACAACAAATGAAAGAGCTTCTCAAGAGGAGTCCAAAGCTACCTCGAACGTCCAAAATGGTGACCGGAAACGACGGGAATTCGCCGGAGAAACTCACGATGAACAGTGTTCTAGGGTTCGAAGCGAAGAACAACAATCGGGAGAAAATATCGCTAATTATGGAATCTGATATTCCAGTCGAAGACCAAGTCTTCTAATATATAAATACTTCACACCACCTGACAGCAGCAAGAGAGGGTTCCACCGACAAAACCAGAAGTTGCACTGTTCCACAAACCAACGGCTGGATATGCGCTACAACAGATTCCTGCTGCTGGACACTAAAACTGCCAAGAGCTGAAAACCCAACGGCTGAATTCTCAAACAATGCTAAGCAAAATGGCATCGCATCAACTTAACCAAACGAAGTCGCATAGGACACGTCATCCTTGCTGTCAACAGCTGATCAACCAAACCAGCTGCTGGATAAAACAATGCAATAGATCCCTCAACAGTAATTGTCTTACGCGACCAACAGCTGATTCCCAAAACGCTGTGTTTCAACTAAATAAAACGACGTCGTAAAGAACCCAACAGCTGCTCACTACTGAAGGCAAACGCACCAACTGTTGAACAAAAAAACACGCTAACTATCCAATATCTGAAATCCACGTAAGCGCTACTGTTGATTCTTGACCAAACACAAAGTCTGATATAATATACTCGTTCAACAGATCTCCACTGTTCACTAGTTCAAAACGACGACGTTTGCACCCTATACAAAACCAACAGCTGGTCTCTAACGCGAAATCACCAAACTGTCCAGAATTATTTCAAATGTGAAATCAAACCCAAAATTATATACAAACCTTCCAAATGAAATCTGAACATCCAGAATTTTTTAAGAACCGATTAATCCAACAATTAATCTTTTATTAATTTAAGGTCTCACAGAAGCCAGGCGCCTAGACGCCATCAAGGTATCTTCTGAACATTCTATGAATATTTTGATTTGATTATACGTGTATTGACCGTGCCCGGACTCCAAATTTTAAATTCATCCGATGCGCACCGTGAGCGGGATCCGGATCCGCCGCTGCGCCGACAATATGCCGACCTCCGCACTGACCACACGATACTCCTCTGGAGCCACTACCACCAGAGCTAACTGAACCAGAAGAACTCGAATTCGACCGTTTCTTAAGCTGCTTCCCTCGAGGCTTGAACCTCTGGCGATTGGATTGATGTGACACCTGAGAAGGCTGAAATGGTTGTGTCACTTCTAGCACAGGTTGAAAGATGCGTCCAGCTATCGGCTGAACCTAATTCTATGCTTCCAACAGGCTCTCCTCAATGTCCACCGCCCTATCCACTGCCTCGGCATAAGTCGCAGGGGAAGCAGCTAGCACCATACGGAACAAATCAGGCCTCAACCCTCTCAGAAACTTGTTCCTCTTCGTCCTCTACTTGTTAGCAACATGGGGAACATACGACAGAAGCGAAGAAAACTGTCTAGCATACTCAGACACCCTCATGTTCCCTTGCTTCAGATTATCAAACTCCCTCTCACTATTATTGTAGTAGGACTTGGGGGTATATCTAGACGAAAAGCTGCACAAAAGCTCTCCCAAGAAATCAAAGCCCCACTCTCTCTCATGACTCGGGAAGTACCTTTCCACCAGCGTTGAGCATTATCCTTCAACTGCAAAAGGACCAACTTCTGTCTCCTCTCCTGAGAATACTCTACCGCATCGAACAACTCCTCCATATGTTCCAACCAGCCCTCATCAATCAAACCACCCTCGGCACCAGTGAACGTAGGAGGATTCGTCCTCTGGAACCTATCCAACACTAGTTCCATCTTGCCAATCTGCCTAGTCACATCGTCCACCTCTGTCTGTCTAGCCCGACGTCGCAAAGGTTCACTCGGCTGAGCAACATCCACATCGCTCTCAGGAGCCCTAGATTCCTCAACAGTATGCCTAACCGTTCTACCTATACCTCTCCTCGGCGGCATCTAGCAAAACTCAAGGTAAGAACCAACAGATATAACACATCGGCAGATATCAACATCATAGAAATCACAGAGTCAATCACAAACAAAAGCTCAAACTCAGTGCCTAGACTCAAGTGTGTTGGAAAACAATCGAGCTTATCCCAGTTTAAACTCTGATACCAAAGTACCAGGACCGGTGCTCTAATACATAGATTATTTAATCACATACGTGTTTGGATTGGTCCGGATCCGCACCCCGGCAGGCAGCGGAAGAACAAAAATTTGACCGGGATGCGATCAATACGAATAGTCAAAACAGATCTACGTATCAACATACATAGGGTGTTTAGCAGGTCACCTGTCTGGCACTTGTGCCTGGCTCCAACCGGTGTTTCAAGAACCCGGCGCTTCTCGGTTGATTGCGGTAGATTCGTCAATCCGGTCCACGACCAGACTCGAGGCTCCTTCGTCAGACTGCACTAGAAGTCCTGACGAGATCAGCACGATCGGATTCTCCACGAAAAACTAGGCCGGAACGAA
>KV015609.1:65869-90740 GCA_001598015.1 Dorcoceras hygrometricum
CGGACATGCACCTTGGACTTCGGTAGTAATTGGAGAGAACATATACCTCTAATAGAGTTCACATACAACAATAGCTACCACAACAGCATAGGAATGGCACCATATGAGGCCCTCTATGGACGGAAATGTAGATCGCCGCTATATTGGGATGACGTTGGAGAAAAGGTCCATCACAGGACCTGAACTCGTCCAGGAGACGGTGAAAAAGGTATTCATCATAAAGGAGAGACTGAAGGCAGCCCAGGATCGACAGAAAAGCTGCACAGACTTAATGAGAAGACCCTTGGCCTTCGAGGTAGGCGAAAAAGTGTATCTCAAGGTTTCTCCAATGAAAGGGGTAGTCCGATCTGATAAGGGTGAAAAAGGTATTCATCATAAAGGAGAGACTGAAGGCAGCCCAGGATCGACAGAAAAGCTGCACAGACTTAATGAGAAGACCCTTGGCCTTCGAGGTAGGCGAAAAAGTGTATCTCAAGGTTTCTCCAATGAAAGGGGTAGTCCGATTTGATAAGGCCGGAAAGCTGAATCCCCGGTATGTCGGACCATTTGAAGTCTTGGAAAGAATAGGAACACCTGCCTACTGACTGGACTTACCACCCAATATGTCAAGAATCCACAATGTCTTCCATGTCTCACAACTAAGGAGATATATCGCGGATTCTAGTTACGTTCTTGATGAAGGACCACTCCTGGTGGAAGGGAATTTGACCCAAGGGCTGAACTATGAATAAATCCCTATTCGAATCGTGGACACAAAGGACCATGTGCTTAGACGAAGAACAATCCCATACATCAAGGTCCAATGGTCCAACCACACCGAGAGAGAAGCCACGTGGGAAATGGAGGAGAAGATGCGTAGACAATACCCCTACCTCTTCGAACATCATGAACCCAGTTTCGAGGTCGAAACTTCTTTAAGGAGGGAGAGATGTGAAAACCCAGAAATTCAGCTCTCGGAAATACAGCCAAAAAAAAAGAAACAAAAAACTCAGATCTGGGACGGTCAACGGTCAACTAAGATCTTGGACGGTCAACTCAGATCTGGACAGTCAAATAGTCAACTCAGCTGGTCAACAGTCAGACAGTCAACTCAGCTGGTCAAGAGTCAACTCAGCTTTGGACTGGTCAACTCAGTTTTGGACTGGTCAACTTAGATTTGGTAAATAAAACTCAAGCCAGGAATTTTAGCAAGCTGCTACACACGTACAGATCAGATTTCACAATTGTAACTGCCAATTTAGAGAGATTAATGGCCAATTAAGCCACCAAATTCAATGTCTAAACCGTTACTCTTGTAACAGCCATTTTAATGGCCATAAAATCTGGAATTGATGTCTGTAGCGGCTGACCTTGTGCCTCCCCCTTCTACACCTATAAATACCTCCCTAAGGCAATAGATGAACCACACTTCCCCGAAAATTCTCAGAAAAAAAATATACCAGTAAGCTTCCACGTTAAGACCCTACACCAGCTATATTACCAGATTTCGTTCCTTGAACCACTCAGATTTCAAATTCCAGTAAGTGGGCTTTTGCTATATATATATTCGTTTGAAATACTATATGATATTCATGCTATAATCTATTCTGAACTATCATTGAGCTTTCGTTTCGTGTCAAGTTTATGCTATGATCTATGCACTGTTTTTAGCACTGATGTTTCTGTCGTAATATGGGTCTATGAAATATTCCGCACTCTGAGTACTTGGTGTAACTAATGGCCTCGACCCTTAGAGGAGTAAAATTAGGGACTGATCAGTAAACCATATACACGATTATGTCGTTATATGGGTTTACAGAATATTTCGGACTCTGGGTTACTTGGTGTAACTAATGGCCTCGACCCCTTAGAGGAGTAAAACTTAGGGACTGATCAGTAAACCATAGACACGAAGTAATCATCAGTGCTATCTGTCATGCTAGGTTCTGTTAAGTTCTGACATGCTCTGTAAGCTAGGTTAAGCTCTGTTATGCTCTGTTATGCTCTGTTATGAGATTTGTTATATATGTATATTTGTTATGCTCGAATGGTATCCCCCACTTGCTGAGTGTTTCCCCAAACACTCACCCCTTACTTCTCCACCCAGATAAGAATGAAGAGCAGGTAGAAGTAGAAGAACAAGATCAGTTCTGGGGCTGGTGAAGATTCCGTTTGTTAATGTAATTTAATTGTTTTCGCTTCCGCAAATTTCTTTGATTTTCCGATGTAAAAACGCTATTATTTTGGATATTTAATAGACTGGTTTGAGCTATGCTATGATGGCTTAATGTTTTACAATTTTTAAATTTTTTAATATTGCCGATGTCATGAGTCTCGGTCTCGGGGCGTGACAGTGGAGTTGTGCTGGTAAGTTCTAGTGTTTGTTGATTTTCTGCCTTGAGTTTGCCTTTGATTTCGAGGATGAAATCTCTTAAGATGGGGAGAATGTGAGGACTAGAATTTGCTAAGTACGATTTATTAGCTAATTGAGTTTTTGAGTATCGGGTTTTCAGATTTGAAGACTTGGTGATTTTTAGAATTTCAGTTTTGAGCGGCATCTGGATGCTGAATGTTCCTTGTGTGTTTGCGTGAGTTGTTTCAAGCATGGAGCAAAACATCGTCGTTTTGAGCGCTGGTCAGATGTGACGTTGCTGGAGATAATGCGACGTCGTATTGTGTTTTCAGAAGTGGCGATAGATAGAGGGATCCGTTAGCGAGCGTGAACAGATGTGAGTTTTTGAGTGAGGAAGTCAGCGATGGTTAGTTGTCCAGAGTCGTTCAGATGTCAACGATGATCAACGGTGCTGATTGATGAATTCAACAGTGACCAAGATCTGAGGAGCGCTAGCGGGACTTGATGCTACGTCGTTTTGATAAGTTAGCGCGATGTCATTTACTGTTGCGTTAGTAAAGAGTAGCGAAGTCTGATTCGAGACAGCTGAGGCCAGTTGCGAGAGACTTCTGCCTTAGAATGAAAGCTGTTTTGTACCAAGATCTGAGTTGGTGAGACATCTGAATTAGTCGATGATGACTTCTGTTGTAGCTTTGACTAGGGATTTAAATGCAAGTGCTGATCGACACTTAGAGCATTTCGAACCTTAGATTTCCTATCTTCTTCCCCGATAACCTTTGATTCCTACTGTTCATTCGAACCCTATTTCCGTCGATTGCTGTCGTTTGCCGCCGCTGTTTGGAGCAAGATTGGTAGCGCTGGGCTCGTCTTCTCTAGGGCTTTCGATTAATACCAGTTTGGAGACTGGAGTCGCCAGATTTGAGGAGCGCGAAGTAGTTACAGTGTTTGTGTGTCTTCGCGATTGTGGACCAGTAGTTCTTCTGTTCTTTAACAGCCTTGGGTAAGTGATTCTTTACCGATTTAAGCTTATTTTGATAACTGAGTAGTTCTCTGTAGAGTTGAGGTAGCTGAGTGAGCTACGAGGCTTTAGAAACTAAGCTGTTTGAGTTCAGAATTGAGTTTATTTTTGAGATATCTTGACAGATTAGAGCTTTTAGTGGCTTCTGCTAAGTTGCCGTGAAGCTGCTTGGATAGTAGACTTGAGTTAGTTTCTGCTCTCTTGTTGTGGTGAGAGCTGTTGAGGTTTGAGGTACGAATTGAACTATATATTAAGAAGTCTTCGATATCAGCTTTGGGAATATTTCTTTCGTTTATTAACTGCTGTGTTTGTATTGACTGCTGAGTGATTGTGCTCATATCTGTTATGTGCATGTGCGATGTTTTATGCATTGATTAAGCATGAGTCTGCTGTGCATTCATGCATGCATATTGAGTCTGATTCCTTTGAAAGCTGAATTTCTTCGCACGTTGTGATCGGCCGACTGAGTCGTCGTGCCTGAAAGGTGCAACGTTGATTTTGATGTGGTGGCCAGCTGAGTCGTTGAGTCTGAATACCACACTGCCTTGTGATGATCGACTGAGTCGTCGTACCTGAAGATCACAAGATGATGATGATTGATGAGATCTGCACAACTGATTCATTGTGCTATTTGCCTAACGATGATTCTTGGTAGCCCTTTCACGCATTGCACGATAGTTATATTGCATTGTCTGATATGATTTATGCTTTTATTGTGCTCTTCGTACTGAGGTTTGACCTCGTTTATTTTCCCTGTTTTGGGCTGCCTTGGTTTGTGTTGGCCTTGGCAGGTTCTTCAGGTAACCATGCTGGACAGAGTGGAGCTTCAGCTGGTCGATCCCCTTTTTGATTTGAGTCCCACTTGTATTGCTATTTATATTGAGCCAGGGGATGTCCTGTGCCTTTATGTATGTTGGGGATCGTGTGTTGTTGTTGTTGTTTGAGTTTTTAACCAAACTCTATTTTAAGTATGAATGTATTTTGAAATGATATTGGATCAGGACCTTATTCAAAAATTTTTAGCCTATATTTTAATGATGCTTCCGCATATTTGTGATTAATTGTAGTATTAGCGCACGTGGCCTGACATTTTATACGAATATCACATAGATACCTCAAGCTATCATTTTCGATTACGAAAAAGAATTAGCAATTGCATTTCATAATAATAATTCTATCTTTCTAAATAAGTATAAGTATGAATAAAACAAAGGATCTCATTTTGCAATTCTAGTCTTTCTATTTTATTTTGTTCCTATTCTACTTTCTCAAAAAAGGGAGACATTATTCAAAGTAAAAGATTTTTTCGTTGTTAATAGTTATTTACTTAATCGGTGGATAGGAACATACTCTAGATCGAAATTGTAGGGGTACTTCTTAATCATTTCTACCAACTTAAAGCCCAAACTCAAATTTCTTTGCTATAAAGAACTAACAAAAAGGGTAGACATTATTCAAAGTAAAAGATTTTTTCGTTGTTAATAGTTATTTACTTAATCGGTGGATAGGAACATACTCTAGATCGAAATTGTAGGGGTACTTCTTAATCATTTCTACCAACTTAAAGCCCAAACTCAAATTTCTTTGCTATAAAGAACTAACCTATTGGATAATTTCCAGAATCTCTATTAACTCAAAGCTGAGTGACCAGCTTTGAGGCTCTCATGTCAAATCTGTTTTCTCGGTTAACAAGATAGTACGGAAATAAATCGATTAAACAGTGAACGTGTCTAAATTTTCAGCAAGTAAAGACCTGGTGTTTATTGCAGAGCTTGGAGGTGGCCTAATGGAATTGGGAGCACATAGCAATGAATTTTGTAATGCATTTTCCTCGTTCTAGTCGATGGTGTGATTTTGTTTGGGTGGTTATTGACAGACTGTCTAAGTCTGCTCACTTCAATCCCTACAATATGACGTATTCTTTGAAGAAGATGATGAAACTGTACATAGATTTTGTGGTGCGTTTGCATGGTGTGCCTGTGTCCATTGTTTCAGATAGAGATCCGAGGTTTACTTACAGGTTTTGGAAGAGTTTTCAAACAACTTTGGGCTCTATAATGGCTATGAGTACTGCGTATGATCCTCAAACCGATGGCAAATCTGAGAGGACTATCCAGACTTTGGAATATGTTGAGAGCTGTGGTAATGGATATCAGTGGTAGCTGGCAAGATTCATTGTCTTTGGTTGAGTTTTATTATAATAACAGCTACCAGGTGACAATTGGAATGGCACCATTTGAGGATGGTATGAAGTGCAAATCGCCTATATGTTGGGAAGAAGTGGGGGAGAAGCAGCTATCTTCTCCAGAATTTGTGCAGAAGATGAGATATCAAGTAGATATGATTCTCCAGCGTATGAAAGCTACACAAGATCACCAAGCTAGGTATGAAAACAAAAGGAGGCCTTCCTGAAAGTTTCTCCTTTTAGAAGTGTTATGAGATTTGGTCTCAAGGGAAAGTTAGCTCCTCGCTATGTTGGACCTGATGAGATTGTGGAGAGGATCGGTCCTTTGGAATATCGCTTGTTGTTTCCGCCAGATCTGTCCTCATTGCATGATATGTTTCATGTGTCTATGTTGAGGAAGTATGAGCCAGATCCTTCTCATGTGTTGCGAACTGACGAGGTGGAGCTAGATGGAACTTTGAGCTATGTTGAGTATCCCTTGCAGATCTTGGACAGAAAAGAGAAACAGCTCAGGAAAAAGACCATTCCTTTGGTGATGGTTCAGTGGAGCAAACATGGTAGGGAAGAAGCTACGTGGGAGTTAGAAGAGAAAATGCAACGTGAATGACTGCATCTGTTTGAGTAGATCTTGCATTAACTCCAGTAGCTCGTTTGTTTGTTGTTGATTTTTCCAGTTATCTTGAACTCTTTGTTAGTAGCCTCTTGTTGCGTGTTAGAGGTTGCTGATTGCTTTGTGTTTAGCGTGATTTTCCAGTGTTGGTTGTTCTGTTGAGTTTTGGTTCAGTTCTGGAGTTGTTCATTGATTTCGAAGATGAAATCTTATTTTCAGTGGGGGATATATGTGAGACCCAAAAGATTAATGGATTAATTGAGTTAATTAATCGGGTTTTGGACAGACCAGATTTGGCGTGAACAGATCTGGGATGGATCAGCTTTGAGCTAATATGCTTGGTGAGAGTATCGGGTTTCTATTTTGTGTGTTTCGAACAGATCTAGACAGTTGTAGAGTTCAACGAGGTAGCAATCAGATTCGGGGAGTTGAGAAGTGATGGTTGGTGGCTTCGGATTTGGCGTTGGTTGATTGTTATCGAAGTTAGAGGTCAAATCTGAGTATCTATAAGTATTTTAAGTTCGCTGGTTGAATATACTGCGTGGGTAGCGATATGCCGTCATTTGGAGGAAATCAGATTTGAGTTGAATTAGTTATTAGCGTTGCATGAACTGGCCTGGTTCGAGATTTTACTATAGACCGGAAGACAGTGTGATGTTGTTTTGGGTATTAGCGATCGCTGGTCAGTGTTGGTATCATATATGGTCTTTCAGATCTGGGTGTTTTGATTAGGAGCGATGCGACGCCGTTTACAGAGACACGTGTATGTGTTAATTGGTTAGCGGTGCGACGTCTTTTGACAGTAGCACGTTGGTGTAGCATATGTTCTAGATCTGGAGTGATACTCAGATCTGAACGGGTATCATCTTTGAGCCAATGTTGTCGGTGATTACTGTTCATCGGATTTGGGGAACTTAAGTAGTATTTATAGAGGACTTTGACCGTAGTCTTGTTATTTTTTCCCGACACTTAGAAGATATCTCTTCCCGTAAGCTTACTCTGTCGCGATACCCTTGCTACTGTTCACTGAAGCTTATCTTCTCCAATTGCCGGCGGTAGAAGACTCAGATTTGAGAAAGAGTGGTAGCGTTGTACTCCTCTTGTTAAGGCGCTTCATTCTGTACCTTTTTCGAAGGCTTGCGATTAGCTGGAAGAAGATCGCAAAGGAAGCTACTTTGTGTAGTCTGTTACCATTTGACAAGATTTTCTTTCCTTTCAGGTAACGCTCTGAGCTAGTGATAGATCCTCCCTTATGCTTCGTTTAGAGATGTCTGTTGTGCTAGAAGGGTAGGATAGAGCTGGGTGGATCTCGTAGCTCCCAGTTTCTAAGTCTGTGCTACTGTCTCTGAGCGCTGTGTTGTGTTGGTTTATCATGTTCAGATCTGGTTGCTCGGGACCTTCTTGTGGTAATTATAGCTCAGAAGGTTAAGGTACGGATGTGAGCTTGTTTTACAGTTTTGGATTGAGCATGGATATTATGTGTGATGTTGTGTATGCTTCTGTATTTCTATTGCTTGCTTCTACTGTGTTGATTATTGCAAGCTGTTGCATTGCATACACGCATTATTCATGTTGAGCTCAGATCTTGTTTAGTCGTACCTTGTTGTGTTGATCTGTGTGTACCAGGAAACCTGTTTTGGAGGCCGAGCGGGTAACTCCCATGTCCCTCATCTCTCTGCTGGGATCTGTTACCCACTATGAGCCGATTGGGTAGCTCCTACGCCTCATAAGTTGGGCAATAGTGGGTTGAGTGATTGTTGTGCATCTGGTACCGGGTGTTGAGACGAGTGGGTAGCTCCCATATACTCACACACCCCGTGGCCACTATCTTTCAGTTGTTCTGTATCAGTTGTTGAGTTTTTCCTTGAGATCCTTTGGCTCCCTGCCTTTGGTTGAAACCTTGTTCACATGCATAGCATCTGCATATTATATGTTGCTATCTATTAGTTGTTTTTCAGTTGCTCTCCATACTGGGGTTTGACCCCATTTCCCTCTTGGGCTGGTTGTTTTGTTTGCATGTGTGTTTTTCAGGTTATCATGGTTTCTCCGCTGGACGTGGAGTTGATCCATCTAGTAATGCCCCTGCAGGTGGATAGAGTGTCCCAGTTATATTTTGTATATTTATGTTATAATTTATTGTATCTATGTTGAGCGAGAGAATCATCATGGATCCTTCGATTGTTAATTGGTAGTCACTCTATGTTTGTATTGCTGTTGGTTTTTGTATTGGGTTTTCAGTGTTCTAAGACCAATATTTTGGATATCAATGTATTTCTAAATTATGTTTTCTAAGTCAGGCCAAAGCGAAAAACTGTAGCCACTAGTTTTAATGCTTCCGCTATTGGGTTAACTCTGTGTAGTGCACGAGGCCTGACTTATTCATTGGTACCAAGTTGTGTTGACAACTGTCCTCTCCCATCCCCTCCACTCTCGGCATCTTCCCATCGTTGTCTCCCGTCTACGCCGCCTCCGTCGCGGGAATTCCTTCCGTCCATCTCGGTTTTGAGATTCCATCCATGAAAATTTTGCTGATTTTCTACTGATGACCAGAAAAGTAATTGGGATCCTGGTCGTTGGATTAGATGATTGGAGTTTCTCAACTGTTGAAGGTCTATCTCCCTTTGCGGAATAGTCGAAGCCGGGTGCCAAGTTACCAAGGGTAAATATTTATAAACATCCTATGCATGTTTAGTATTGATTTTAATCGCGTATTAGTTTCCCCGAATGCCACGAATGGTTCGCGACGGAAACCAAAATTTTTAAATCTTCCGCTATCTGTCTAGGGCGTGATCCAGATCCTCCACTTAACCAAAAAACCTGAGTAGTTGTTGCTGTTGTTGCATTACACTTGACGCGGTTATTGTTGGATTTTATATAGATATTTTAATTGTCTGGGAGATTATGTTATTTACTCTTTGGCTTTCTGCATATATGGTGAAAATATTAGCTCTGCATGTGGTTATAAACTGTTTTTAAATGAACTATTTGTTGGTACACCGATAGCTCATGCTCAACAAAACAATGGAAGCATAAAATATAAAGGTTGAGCACTCATGTAGCATGCTATATAAAACAACCAACGATAGAGTGTTAAGAAATTTATACCTATGAACCTTCAAACAGTTGATGATGGATCCAAGTAGATTATAAAAAATCTAGCTCTTGAAATGTTAGACACCTTCTACAAGCTTCCAAGAGCACACCTTGCTCGAATGGACTCTACTCCAAAATAGATCCACTACTAGCAAGATAGTTCCACCCAAAATATGCACTAGAATATTGAGGGTGTTGTACTATGAGAAGCACAAGTTTTCAAACTCAAAACCAAGTAAAAACTTGTGAGAAAATGGAGAGATGGACGTGCACATGGAGGGGAGAAGGAGACAAAATGTTTTGAGTCAATCCAATTACACTATCAAAGGAAACACATGCCTTGTATATTGTGAAAGTTGCCTCCAACCTTTCATCTCCCTATTGCATGTATATTATATGTATAGTTGGGCTATATAATGCAATATAGCCCATGAGCTTAATTAGATCTCACTTGAACACCTTCAAGGCCACTAGTAAAAGAATTATTGATACTTTAATTATTTGGGCTCCATAAGGCCCACTAGTGTAATGTTAATTCAACACTTGAATTAATTTAATTAGGTTCATGACATTAGCTTTCGAAAATCACCATTTCCAAAACTATAATGATATAGTCCATGTATATATTTTAATTTTTGAAACAATTTCGCAAATTAAAATTTACATCCCCTTATAAACTCCTTTTATAAGTTGCTCAACTCTTTGAACAAATTTTCTTCTCATCGGATCTATAAAGCCAGTGTTTGTGTGACCCTCAATGGTTCAATGATACGGATATCATTGGGTTCACTTCTCCATGTGATTCGGACTAAACATATCCTTTTATGAGCGAACCCTAATCAGCTCCATTCTTATCAATCAACTCCTTGATCATAAGAATGTCAGAATAAAGTTCTGATAACACCCAACCAGTCATTCTAAATGCCTAGCAGCATCGCTTACATGACTCCCTAGGTATCAAATGATAGTTCCTGCAAGAACCATTAAATTATGGCTAGTGTACAATACGGTCCCTTCAACTCATATATACCGATCGATCGACAACCGTTGGTATATCGAGAGTTGTCAAAGAACCGATAACTATGTGTCATGTAGTATTTGTATCAGAGGTGTAACTAAAGAAACTCATTTCTTATTAACACCTCACTCTGATCAGAGATTCCTTACTACAAATACATGAGGTCACATAGGATATTCAAACCCGTAGGTAAGTGGTGAATCCCCGACTACAATGTATCGACTCCTATAAGTTTCGACACTACACCCAATCTTGCCACTTAAGGACTCCAGAGGAGTCAGTAAACAAGTGAAAGTGTAGCGCTAGCACATAGAGTCTCAATGTTGTCCGGGGTCATAAGGACTAATGGTGTACAACCATAAACTAGGATTTTACACTCGATAAATAAGAACCACTTGGAAAACCATATAGGGAGGGTTGTTTAGTGAACTCTATATGGCGCACTTATTTGCATGCTTGGAAACCCCCATGTCTCCTGCCAATGAAACATGGTACTCACATCGCAAATACTAGTCTCTAGCTCAAGCGGTCTTTATTCTTCTTAATGGCGGTTGAATCGACTATGAACGATTTAGATACACAGTTTTCCAAATATGAGTTTCATGATAGTCATCTCATTACCATCTCACATTCTTTCTACTATTTGTATATTCAAGGACTTTATCTATGTAGCAAGCAAGGGTATATAGACAAAGTTGTGCCTGATAAACAATTTCAAGTATAGTTATAATAAATATTGTCATACATAGAGTTACTACATGATCCCTCGGCCAACACTTGGCTCGACGGGCACCTAACTCTAACACTAGTATCTTTATTTTGAGTATTCGAAAATTTTTTATTTGTTATTTGTTTCAGGCCAAAAAGAAAAATTTTAACTCGCTTGTAAGCTTCCGCATAATCGTTAATTGTGTTCCTCATCTGTGAGTATGAGCACCGGGCCTGACAATCCTTGCAATTCCTCTACCGATGCCCGGCCTTGTAACATTGGTGGCAGACATCCTTAGACTTATCTGGATTGGAATACTTTGCCTTGGGCTTCTTGTTGGCCGAGGTCCCCTTGGCTGGGGCAGGACGTTTCTTGCCTTTGTCTTTCGAACCTTTCTTCGCAGAGGAAGATGATCCCACCAGAAGAACTGGTTTGTCCTTATTTATAGTTCCTTCGAACACAAAAACCACTGCTACAAAACAGGCCTTTAACAATGCGCAATAGAAAGTGGATTCACACAAAACCCTTTTTTTTAATATATAACAATGCTTTTGGTGAAATTTTTTGTTGATGAGCATGTTTTCTACCAAAAACGACAATGGTTATTAAAAAACCGATGTCGTATGGTATTATTTTTGCATAAAGACAACGGTTTTATTAAATTTGTTGTCATTGAGAGTGTTTTTAAAAAATGTTGTCGAGAAAAAACAACGGTGTCTTGAAAACCTTTGTCATTGGGCATGTTTGTAAAGCCAACGATAAATACGTTGTTGTTTGATCATGACATTTATTCCAAATTATGCTTTCCACGTAATATTCCTCTTTCTTCCTATTTTCTTCCTTGCTATATTTCTACGTAATATTCCTCTTTCTTCTCTTGCCTATTCTTGTGTTTTAACCCTGAAATTGAAGCTGATATGTGAGGAATGGTTCTGAGTCAAACTGCATAGTTGGGTGTTACGAAGGTGTTTGTCGCGACCTGTTTCTGGGGAAAACAGGTTGCAAGTGAGCAGGTCTGGGAGGCACTGTGCAGGGTAGCTGATGTGAACTGGAGTCTTAGCTGGATTCAGCTTAGGGATGTTATGGGTGCTCTGAGCTGAATGTTCAGATCGTGAGTGTTGTACTGCGTCGCTTAGTGCTAAGGCGTAAGCTAGTAGTAGCGTCCTGTGTTGAAATGAACCGTACTCTAGAATTTGTTTTTAAACATTGGCGGAATAAATAAACTAAAAGGTATGGCTCGTTCCCTTCTCAAACCATTTTCTCAATAATACTTTAAACATAAATAAATTAATATTTTAAAAACATAGAATCATCCATACTGTTTAAAACTAGATTGAGTAAAAGTACTGAAAACGAACATGCTAAAACCAATATCTGCAAAGCGTATCATATCAAAGATAAAACATCAATGCGGCCACAGGGTACAGCTGCAGCAGGCGCTCAGAGATCCACACCTCCAGTCGGGATAAAATCCACAGGGTCATCATCTGCACCACTTAAATCTAGTGAGCCTAAAGACTCATCATGCTCTATCTTTTAAAATAGCAAGGTACATATAAAAAAATCACATGCAAGCACATACGTATAATAAAATAACATTTAAAACATGCATGCATGGATGGTCGTAAAACATGGTTCGTAAATCAGTCGTAACATATCGTCATCGTATAGCATGCATACTAAGGCATGACATAGCATAACATAAAATGTTGTGAGTCGTGTCCATGAAGTGTGGATCATTATCGATTGATCAATCATAAACCAACGTACGTGGTGGCCGGTTTCAACCGACCTATATCATCATCACATTAACAAAGGTTCATTGGCCCGGTCTCCTAGATCCGCTCATCGTCTATCATTATACATTTATAGAAGCTCACCAAACCCGGCATCTCGGATCCGCTCATCGTCTATCTTGCCACAAATCACTTCAATCCCTCCATTTTTCTTTTCAAACATGCCTTTAACGTTTTCATAAAGCTTTCATGATGCGTGCTTTCATAAAAACATGCGATTTAAAAGTTTATCCCGTCAATATGTATTTAAAATTCTTTCCTTTAAAACATTATCATACATAACATATTACATATATAATTAGATATGTATCCACGGGCTTCTACATATTTCTACTCCGGTCAAGGACTGGTTCAGGAGTCTGGTCCACTACTTCTAAGCCCAAAATAACCTATAATTAACTTAAAATGGAACTTAGCCTAATATATGACTTGGCCCATAACATAAAATTACACCTTTAAAACTCTGGCTAAAATACTACATTGACCAAATTTTGAGTCAATTAAAATCCAATGACAAATTTTGACTTTATTAAAATCTAAGGATCAATTTTGACTAAATTAAAAACTCAAGCAACCAATTTTGACCAATTAAAGCTCAAATGACCAATTTTGACCAATAAAATTCCATGGTCAATTTTGACTAATTAAAAATCCAATAACCTCAATTTTGACTTTAAGAACTTAAAATAAGGTGTTAGGTCCAAATTAATTAAAAGTTTGACCAAAATATTAGACTTTAAAAGACTTGACCAAAAATCTTAAAGTTGGACTTTCATCTTTAAAATTAAAATACCTGTCCAAAATTTAAAATAACTCGGACCATATTTAAGATATTTTGACTCGACACTCGACTTACCGACCAACCAAACCGGTCCAATTGAAATAAACCAAGCCCCTCACAATCCTAGACTTGCGCCGCACCCCACCATGCACGACGCACTCGAGCAGCCGCCGATCTCCCCCTTCGGCCGCCCATGGCTGGATCCCCACCGACTGGACCACCCCCAGGTCCAGCCGGTCCCAATTAGACCAGCCCTGGCTCGAACCATGCGTTACATGGCTCGATCGAAGGACATCATGCATGGCCATGCATCGCACGAAGGCACACACGATCCGCCCCTACAAGTTGGTTCGACCCCCTCGATGTAGACGTCTCCCTACGAATGTTTGGACCTCCATGAACCACCTAGATGCGAGCCAAAGTCCCATGAACAGCCCCTTATCCGAAGAAACACAAGAAACAATCAAAAGCATGCTGAAAATTCATGAGTTATGCATGGATCTAAAACAATTGTACATAAATCTAAATAAACCACATACAATTCATGAATTGAACATTAAAAACAGTTATTATGGTGTAAATGGTGAGAAAATAAATCGATATTACATGTCTGGCTTGGAGAAGGAAGATATGCGAGTTACCGACGTAGAGGACGTGAGATCGAGACAGAAACCACCTTGGATCCCCAAAGTTCTTGAAATTTTCTATGGGGCTGAGTGAGAGGGGGAGGGGATGGCTATCTTTGGAGTGTGGAGGCTAGGTTTTTCAAAGATTTGTGTTTTGAAATAATGAGGGTGACTAAAATGACCCCTAAGATTTAATTAAGAAAATTAAATGGATTTTTACTGTTCTATCACTCCACTAAGTTACCATGTTAATGAAAACTCTAATCCATGCTTTAAATCCTCTAAGTTTCGAAATAAAGTTATCCCCAAATTTCAAAATACAATAAAGTTCAATAAAACAGGCCGTATAAGTGAAAAACGGGTTCTCCTAAAAAATAATCATAAAAACCTCAATTTTCGGAAATTTGCTGCTTAAAATAATAAATTTTATCCTGAAAAATCCATTGACTTAAAAATCTCAAATTATTTTCATCTCGGTCCTTCCCAGTCTCGTCCACGCATCCGGAACTCAAACAAACTGAACACATGACATGCATACCATGCAACATAAAAATAATAAATAAATCATATAAAATGTCTTGTAATCATCTAAAATTATTATCCTCCTAGTCATGCACTCATTTCTATGTATTCAGGAATTTCTAGGTGTTACAACTCTCCCCCTCTAAAGGAATTTCGTCGCCAAAATTAAGTACGTACTGAAAATCTCCGGGTAGCGCGTCCGCATGTCGGCCTCGATCTCCCAGGTAGCCTCATCCTCTGAGTGATTCTGCCCTCGGACCTTGACCATCGGAATACTCTGCGCTATCAGCCTGCTCTCCTCTCGAGCCGAAATCTGTATCGCTCCTCGAATGATAAGTCAGGCGCTAACTGGAGTAGCTCGAAATCCAAAACGTGCGATGGATTCGGAACATACTTCCGCAACATTGAGATGTGGAAAACATTATGAACCGCTGACAAGCTGGGTGGGAACTCTACTCGATACGCCAGAGTAGAAACCCTCTCCAAAATCTCTAATGGCCCAATAAACCTCAGGCTTAGCTTGCCCCTTCGACCAAAGCGCATCACGCCCTTCATGGGCAATATCCTCACAAACACATGATCTCCAACAGGTAACTCCAGATCTCGTCATCTCTGATCGGCATAACTCTTCTGATGACTCTGGGCTGTCCTCATACGATCCTGAATCCTCTTCATGATATCCCCTGTGTGGTGTACTAAATCCGTACCAGTCAGCACTCTCTCTCCAACATCGTCCAAGTGCACGGGAGATCTGCATATCCTCCCATACAGAGCCTCATACGGAGCCATCCCGATCGATGCCTGAAAGCTATTGTTGTACGTGAACTCTACCAGAGGCAATCTCGAGTCCCACGTACCCTGGAAGTCTATCACACTAGCTCTCAGCAAATCCTCCAGAATCTGGATGACCCTCTCCGACTGACCATCCGTCTGCGGGTGGAACGCCAGTCTAGTCCCCAAAGAGGCATGTAAGCCCCTCCGAAACACAGATGTGAATCTGGTGTCTCTGTCCGACACTACAGAGACGGGTATGCCATGTATCCTGACAACCTCTCTGATATAAAGCTCTGCGTACTGCGTCATGGTGAAAGTAGTCTTCACCGGTAAGAAATGTGCTGACTTGGTGAGTCTGTCCATAATCACCCATATCTCCGTGTAACCCTAGGTCTCCAGGGTAATCCAACCATAAAATCCATAAATCACCCATATCTCCGTGTAACCCCTGGGACTCCTGGGCAATCCAACCACAAAATCCATAGTGATATGCTTCCACTTCCACTCGAGAATAGGGAGTGGCTGCAATAACCCTGCTGGTCGCTGATGCTCTGCCTTGACCTGCTGACAAGTCAAGCACTCAGATACAAATCTCCCAATATCCTTCTTCATCCAAGGCCACAAATATAGCGTCTGCAAATCTCTGTACATCTTCATACTCCCTGGGTGGATGGAGTACGTCGATGCATGCGCCTCTACTAAGATCTCAGCTCTCAGCTGTACAGTACTCGGCACCCACATACGACCTCTGAACCAAACAATCCCGTCCTCAATTGTGTACATACCTTGTCCTCTGGCCTCATCTCACTGTCTCCACCGCTGTACCTGCTCATTAGAGGCCTGCCCGTCTCTAATACACTCTCGAAGAGTCGTCTGAACTGTGAGCGCTGCCAACTAGATGTGCAGCCTCCTGAAAAAAACACTAGTCCAAAGCTCTCTATCTCAGCCTGTAGTGGCATCTCGACTGACGAACAATCCACTACTGCAGTCTTCTGGCTCAAAGCGCCTGCCACCACATTAGCTTTACCCGGATGGTAGCTAATGTCACAGTAATAGTCTTTCACCAACTCTAGCCATCTACGCTGCCTCATGTTCAGGTCCTTCTGGGTGAAGAAGTACTTGAGGCTCTTGTGGTCAGTGAAGATCTGACACTTCTTTCCGTACAAATAGTGTCTCTAAATCTTCAGTGCGAATACCACTGCAGCAAGCTCCAAGTCATGCATCGGATAGTTCTGCTCATAACTCTTCAACTGCCTCGATGCATAAGCGATAAACCTCTCAGAGATGCATCCATATAGACAACAAACTCCTCGTGATCCACTGGCATCGCTAACACTGGTGCTGAAGTGAGGGTCTCCTTCAACTGATCAAAGCTCCTCTGGAACTCAGGACTCCACACATACTTTGCATTCTTCTTGGTCAGGGCTGTCAAGGTCACTGAAATCAAAGAGAAACCCTTGATAAACTTGCGATAGTAACCTGCCAAACCCAAGAAACTGTGAATCTCTGCTGCATTCCTCAGAATCCCCCAGTTCTACACTGCCTCCACCTTCAATGAGTCAACTGAAATCCCATCTCTCGACACGATATGCCCCAAGAATGCCACCTGCTCAAGCCAAAACTCGCACTTGCTGGACTTGGCATACAATCTGTGCTCTCTCAATGTCTGCAAAGCCGTCTGAAAGTGCTGTATATGCTCCTCCAAGTTCCTCGAACAGACCAGAATGTCGTCGATGAAAACTATAATGAACTGGTATAAATACTGCTTGAATACCATGTTCATCAAATCCATGAAAATCGCTGGGGCATTCGTCAGTCCAAACGGCATCACCAAAAACTCGTAGCGGCCGTAACGTGTCCGAAAAGCAGTCTTGGACACGTCTCCACTCTGACTCGTAACTGATGGTAGCCAGATCTCAAATCAATCTTCGAGAAAACTGAAGCTCCCTGTAACTGATCAAATAAATCCTCTATCCTCGGGAGTGGGTACTTATTCTTCACTGTAACTCTGTTGAACTCCCGGTAGGCAATACACAATCTCATTCTGCCATCATTCTTCTTCACAAATTGAATTGGCGCGTCCCATGGAGAAAAGTTAAGGCGTATGAATCCCTTTTCGAGCAACTCCTATATCTGCTCCTTCAGGTCCTTCATCTCCGTAGGAGCCAACTGATATGGTGCCATAGAGATAGGCACTGTACCTGGTGATAGGATCAATATGGCTCGAAAAACATCTGTAGGAGGTCAGAAGGGGGGGTTGAATGAACTCCTAGTATTTCAAATTTTCGAAACCTTTTTAAAACAGGTTTTACAACCACCCGCTTAACTTAAATCCTAGTTACCAGATTTAAGATATCTCAGTCCAAATGCTGATTTCTTGGCTAACAATATATGTGCGGAAATAAGTCAATCAATAGGTGAACAGTGTACAGTAATGTAAGAGTTTAAGGGATAAGAGATTTGTTTATGGAAGTTCGGATATCAATATCCTACGTCTTCCCTTCTTCCTTTTCAGGAAGGTTCCACTAGAAGATTTGATGGTTACAGGCCTTCTGCAAACACCAGTCACGCAAGCAGCACTTAACGTGAACTGCTAGCAACACAACTTCACCAAGCAGACGCAGCCGCTGTTTACAACACTTAATATGTTTGTCAAACGGCTTTTGTGTAGCACGTTTGTTACAGACTCAATCTAGAATAAAAAAGTGAATACAGATCTATTGAGACTGTAAATCATCTGGTTTCTAAACAAACAAAAGGCGATTCAACAGGCGAACCAGAAGATGACTCGAAGGTAATGTCTGTGAAAATCAATACTTGTGTTCTTCGAGTTTGTGAGCTTTTGAGAGATAACTTCGACAGAGTGTAAGCTCGAGAATAATGGAAACGATGAATGACTTTGACCAAGAGCTGAGAGTAAAGGAGAAGTTCTTCAATTCAAATTTCTGCTATTTATACCCTTTGCTCTCAACGGTCAGAAAAGCTATTTTCCTCTATAAATCTTCAACAAATCACGATTACGGTGTATACTGCTCCACTAAGGAAAATTGCGCTTCGTCAGAGCCAAATTGTCGTCTTTCCATATTTGTGCAAACACCGTAAAACATCCTATGTATATTGCGTACTATTTACCCAAAATAGTACTGACATTTGTCTCATTAATTCCAGGCAATTTGTACGATATGATCGAGACCATTGATTCTCTCCAATTTGAGTCGTGATCCCGTTTGAATTGATTTGTCGATAGCTCCTGAAAATTTTCCATTAATTAGATCTTTCTTTCTCGAAGACGATTGAATATCCCATCGCTGTTATCTATTAGACACACTGTTACGGTATCTGTTGACATATACCATTGCTGTTTGAATAACAAAGTCTGTTGGCAAATATCATCGCTGATAGAATAACAAAGTATGTTGGCAGATATCATCGCTGATAGAATAACAAAATCTGTTGGCAGATATCATCGCTTATAGAATAACAAAATTTGTTGGCAGATATCATCGCTGATAGAATAACAAAATCTGTTGGCAGATATCATCGCTGATAGAATAACAAAATCTATTGGCAGATATCATGATTCATCCTAGAGCAATTTCAACAGTAGAAATCTGACCCGATAGATTGAATTACCTGACCCGATAACCAACTGTTTCAGAACCCGAATTTGATCAAATTTGTAACCCGATAACATATCTGAAATCCACAAAGTCTGATTGCTTTAAACGTCATCGCTAAGTCCAATTCTTGTCTTATTTTGTTATCACCAAACTATAAATTTTATTTTAACACCTGGCATCTGCTCGATAGAAAACTCTACCTCCCATTCCGGTGGAACTCCCACTACACCATCAGGGAAAACATCTGCAAAATCCCCGACTACCTCCACATCAGACAGTGAAGGGCCTGCTGAACCTCCAGAAGCGGTGACACTGGCCATGAATTCCTGACATCCGAGCTCAACTAGCTTCCTGGCCTGTAGAAATGATATGAATCTGGGCTTCCGCGATCTCCTGGCCACCTCAAATAAGAAGGCCTCCTGCCCTGGCGGCCTGATAGTCACTGTTCTCCGCTGAAAGTCGATCACCGCTCCAAACTCCATCAACCAATCCATGCCTAGGATGAGGTCGAATCCTGACATCGGCAAAACGACCAAATCTGCTCTGACCGCATGATCCTGAAACATCATTGTCAATCATTGAATGACGTTGTTCGTCGTCAAGTCCTCTCCTGACGGAACCGTCATGGCGAGAGCTACTCCCAAGCTCTCCGTAATAATCCCCATCCTTTGTGTGAATGCATTCGAAATAAACGAGTGGGTCGCCCCTGAGTCTAGCAAGGCGAGGGTAGTGAAACCTAGCACATGAATCTCGCCTGAAACAGAAACGTCACACAAGTACGCATTTATGGTCAAACTAGATCCAATAAATAGTTTTAGATACCTATCATTCTCTACGTTTGCTAGTCCTATCCATCTAAGTTCTCAGGAAAGTTCTAAAAATCTAACAGTTCTTACTTATCTAAATTCAACAACTAATGCATAGAATCTCCTAGCAGTTCTCTACTTAGCATGAAATTCTAAAACACCTAGATGGCAACATAACAAAGTAAGGGAACGACGGAAACCTCTAAAGTAAAATACCTGTGAATAACATCATGTCTGGATCTACAGCCTCTGCCTGCATCACGAAAACACGACCAGTGGACTGTGTCCTCCTAGGGCAATCCTTAGAGATATGCCCCGGCTCCTTGCAGTGATAACACCTGTCTAAACCCGTCGTGCACTGTCCTGGATGATTCTTATGGCACATTTGACACATCGTCATCCCTCCAGGTCTAGGGGCAGTAGCCCCCTGCTGTTGTGGCCTCTGTTGACCCTGCGGCCTCTGCTGGCCCTGAGGTCCCTGCTGCTGTAACCCCTGAGGAGTTGGGCCCTTAGAAGGCCCCTGAAATGGTATCTTCGCTGGCTGCTGTGAAGACTGACCCTGACGAGCTGTTGTAACTAGCGCTTCCTCAAGTGATCCCTCATATCTTTCCGGCCTCTCTCAGACAGGGACGCCCTGTTCACTTCCGCCATATAAGTAGCCACGTCCACCATATTAACATCGTGGCGGATGTCTGGTCGTAGTTCATCAGTAAACTGCCGCATCTTCTCACTCTCCACAGTCGCGATCAAGGGCATGAAATGACACCCCATCTCGAACTACCTCACATACTCAACAACAGACTTGTCTCCCTGATGGAGACTCATAAACTCACGAAGAAGCTGCCTCCGGGCATCAGCGGTGAAATACTTCCCAAAGAATACAGTCTTGAATCCCTTTGAAGTCAGACTCTCTAGAACCAATCCAACCACTGCGCTCTCCCACCAAAGAGTTGTGTCGCCCTTCATCATGAAGATGGCACACAAAAGACCTTGTCAGCGTCCGGGAGACCCATGTAAGCATAGATGATCTCCAATGATCGGATCCACTCCTCAGCAACAAGTGGATCAGTAGTCCCTGAGAACACCTTAGGTCCTTGCTTGCGGAACCTCTGTACGACGTCCTCCTCATGCGAATTCCCTGGTCGCTCCGACTGTCGCTCCAAAAGCCTAGTGATCCCGGCTAGCATATCCATGCTAGCCCTCTCATATGGTGTCAACTAAGGATGTGGGGGAGGACGAGGCGTAGCATCATCCCGATGGGTCCTGTCGCGTCTGGTAGGAATTCTGGTACACCAAAACCTTGTCACGTAAATCTAAGTGCATGACGAATCGTACCTCTTAAAATTTATAAGGACAAACTCATGCAGAAATAAAACATGCAGCATGCAAACATAAACATGAATCATAAAATAGTAAAACTCACAGACTGGCAGTGCGACTTCCGAGCTTCACGCAGCAGGCTAGTACCCCACCAGAACCTCCACTCTGATACCAACTGAAACGAACCGTACTCTAGAATTTTTTTTATAACATTTGCAGAATAAATAAGCTAAAAGGTATGGCTCGTTCTCTTCTCAAATCATTTTCTCAATATTACTTTAAATAAAAAAATGAAAATTTAAAAACATAGAATCATCCATAGTTTTTAAAACCAGACTAAGTAAAAGTACTGAAAATTAACATGATAAAACCAATATCTGAAAAGCGTATCATATCCAAGATAAAACATCAATGTGGCCACGGGGTACAGCTGCAACAGGCGCTCAGAGGTCCTCACCGACAGTCGGGATAAAATCCACAGGGTCATCACCTACACCATTTAAACCTAGTGATCATAAAAGCTCAGCATGCTCTATCTTTTAAAATAGCAAGGCACATATTAATAAAATCACATGCAAGAACATACGCTTAATAAAATAACATTTAAACATGCATGCATGTATGGTCGTAAAACATGGTTCGTAAATCAGTAGCATACATACTAAGGCATGACATAGCATAACATAAAAACGTGTGAGTCGTATCCATGAAGTGTGGACCATTATCGATTGATCAATTATAAACCAATGTACGTGGCGGCCGGTTTCAATCGACCTACATCATCATCACATTAACAGAGGTTCACTGAGCATGGTCCCTCAGATCCGCACATCATCTATCATTATACATTAACAGAGGTTCATCGGGCCCGGCATCCAGGATCCACTCATTGTCTATCCTGCCACAAATCACTTCAATTCCTCCATTTTTCTTTTCAAACATGCCTTTAACGTTTTCATAAAGCTTTAATGATGCATGCATTTCATAAAAACATGCGATTTAAAAGTTTAGCCCGTCAATATATATTTAATTGTTTCCTTTAAAATATTATCATACATAACATACTACATATATAATTAAATATATATCCACGAGCTTCTAAATTTTTCTACTCCGGTCAAGGACTAATTCATGAGCCTGATCCACTACTTTTAAGCCCAAAAGAACCTATGCATAACTAAAATTGAACTTAGCCTAATACATGACTTGGCCCATAACATAAAATTACACCTTTAAAACTTTGGCTAAAATACTACATTGACCAAATTTTGACTCAATTAAAACCCCATGATCAATTTTGACTTAATTAAATATAAGGATCAATTTTGACTAAATTAAAAACTCAAACAACCAATTTTGACCAATTAAAACTCAAATGACCAATTTCTACCAAATAAAATCCCATGGTCAATGTTGACTAATTAGAAATACAATAACCACAATTTTGACTTCAAAAACTTAAAATAAGGTGTTAGGTCCAAAATAATTAAATATTTGACCAAAATATTAGACTTTAAAAGACTTGACCAAAAATCTAAAGTTGGACCTTCATCTTTAAAATTAAAATAACCGGTTCAAAATTAAAATAACTTGTACCATATTTAAAGTATTTCGACTCGACACTCGACTAACCGACCCAGTCCAATTGAACCAACCAAATCGGTCCAATTGAACCGAACCAATCCCCTCGCAACCCTAGACTTGCGCCGCACCCCACCATGCACGACGCACTCGAGCAACCGCCGCCCCCTTCGGCCACCCATGGCCGGAGCCCCGCCGACTGGACCACCCTCAGGTCCAGCCGGTCCCAACTAGACCAGCCCTGGCTCAAACCATGCTTTACATGGCTCGGTCGAAGGACATCATGCACGGCCATGAATCGCACGAAGGCGCACACGAGCCGCCCCTCAAAGTTGGTTCGACCCCCTTGATCTAGACATACCCCTACAAAGTTTGGACCTCCATGAACCACCTAGATTCGAGCCAAAGTCCCCTGAATAGCCCTTATCCAAAGCAACACAAGAAACAATCAAAAGCATGCTGAAAATTCATGAGTTATGCATGGATAAAACAATTGTACATACATCTAAATAACCCACATACAATTCATGATTGAACATTAAAAAAAGTTTACTATGGTGTAAATGGTGAGAAAAAAAATCGCTATTACATGCCTGGCTTGGAGAAAAGGAAGATCTGCAAGTTACCGACGTAGAGGACACGAGATCAGGACAGAAACCACCTTTGATCACCAAAAATCTTGAAATTTTCGATGGTGCTGTGTAATAGGGGGAGGGTACGGCTATCTTGGGAGGTGGAGGCTAGATTTTGCACAGATTTGTATTTGAAATAATGTGGGTGACTAAAATTACCCTTATGGTTTAATTAAGAAAATTAAATGATTTTTTACTATTCTGTCCCTCCACTAAGTTACCATGTTAATCAAAACTCTAATCCATGCTTTAAAACCGTTAAATTTAGAAATAAAGGTCTCCCCAAATTTTAAAATACACTAAAGTTCAATAAAACAGCCCGTATAGGCGAAAAACGGGTTCATTTAAAAAATAATCATAAAAACCCCAATTTTCGGAAATTTTTTTCTTAAAAGAATAAATTTTATTCTTAAAAATCTCAAATTATTTTCATCACGGTCTTTCCTAGTCTCGTCCACGCGTTCGGAACTCAAACAGACTGAACACATGACATGCATACCATGAAACATAAAAATCATAAATAAATCACATAAAATTGTTGGGGAACCGCGGCGGATCCGGATCACGCCTCCCGGCGAGGAAGCGGAAGAACAAAATTATGCCGGGAGAAGATCAATACAATTCAATAAACATGCAAGCTATGACCATTCATAGAGTGTTTATCGTTGATTACCTTGCTGGCAACTCGTGCCTGGCTCCGACCAGTTTCGCGAGGAAACCGACACTTCATGGTAGGCGGCGGTAGATTACGTCAATCAGGTCCATGACCGGAAGGGAGACTCCTTCATCAGCCTGCACTAGAAGGCTTGACAAGATCGGCACGGACGGATTCTCCTCGAAATATTGGCCGGAAAAAATTCCGGCGAAGGAGGCGGCGGCGGCGGCGGCGCAAGCTTTTGTGAGAGGAGAGGGGGCGGCCACTTGAGCTCTTAGGGTTAGGGTTTGTGTCAAGTTATGTTATGAGTTAATTAAGTCTAAGTCTACCTTAAGTAGACTTGATGATGGACTTGGACCGGCCCAACGGGCCCGGGTCCAACGGATGAACATTCGGTTCATCCCCATCACCGTGACTTCATCGTAACTCCGATCGCCAATCAGATCGGACCGATCGACTCAGTTTCCAAAACTGAATACTATGATCTGAAAAACCATTTTTCAGAACCCCAGTGAAAAATGACCGTTTTGCCCCTCAACAGCGGATAAGTAGACTTGATGATGCACTTGGACCGGCCCAACGGGCCCGGGTCCAACGGATGAACATTCGGTTCATCCCCATCACCGTGACTTCATCGTAATTCCGATCGCCGATCAGATCGGACCGATCGACCCAGTATCCAAAACTGAATACTATGATCTGAAAAACCATTTTTCAGAACCCCAGTGCAAAATGACCGTTTTGCCCCTCAACAGCGGGAAATCACGATTTGACCCCTGTTGACTTTTAGGAA
>KV015609.1:95160-113119 GCA_001598015.1 Dorcoceras hygrometricum
AGATCCGATAGCTATGCTATGCGTACGGAGATCAAATAATGACATCATGAGTGTAACTAGGTAAACCCATTTACCTAAAACACTTCTAGTACTCTTCTCTTGTAGCATAGGATATCCACGCATGTCTGCGAGCGGTGAATCCTCGACAACGATGCATCGACTCCTACATGCATCGAGGTCTCACCCAATCCCGACGCCTTATGACCCCAAGTGAGTCGGCAAATGGGTCAAAGTGAGACGCCTATCATGTAGAGTCTCAATGACGTTTCGAGTCATGAGGACTAATCAGTACAACCAAGACCTCGGACTTATCCACTCGACAAATGGTAACCACTTGGAAAGTCCGAACGAGGGTAGTTTGATAGATCACCAGGTCACTATCTATCTGTATGCTCAGAACATCACAATGTTCCCTACCAATGAAACATGGTACTTCACATCGCAGATACTAGTCTCGAGCTCGGGCGGCCTTATCCTCATTTTGACGGCCCAATCGATTAGGAACTAATTCAGAATACACAGTGACTATTAGATGTGTTTCATGATAGCCGTCATACCCACTATCACATCTAACATACACTTTAGTGTATTCTAGGTCTTTACTCAACGCAATTGTTAATCATCATACAACACAATGAAAGTAAAGAATGCCATATAAATAAATGCGAATATCATATATAAAGATTGTCATACACAAGAGTCTATAAAACCACACGCCACAAGTTGACTAGTTGGGCATCTACTCTAACAAAAATGGCATGTAATCATCTAAAATTATTATCCCCCTAGTGATGCACTCATTTCTACGTGTTCAAGAATTTCTAGGCATTACATGTGTAGACCAGTGTTGTTGGCTGTCTTCAGCTAAGATGAGATCAGTTCGTAGTTATCAGACCAGTCGCGAGCTGTTTCTAGGAAAAAACCGTAGGAGGGAGAAGCTTTGGGAGGCGTTATGCAGCGTAGATGATGCGAACTGGAGTGTTAGCTGGATTCAGATTATGGATGTCCTGGGTGCTCTAAGCTGAATGTTCAGCTCATGAGTGTTGTGCTGGGTCGCTTAGTGGTATCAGCTTAGGCATAAGCTGATAGTTGTGTCATGTGTAGGCCAGTGTTGTTTGCTGTCTTCATCTTGGTTCAGAAAAGCTCGTAGTTATCAGACCAGTCACGAGCTGTTTCTGGGGAAAATAGCTCAGGAGGGAGCAACTCTGGGAGGAGATGCAGCATAGCTGATGCAAACTATAGTCTTAGCTGGATTCATCTTAGGGATGTTCGGGGTGCTCTGAGCTGAATGTTCATATCGTGAGTGTTGTGCTGCATCGCTTAGTGGTATCATCTTAGGCATAAGCTGGTAGTAGCATCCTGTGAGGACTGTAGTTAATAGATGTCATTAGTGATATGTTATGAGAAGATTAGATGAACTGCAAGATTTAATAGCTGAGTTGTATGTCATCACGTAAGCTGTTAGTGGAGGCAGTGTATTATGTAACAGCTAGGGAGATTTGTGCAAGCTGTTGGTAGCCCTTGGTTGGAATAGAACAGATCAGGCACAGGCTGATCTGGGTAGAACAGTTCTGGGTGGAACTTGTTTTGTATTGCCCTTGATTTGAGTTCCTGTCATTAGCTGGTTTCTGGAGACACCAGGTTAGAGGCGAACTGCTTAGAGACGATCAGCTCTGGGAGTTTCCATGTGAACGTAAGCTAGATTCGGCTTAGGGAGGTTCTAGAAGACCTGAGCTGGAGGATCGGATTACGGGAAATGGGACTGTGCTGGTTGGTGACATCAGCTCGGGAGCAGGCTGATGGTGATGCACAGTAGAGACAAGAGCTGTTCATGGTCTTTAGTTTTAGATGAAAGCTGTTGGTGAGGATTCAGCTTTGAACGAAATTTGATCCTTTGCTCGTAAGCTGAAATGTATGCGAGAGCTGGAAAGCGTATGAGAGCTGATCGGGTAGCTGGCGGTTGGTGAAGAGCAGCTTAGGTCCTGAGCTGAACTGCAAAGATGTGCTGGACAGTTTACCGTGAGCTGATATGATGAATCTGGGTAATGGATCACGGGTAGTGCCTGAGCTGTTAGATGCTATCAGTCTGGCCATAAGCTGAGTGAGACGTACAGCTTGGAGAGAATTGCAGGATCACTCTGTGAGCTGAACGGAATATTGTAAGCTGAATAGAGCATCGTGAACAGAATGCTCTGAGCTGGTCTGGGCACACAAAGTTGAGCTGGATAGCGAAATATGATGGTTGCACGAGAGCTGATTTCCAAGAGTGATCTGCCTAGTAGCGTAATCTGTTGAGGCCGTGATCTGCTGGTGCGTAAGATGAGTAGTGTCTTCGTGCCTAAGCTGAAACAATGTCGGGGTCTGAGCTGGTTAAAGACACTGTAGGGTAGACCAGATCGGGGACAAGCGTTTACTGAACGGAGGTGTGCGGTCTAATCTGGGTATGAGAACTGTCCTGAATTGCCCGAGCTGAATTGTTGAGCAGTGAAGAAGCCGAAGCTGTGCTGGATTCACTGTAGCCGAGAGCTTTGGGGATACTAATATATATACCCTTGGTGGACCGACACTTAGCCAATTTATACACCTCACAGTACTTATCCTCTCCCGAAAAATATCTCCCTGGAAACCCTCGCTAGTACTATTCACCCGACACATTCTTCCTTCGATTTCCGGAGCTGGACCGATCGGATTTGAGCAAGAGTGCTACCGTTGGAAGCGTTTGTTCGAGGATTTTATCTTAGTACCAGTTTGGGGTCTGATAGCGACTGGAACAGAGGAGCCTATGGGAGCAGGAGCGTACGATTTTAGCACTATCGACTTTGTGACTTCATTTGAGGTAACTGAAGTTTCCATTGTTTATTTCATCCTTTGGATATCTGCATTTGAGCGGAGTTTGAGCTTAGAAGTAGAGCTTGGGCTGCCCGACCTTTGAGGTGTACGCCGTGAGCTGTTGAGCATGAATCTGTGTTTATTCCCGTAGATGTTTTGCAGATCTATAGCTCTCTTGAGTTTTTGGACCTTGGTTGGTGGTCCGAGCAGCTGGCCGAGAGCTAGAGTGTGAGCAGCGAGCTTGCTGTTTTATCCGTGAATTGGAGTTGTGGTTCAGTGGTAAGATTTGAGCTGATGTACGTTTGATCTTATACTAACAGCTTTAAAATAAGAATGTTAATATCTGATGCTAGCTGTAGAGTTACGTGCTAGCTGATTTTGCCTAGCTGTGTGAACTGTCATGTACATGTGTTAGCTGAAGTTTTCTAGCTGTGCAGTTAATTGATGGTTCTCTGCTTTATTTACTTTTGTGTTATTTATATGCGTTAATTGTGATCTGAATCTGCCTTGCATTCACGCATATCATATTGAGCCTGATTTATTTGAGAATCGATCGATTTATAGTACCAGTATGCCGAATCTTTTATTTTTAAAATAAAATGATTGAGGTGTCGGTTGGATTCCGTATCATCACTCCTGCCGTGAGGTTTTATCGGTTGCCCTGAGGTTCACTTTGGTATTTCCCACCCCTATTTGCAAGATTGAATAACACCTGTGGGTTGAGAGATTAGATTGCAAGCTGCTGGTGCTGCATGTGAAGGGAATGGGTAGCACACATGATTCCACAGCGATGTGGCCACTAATTTATTGATTCACTGTCCGGTTTTGGGTGTGGATTGTTTTTGATAACTGATGAGCTTTCATGGTACCCCGATCATGCATTCACGACTTGAGATATTGCATGTTTTATATGTTAGCTTGTTTTATAGATGCTATTCGTACTGAGGTTTGACCTTGTTGTTTTCTTGTCTTTGGGGCTGCTTTGGTTTTGTATTTGGCCATTGCAGGTTCTTCAGGTAAATCAGCTGGGCCGAGTGGTGTGTCAGCTGGTTGTGCATATGTTGAGTCCCAGCTATGTATATTATGTATTGAACTATTGAACAATGGGATGCCCATAATTTATTATTCTGCGTAATTGTGATTCATTATGTAATTAATCCTTGATTTAGAGCACCGGGCCTGACACATCCTGTGTAGGTCAGTGTTGTTTGCCGTCTTCAGCTTCGATGAGAGTAGTTCGTAGTTATCAGACCAGTCACGAGTTGTTTTTGGGGAAAAAATCTTTGGATAGACTAGCTCGGTGTAACATCCCGAAATCCAGATTACGTAGAACTGGGTGCATGACTAGGGGAAAAATATTTTTAGATGATTACATGCCATCTTTTATGATTTATTTATGATTTTATGTTTCATGGTGTGCATGTGTTGTTTTTCAGCCTGTTTGAGTTACAGACGCATGGACGAGATTAGGGCCGACTGGAATGAAAATAATTTGATATTTTTAAGTTATTGGATTTTTAAGAATGAAATTATTTTATGTTAAGCAACAATTTCTTAAAATTGGAGTTTTTATAATTAATTTGGAGGGGAACCCGTTTTTCACCTATACGGGGTGTTTTATTGGATTTTAGGATGTTTTAAATTTTTAGGGGGCATGGTTTCGAAAATTTGATATTTCAAAGTCAAGATAAAGATTTTGATTATCTTTTCAATTAATTGGAGGGGCAAGCATTTCATTTCTTCTCTCCTTTACTTAATTAAATCATAGGGGTCATTTGTGTCACATTGTATTAGTTCTAAACACCAAGTTTAATCAAACCTAGCCTCCCTAAAACATAAACCAGCTGTCCTCCCCTCCCCCTCAAGCACAAATTTAGAAATTCTTCCATTCTTGGTCAAGTTTGGTGATCCAAAGCCGGTGGTGCCCCGATCTCGCGTCTTCAACGTTGGTAACTCGCAAATCTCATCTCCAACCAAACCAGGCATGTAATATCGGTTAATTTTCTCACCATTTACATAGTAAACTGTTTTAATGTTCAATGCATAATTTGAATGCGATTTGTTTATATTTATGCACAATTGTTTTAGATCCATTCATAACTCATGAATTTTCTGCATGCTTTTGATCGGTTCTTGTATTGCTTCGGATAAGGGCTGTTCATGGGGCTATGGTTCGGTCCAAGGTTGGTCCATTTAGTTGTTACACCGAGTTAGGATCACGTAGGTCCAAACGGGAGGCGATTTGGCCAAGGAATGAATAAGTTATGAATTTTATGATCAGCACGTGTCCTGGCTTGTCGTCTGTGCGCAACAGTAGAGTTGTTTGAGTCAGGTACATCGATCCATTTGGTATGTGTGGTCAATTTTGATTTCACGGGATATTTCATTGAGTTATGGTCACGTAGGTCTAAACGGGAAGCTATTTGGTCAAGGAATGAATTAGTTATGAATTTTATGGCTAGCACGTGTCCTGGTTGCAGACTGCGCAGGGTCAGTGGGATTACGGGCGTCGGGTTGGTCATGTACTGAATTTATTTTGCGTTTTGTTTGTTCCAGTAACTATTATATTGAGTTATGGTGATGTTGTTCGAAACATGGAGTGATTTGGCTAAGAAATGGAATTTTAATGATTTTTTCCTTTTTGTCGCTCGAAACGAGCCTCGTCGGGTCATTTTTGTGAAAATTAAGATTTCGAGTCTAGAGTTTGCCAAACGTCGTGTATGATTTTATTTGATGTTTTAAGCATATTTTAAGATGTTTTCCACCATTTTATAATTTATTTGATTTATGGGATTTTTGGCAATTTTAGCGTATTGGGCCGAATATTTTAAAGTCAAAATCCTTTTATTTATGGGCCTAATACTTTTATCAAATTTAAAGTCAAATTTTGGACATTGGGATTTTATTTAGTCAATTGATCTTTATTTAGTCAAATTTTAAATGTTTGAATTTTTAGCAAATGATGGAGTAAATTAGAAATTTTAAAGGTTTAATTTTATGTCTTTGGACCAATCTGTTCAATTGGACCGATTTGACTGATTTGATTGGACCGGGTCGGTTCATCTTGTGTCGAGTCAAAATGTTTTAAAGTTGGTCCGAGTTATTTTAATTATGGACTAAATGATTTTTAGCATGTATGATTTTTAAATTATCATGGTTGGATCGGGTCGAGTAGTCGAGTCTCGAGTCAAAATTCTTTAAAGTTGGTCCGAGTTATTTTAATTATGGACCTGTTATTTTAATTTTAAGTCAATGATCCAATTTTAAATAAAATAGTCAAATGCTTTAAAATTGAGTCAAACTTTTAAAATAATTAAAAGTTATGTTTATTTTTTAAGTCTTTCGTCAAAATTGGAGTCTTTGATTTTAATCAAGTCAAAATTGATTGTTGGGATTTTAAATTGGTCAAAATCGGTTTTTTGGTCAAAATAGAATTTTGGGGTCAAAATTGATTTAAATTGATTTTAAAAGTCAAAATTGATTTTAATAAGTAAAAATTGATTTTAAATAAGTCAAAATTTAATTAAAATAGTCAAGGTTTTAAAACGGTGAACATTCGTTTCATCGACTAAGTTAAAAGTGGTGTTTAGTCTAGAAGTAGCGGGTCGGGCTCCTGAACAAGTCCTTGACCGAAGTAGAAAATTGTAGAAGCCCGTAAGTGTATATTTAATTATATATGTAGTATTCTATTTACGTAAATGTTTTAAACGAAAGGATTAAATATACATTTACGGGCTAAGCTTTTAAATTGCATGATTTTAAGAAATGCACGTGTTAAGATAAAATTTTATAAGTTTTTGTGATAACAAAATAAGACTAAGAACTGATCTTAAGTATTTCCAGAAGATAAGAGAATTGAAGATTTCATATTCCGTGACGCCATTGAGAGTTTCGCGTAGACAAGAGAATTGAAATTTTCAGATATCGTGACTGTCAGGCCACGTGCGCTAATACAACAATTAATCAAAATTATGCGGAAGCATCATAAAAATACGGGCTAAAAATTTTCAAATAAGGGCCTGATCCAGTATCATTTCAAAATACATCATACTTAAAATAGAGTTTAATTCAAAACTCAAACAACAACACAACAGGAAATCAAAACAAGTCTCAAACTACAGATCCCCCAAATACATAAAGGCACATGACATCCCCTGACTCAATATAAGTATAAATATACTGGGACTCAACCAAAAGGGGATCTACTAGCTGAAGCTCCACTCTGTCCAGCTTGGTTACCTGAAGAACCTGCCAAGGCCTACACCAACCAAGGGAGCCCAAAACAGGGAAAATAAACGAGGTCAAACCTCAGTATGAAGAGCACAATCATATCAGACAATGCAATATATCTATCTTCCAATGCATGAAAGGGCTACCAAGAATCATCGGTAGGCAAACATAATAGCACAACGACTCAGCTGTGCAATCTCATCAATCATCATCATTTTGTGATCTTCAGGTACGACCACTCAGCCGACCATCACAAGGCAGTGTGGTATTCAGGCGCAACGACTCATCTGGCCACCACATCAAATGAACGTTGGACCCTTCAGGCGCGACTACTCAGCCGGCCGATCACAACCTGCAAAGGATTCAGCTTTCCAAGGAAATCAGGCTCAAGATGTATGCGTGAATGCACAGCAGACTCATGCTTAATCAATGCATACATCACACACACAAACAGCAATGAGCACAGAAGCAGATAATTCAGCAATCAATACAGAACACAGCAGTTAACACACAATAGAAATATTCCCAAAGCTGATATCGAAAACTGCTTAATACATAGCTCAATTCGTAACTCAAACCTCAACATATCTTACACAACATAAGGCACAGCAACCAACTCAAGTCTACTGCCAAGCAGCTCCACAGCAACTCAACAGAAGCTACTACAAGCTCAAGTCTGTCAAAGTATCTAGCAATTAGCTCAAATCTGAACTCAACAGCTTAAATTCTAAAGTCCAGTAGCTTAACTAGGCTACCTAGCTCCTACAGAGCACTACTCAGCTCTCATTTGAAGCTTAAAGAGGGAAACAATCGCTTACCCAAAGCTGTCAAAGAACAGAAGAACTACTGGTCCACATCGTGAAGACTCTCCAGCACTACAGCAACTTCAAGTTCCTCAAATCCGGTGAATCCAGTCTCAAAACTGGTCCTAATCGAAAGCCCTAGAGAAGACGAGCTCAGCGCTACCAATCTTACTCCAAATGGCAGCGAGAAACGATGGAAATGGAAATAGGGTTCGAATGAACAGTAGTTATCGAGGGTTATCGGGAAGAAGATAGGAAATCTAAGATTTTAAAAAGAATGCTCTAAGTGTCGATCAGCACTTGCATTTAAATCCCCAGTCAAAGCTACAACAGAACTCATCATCGACAAATTCAGATGTCTGACCAACTCAGATCTTGGTACAAAACAGCTTTCATTCTAAGGCAGAAGTCTCTCGCAACTGGCCTCAGCTGTCTCGAATCAGACGTTGCTACTCTATACTAACGCAACACCAAAACGACGTCGCGCTAACTTATCAAAACGACGTAGCATCAAATCCCGCTAGCGCTGTGAGACCTGGATTTGTTAATTGAGATTAATCGTGGGAATTAATCGGTTTTTAGAGATTTTGTTGGTTTAGAATCTCTGTTTCGAGGTTTGAGTTGCATTTTCAGGTCGAGAACCAAACTTAGAATGATTCTGGAAGTTTTCATGATTTTGGTATTTTTGGGTAAAACCTGGTTCTTGAGCTAGCAGCTGGTCGGTGGTGAAACCAATCGAAGCGTGTTTTGGTGGTGCAGGGTATGAAACGCCGTCGTTTGCGTGAAGTCTGGTTGCACGTATTGAAATCAGCAGATGCATTAGTGTATTTTCGTTGAGGGCTAAAACGACTGCGTTTAGATTAGTTAGCGCGACGTCGTTTCGATGTTGCGACTGGTACCAGTTGGTGGAATCGCGTGTGGGTATCTGCTGGTTGTCCAGCAGAAGCAGATGTCAAAGCGGGTCAACTTTCCTGTAGCGCGAAGAGGAAACGTCGTCGTTTTGTTGTTACGACTGGATGTCCAGCTGCGAGAGATTTTCACTACTGTAGCTTGCGACTGGTACCAGCAGAGAGAAGTGTTATGCGTTGTTGTGTTCTTGCGACTGGTTACCCAGCTGCTGGTAGTGAGGATTGCGTATCCTATGCGACGTCGTTTGAGTAAGTTGGTGCGACGCCGTTTTGAGAACCAGCCGTTGGTTTGTTTTGCGATTGTTGTAGCGTTATTTGAGAAACCAGCAGTTGGTTCTTGCGTCTGAGAGTTGTAGTATACCTGCTGGTTTGGGAGATCGATGGTGTCGACTGGTTATGTCGGTGGACAATTATTGTTTGAGTTCCAGTCGTTGCTGGTGGTTGTTTTGCTCGTGCGAAGTAGATTTGGACTCCTCTCGACAAGCCTTATCGATTACTACCATTCTTGGGGGCTGTGGTTAGCTAGAGCAAGGTCGCGAAGTTACTGTCTTGGCCGTGCGTTCGCTGTGAGCAGGTAGCTTCGAATTGTTGTAAGATCTTGGCTTTAGTGTATTGTTTTAAGCTTTCGATTGTGTAGTATTGATGGGTTTGAGTGCTGGTTGAGAGTGTCTCCTGGCCGTGAGTTCTGTGCTGGTATCCCGTAAGATTTATGTTGTGTATGCTGTTGGTTAACAGGCTTTTACCAGAGTCTTCGGGATTTCTTTCACTGTTGGCTGTAGTTCAGAGGTATTTTATTTAAGGTACGGATCTGAGCTTGATGTAGCTAGGAATTGGCGTGAGATTGAATGCTAGATGGCTGTGGTGTATTGAGGTGGATGTTGCTGTGTGCATACGTGATTTCTATTGATTGTTTAGCTGCCCTGTTATGCATACACGTATTTCCTCAGATTTCATTTATTGTTATTACAGCCATTGTTCGTATCTTGTATTGCTGTTGTTGATTCTTACCAGGATGCGAGGGCGAGCGGCGATACCGCACTCTCATCTCCCTGCTGGGATCGTTAGCCACCATGAGCCGAGTGGTTAACTACCACAGTTCATGGGCGAGGCAATAGCAGGTTGAGTTGTTTGATGCATCTCGTATTTGGGTGTAGTGTCATGGCGAGTGGCTCATTACCATACTGTGAACACACCCCGTGGCCACTATTCGTTGTTGATGGTTCTTGGAGCTATGTCTGAGTTCCTTAGCTCCCTTGAGGGTCGAGATTTCCGTTGTTATCCGGTGTCTCATGCATAGCATCTGCATTTTTATCTTATGATTTTCCTTAGCTGTTATATTTGCTCTCCGTACTGGGGTTTGACCCAATGTCCCTCTGGGGCTTGGTTGTTTCCTTGTTTGTGTCGTTTTCAGGAAACCCAGGTTTTACAGCTGGTCGTGGCTTTAACCCAGCTGGTGGTGCCCCATGAGGTATCTAGTGTGTCCCAGTTGCATATAGCATACTTATATATATGTATCAGTCAGCCAGGGGGATGCCCTGCGCTTTGTCGTTGTACCCGTAGGGGAGTCAGATACCTGTTTTGTTTGTTATATGTTTATTGTGGTTGTTGGATTTTAAATCTGGAATCTATTTTGAGTATCGTTCTATTTTAATTATATGTTTTAAACCGTCGGGCCTAAACGCGAAGATTTTACCCACTTTTTGATAACCTTCCGCATGCGTTTGGGTTTTTTTTTTCTGTTTAGAGCACGAGGCCTGACAAGCGCTCCTCAGATCTTGGTCACAGCTGAATTCATCAATCAGCACCGTTGACCATCGTTGACATCTGAACAATTAGAAACCACTACCATTGCTGACTTCCTCGCGCAAAAGCTCACAGCTGCCTCTCGCTACACTCTCACTGCTGAGTTGACTAGCGTTGACATCTGGTCACGCTACTACTGAATACACAATACGACGTCGCATTACCTCCAACAACGCCACATCTGACCAGTGCTCAAAACGACAGCGCTTTAATCCCTGCTTGCAACAGCTCACGCAAACACACAAGGGCACATCTGAGCATCCAGATTTCGCTAAAAACTGAAATTCTAAAATCACTAAATCCTCAAATCTGAAAACCCGATACTCAGAAACTTGATTAGCTAATTCCAAACCAAATCTAATTAGCCATAAATCGTACTTAGCAAATTCTAGTCCTCACATTCTCCCCATCTTAAGAGATTTCGTCCTCGAAATCAAAGGCAAACACAGGACAGAAATCAACAAAACACTAGAACTCACCAGCACAACTCCACTGTCAAAGCTCAAACAGATGAGGCCAATTCTGTCTCATCTTCTCTTCAACCTCCCATGTTGCTTCCTCACGACCATTCTTGCTCCATTGAACCATCACCAACGGAATAACCTTATACCTCAACTGCTTCTCCTTCCTGTCCAAAATCTGCACTGGATATTCAACATAGCTCAAGGTAGAATCCAGCTCTACTTCATCAGTCCTCAACACATGGGACGGATCTGGATCATATTTCCTCAACATTGACACATGAAACACATCATGCATCGCTTCTAACTCATCAGGCAGCCTCAATCTACAATCCAACTGTCCAATCCTCTCAACAATCTCAAAAAGGACCAACGAATCTAGGAGCCAATTTACCCTTCAGTCTGAATCTCATCACACTCTTGAACGGAGAAACATTGAGAAACACTCGATCACCAACTTCAAACTCTAGAGGTCGGTATCTCCTATGAGCATAGCTAGCATGTCGATCTTGAGCAGCTTTCATCCTACTCCGAATCAACTCAACCTGATCTTTCATGTGCTGCACAAACTCAGGAGTAGACAACGGCTTCTCACCAATCTCTTCCCAGCAAATAGGTTATCTACACTTACGAGCATACATCGCTTCGAAAGGGGTCATTCCAATAGTCACTTGGTAGCTATTGTTATAAGAAAACTCAACTAAGGACAAGGAATCCTGCCAGCCACCACTGAAATCCAAAACAACTACTTGCAGCATATCTTCAAAAATCTTAATGGTCCTCTCAGATTGACCATCTGTCTATGGGTGATAGGCTGTACTCATAGCCGATATCGAACCCATCCCTGTCTGCAAGCTCTACCATAATCGGGAAGTAAACCTTGGATCTCTATCAGACACTATCAAAACCGGCACTCCATGCAATCTCACCAAATGGTCAATGTACAGTCGTGCCATCTTCTTCATCGAAAACTTCACATCATAGGTAATGAAATGGGCTGACTTCGAAAGTCGATCAATCACAACCCAAACAACATCACATCCCCTACTAGATCGAGGCAAATGCGTCACTAAATCCATGGTGATGTGCTCCCAATTCCACTGAGGCACTTCTAAGGTCTCATCCTGTCGGCCTTGACCTGTTGACAATTCAAACAATGAGCTACAAATCCAGAGATGTCATTCCTCATGCCTTCCCACCAATATTGAGACTTCAATGCATGATACATCTTTCTCTCGCCCGGGTGCACACTGTATCAACTACAATGAGCTTCATTTAAGATGGATTCCTTCAAATCAATCAAATTAGGAACCACAAATCTACCTCGAAATCTCAGGAATCCATCAGAAGCAACAGAAAAATCCTCAGACTGACCATTCTGAGCCTTAATCTTCAACTCATGCACATACAGATCAGTCCTCTGCGCTGCTCTAATGTCTGCTACAATCTGTGGCTCAACTTGAAAAGAAGAAACCACGAAATACTGATCACTAGGCTGAAAATGCCACCCAGAAGTCCCCAAATCCTCATGGACTTTGGATATTCTCATCAACGTCAACAACGCAGGTTGGGCTTTCCTACTTAAAGCATCGGCTACCAAATTCATTCACCCAGGATGATACCGAATCTCGCACTCAAAATATTTTAGCAACTCCATCCAGCGGCGCTGTCTCATATTCAAATATGACTGCGTGAAGATATACTTCAAACTCTTGTGGTCGGTGTACACCAAAAATTGTTCACCATATAAATAGTGACGCCAAATCTTCAAGGAAAACACTATCGCAGCCAACTCAAGATCATGAACGGGGTATCTCGTCTCATGGGGCTTCAACTGTCGAGACGCATAGGCTATCACATACCCGTTCTGCATCAACACGAATCCTAAACTACTCAGAGAAGCATCAGAGCAAACCACAAAACTACCAGAACCAGAAGGCAAGGCTAACACAGGAGCAGTAGTCAACTTCTCCTTAAGCAACTGGAAACTCGACTCACACTCGTCCGTCCAAACAAAATTCCTATCTTTCTGGGTCAACTAAGTCATCGACCTAACTATCGAAAAGAACTTCTCAATGAAACGCCTATAATAGCCAGCCAAACCCAAGAAACTATGGATCTCAGAAACATTCCTAGGTCGCTCCCAGTTAAAAACTGCTTCGACCTTACTCGGATCCACAGAAATTCCTTGCGCTGAAATAACATGACCCAATAAGACAACTCTATCCAGCCAAAATTCGCACTTGCTGAACTTCGCATACAGCTGTGAGTCTCTCAGTTTCTGCAAAACCAATCTCAAATGCACTTTGTGCTCTCTGAAGTTCTTCTAATACACCAGGATGTCATCTATGAATACAATCACAAAATGATCAATATACTCACTGAAGACGCGATTCATCAAATCCATGAAGACAGCAGGAGCATTCGTCAATCCAAAAGGCATCGCCAAAAACACATAATTCCCATATCTCGTCCTGAAAGCCGTCTTCGCCACATCAGCGTCCCTGATCCGCAACTGATGATAACCAGACCACAGATCAATCTTAGAGTATACAGCAGATCCCTGCAACTGGTCAAACAAGTCATCAATCCTAGGCAACGGATACTTTTTCTTAATCGTCGCTTTGTTCAACTGCTGAAAATCCACACACATCCTCATAGATCCATCCTTCTTCTTCACGAACAGAATCGGAGCTCCCCAGGGCGACATACTCGGTCTAATAAAGCCCTTCTCTAACAGATCGCGCAACTGCTCTTTGAGTTCCTTCAACTCAGCTGGCGCCAACCGATACGGAGCTCTAGAAATTGGGGATGTCCCTACACCAACTCGATACTGAAATCGATCTCTCGTCTCGGAGGGAATCCAGGAATCTCATCCGGAAATACGTCAGGAAAATCTCGAGCAATCGGAACATCGCTCAACTCTACTCGCGATACTTGGGAAACATCCAAGGCATAGATCATAAACCCTGAATTCTCCAGCGACAACAAACTAAACATCTCCATGGCAGACATGAAAGGAACCTTAGGTCGCGAATCAGCACCATAAAATCCCATTTCTCTCCAAATTCAGGCCTAAATCTCACAACACCATGGAAACAATCCAATGTCGCTCTAAAACTGGAAAAAACGTCCATTCCCAAGATACAATAAAAATCTCTAATTCCCAAAACAATCAGATTGGTCACCAACACGTGCTAATCAAACCTAAGAACACAATTCAATACCACCTCACGAGACAACAAACTCACAACAGCAGGAGTGGATACAGAGACAACATCACACAGTGGGGAAGAACTCAACCCACACTCAAACACAAACAACTCAGAAATAAAGGAGTGTGATGCACTAGTATCAAACAAAACTCGTGCAGGAAAATCAAAGATAGCACAAGTACCTACAATAATCCTCTCAAGCAACTCAACGGCTTGCTCACTCATCAAGACGTTCACCTGAGCCTGCTGCGGTCTCGGAAACTGATGTCTAGAAGGTCCACCAAACCTAGATGGTTCACGGGGTTGGAAACCTGATCGTTGGGACTGAGCAAAAGGTAACTGTCTCTGCTGCGAAGAACCACCAGCAGAACCTTGCTGCGACAGATTCACTTACTCTCCTCCAGCCGGACACACTCGAGCAAAATGTCCAGGCTGCCCACAGTTATGGCAAATACCCTGAACTCCACGACACTACGAAGTCATATGACGACCTCCACACTGTCCAGAAATCACTCCTCCTCCGGAGCCACTGCCACCAAAACTCACTGAACCAGAAGAACTTGAATGCGCCTTATTCTTAAACTGTTTCCCTCGGGGCTTGAACCTCTGACGATTCGACTGTTGTGGCACTTGAGGAGATTGGAAATAAGGCATCACTTCAGGTACAGGTTGAAAACTACGTCCAGCTGTCGGCTGAACCTGATTCTGCACCTCCATCAGACTCTCCTCAATGTCCACTGCTCTATCCACCACCTCAGCATACGTCGCAGGGGAACCATCTAACACCATCCGTAACAACTCGGGCCTCAACCCTCTCAAAAACTTGTTCCTCTTTGTCCTCTCCTGGTTCGCAACATGGGGAACATACGACAATAGCGAAGAAAACTGTCTGGCATACTCGGCCACCCTCAAGTTCCCTTGCTTCAGATTGTCGAACTCCCTCTCACGGTTGTTGTAGAAAGACTCAGCATCAAACAAATCTTCCATGTGCTCAAGCCAACCTTCCGCCAACAGACCAGCCTCGACACCAGTAAACGTCAGGGTATTCATCCTCTGGAACCTAGCCAACACTAGCTCCATCTCTCCAATCTGTCAGGTAACATCCTCAACCTCTGCCTGTCTCTCTTGACGACGCAAAGGGATATTCTGCTGAATGCCCTCATCACTATCCGAGGCCCTAGACTCCTCCGCGGAACGTCTAGCAGTCCAACCTCTACCTCTCCTCGACGACATCTAAACAAATCTCAAGGTAAGAACTAATAGCAGATAATCACAGAGGCATATAACATAATCACTAAGCCACAGAGTCAGTCAAAAACAAAACTCAAACTCTGTGTCTAGACTCAAGTGTGATATAAAAGAAAATGAGCTTATCCCAGTTTAAGCTCTGATACCAAAAATGTCAGGCCACGTGCGCTAATACAACAATTAATCACAATTATGCGGAAGCATCATAAAAATACGGGCTAAAAATTTTCGAATAAGGCCTGATCCAATATCATTTCAAAATACATGATACTTAAAATAGAGTTTAATTCAAAACTCAAACAACAGCACAACAGGAAATCAAAACAAGTCTCAAACTACAGATCCCCTAAATACATAAAGGCACAGGACATCCCCTGGCTCAATATAAGTATAAATATACTGGGACTCAACCAAACGGGGATCTACTAGCTGAAGCTCCACTCTGTCCAGCTTGGTTACCTGAAGAACCTGCCAAGGCCAACACCAACCAAGGCAGCCCAAAACAGTGAAAATAAACGAGGTCAAACCTCAGTACGAAGAGCACAATCAAAAGCATAAATCATATCAGACAATGCAACATATCTATTTGAAATGCATGAAAGGGCTACCAAGAATCATCGGTAGGCAAACAGAATAGCACAATGACTCAGCTGTGCAATCTCATCAATCATCATCATCGTGTGATCTTCAGGTACCACGATTCAGCCGACCATCACAAGGCAGTGTGGTATTCAGGCGCAACGACTCAGCTGGCCACCACATCAAATCAATGTTGGACCTTTCAGGCGCGACGACTCAGCCGGCCGATCACAACGTGCAAAGGATTCAGCTTTCAAAGGAAATCAGGCTCAAGATGTATGCGTGAATGCACATCAGACTCATTCTTAATCAATGCGTACATCACACACACAAACAGCAATGAGCACAGAAGAAGATAAATTCAGAACACAACAGTTAACACACAATAGAAATATTCCCAAAGCTGATATCGAAAACTGCTTAATACATAGCTCAATTCGTACCTCAAACCTCAACAGATCTTACACAACAGAAGGCACAACAACCAACTCAAGTCTACTGCCCAAGCAGCTCCACAGCAACTAAACAGTAGCTACTACAAGCTCAAGTCTGTCAAAGTATCTAGCAATTAGCTCAAATCTGAACTCAATAGCTTAAATTCTAAAGTCCAGTAGCTTAACTCGGATACCTATCTCCTACAGAGCACTACTCAGCTCTCATATGAAGCTTAAAGAGGGAAAGAATCGCTTACCCAAAGCTGTCGAAGAACAGAAGAAATACTGGTCCACAATCGCGAAGATTCTCCAGCACTACAACAACTTCACGTTCCTCAAATCCGGCGACTCCAGTCTCAAAACTGGTGCTAATCGAAAGCCCTAGAGAAGACGAGCTCAGCGCTACCAATCTTACTCCAAACGGCAGCGAGAAACGACGGCAATCGACGGAAATAGGGTTCGAATGAACAGTAGTTATCGAGGGTTATCGGGGAAGAAGATAGGAAATCAAAGATTTAAAAAAAATGCTCTAAGTGTCTATCAGCACTTGCATTTAAATCCCCAGTCAAAGCTACAACAGAAGTCATCATCGACTAATTCATATGTCTGACCAACTCAGATCTTGGTACAAAACAGCTTTCATTGTAAGGCAGAAGTCTCTCGCAACTGGCCTCAGCTGTCTCGAATCAGACGTTGCTACTCTCTACTAACGCAACACCAAAACGACGTCGCGCTAACTTATCAAAACAACGTAGCATCAAATCTCGCTAGCGCTCCTCAGATCTTGGTCACAGCTGAATTCATCAATCAGCACCGTTGACCATCGTTTTGACGCCCGAACCCACGGGAATCAAGAATTGGGGTAAATAAAAATTTTCGAAATAAAAGAAGACTAAAGGATAATTTGTTATAAGCTGTATTTATTATAACTTAAAAGAAATCGAAACACAAGACAACTCAAGACTAGCAGATACTTATTTGCGCGCCAACTACTGAAGACATTTGCGGAAACAGTTTTCATTGATAAATGCAATTGCGATTTACAACAGCTGCTATTATATGTAAATATACAACCGTTGCCACTGATAAAATATAGTACATTCTAAACAAAAAAATCATCAACTATGACACAGAAAACGCAGGCCTTTGACAAACACACACCACCCAGCAGCTGATTTCAAGTTTCACCTTCTGTTCGTTCTCCAGCTGTCGCACCTGCACCATTTTAAAAGCTAGTGAGCCTAAAGGCTCAGCAAGTAAAACCTGAATAATAACAAGTTTAAATACACAGGTAGACATCTGATCAATACAAAACGTTTCATAAACATTTCGTTCTTTAAACGTGAAGACAGGGGATAATAGCCCAGATCTCATCATCAATATCTTTTCTTTAGATTTATGGCATATAAGCTCCTCATGGTCCGTGTTGCACTTTGATCAAAATGACTT
>KV015610.1:8902-24409 GCA_001598015.1 Dorcoceras hygrometricum
TGTAAATCTCACACACACAGAGATTCATTCACATTCATTGTATAGTGAATGAATCTCAAAACCCAAATGCCAATCAGATCCCGTTCAAGCACGACGACGTTAAACTCTGTGTCTGTAGCCTTTCTCACAGAGGCGTTAAACAAGTGATTGAGAGAACAGCCGAGGACTGGTAGAGTCTAGGAGTTCTCGCAGCTGCTGGTTGCGGGATCGGGTCTGTACACGATGTATAGATCAAATCTTCTAGTGGAACCTTCCGAGGAGGAAGAAGGGGAGACGTAGGACATTGAAGTCCGAACTTCCATAAACAAATATGCTGAGTATTCTATTCTATTATTCATTCCGCATACGCATTTATTTTAGCACTCACGCATTCACAGTTAGCACACACACAGTAAGTCTCGAACAGATTTATGTTGCACATAAATCTGTTTGTGATGTTTTAAAATATAGGATTCAGTTCTGGTGTTTTCTGTTAGAGTAGATGCCCAACAAGCCAACTTGTGGCGTGTGGGTTTATAGACTCTTATATATGACAATCTTTATATATGATATTCGCATTTATTCATATGGCATTCTTTACTTTCATTGTGTGTATAATGATTTACAATTGCGTTGAGTAAAGACCTAGAATGCACTAAAGTGTATGTTAGATGTGATAGTGGGTATGACGGCTATCATGAAACGCATCTAATAGTCACTATGTATTCAAAACATGTTCCTAGTCGATTGGGCCGTCAAAATGAGGATAAGGCCGCCCGAGTTCGAGACTAGTATCTGCGATGCGAAGTACCATGTTTCATTGGTAGGGAACATTGTGATGTTCTGAGCATGCAGATAGATAGTGACCTGATTATCTATCGAACTACCCTCTTACGGACTTTCCAAGTGGTTACCATTTGTCGAGTGGATAAGTCCGAGGTCTTGGTTGTACTGATTAGTCCTCACGACTCGAAACGTCATTGAGACTCTACATGATAGGCGTCTCACTTTGACCCGTTTGTCGACTCACTTGGGGTCATAAGGCGTCGGGATTGGGTGAGACCCCGATACATGTAGGAGTCGATGCATCGTTGTCGAGGATTCACCGCTCACAGACATGCGTGGATATCCTATGCTATCTGAGGGGATAATAGTGTATAAATCTCTGGCCAGAGTACTAGAAGTGTTTTAGGTAAATGTGTTTACCTAGTTACACTCGCGATGTCACTATTCGATCTCCAAGATGTATGCATAGCTATCGGATCTATAGCGACTCTCGATTTACCAATGGTCGTTGATCTGATCGAGATATATGGATTGAAAGGACCGTACTGTATGCTAACCACGACCAACTGGTTCTTGCAGGCACTATCAGTGATACCTAGGGGATCATGGGGCGATGTTGCTAGACGCTCTTACCATTGGGCAAGTCCGGAATTGTGATTCCGGAGCCACAATGGTTGTGGGCCCACGGCTAGCTGTATCCCTGAACCATTGAGGGTCACACAAGTACTGGATTTGAGATTCCCGCACGGATACTCAGATCAATGTGTTGAGCATACGAAGAGGATTTTGTGAGTGCGACTTCCTAAAAAGTCAACAGAGGTCAAATCGTGATTTGCCGATGTTGAGGGGCAAACGGTCATTTTGCACTGGGGTTCTGAAAAATGGTTTTTCAGATCATAGTATTCAGTTTTGGAAACTGAGTCGATCGGTCCGATCTGATCGGCGATCGGAGTTACGATGAAGTCACAGTGGTGGGGATGAACCGAATGTTCGCCCGTTGGACTCGGGCCCGTTGGACCGGTACAATCCCACCACAAGTCTATTTAATTAGACAAGACTCCATTAACTAAAAACTTAAGCAAAACCCTAAACCTAATAGCCGCCCCCTTCTCTCTCAAAGAGCCGCCGCCGCCGCCGCCCCCCGCCGCCGCCGCCACCGCCGCCACCGCCGCCTCTTCGCCTGAATTTTTTCCGGCCAAATTTGACGAGGAGAATCCGTCCGCGCAGATCTCGTCAGCTCTTCTAGTGCAGGCTGATTAAGGAACCTAGTCTCCGGTCATGGACCTGATTGGTGTTAACTACCGCAGTCTACCGTGAAGTGCCGTTTTCTTTACGAAACCGGTCGGAGCCAGGCACGAGTTGCCAGCAAGGTAGTGTTTTGAACACCCTATGAATGTCATAATTTTTGTATTATATCGTATTGATCGTCTCCCGGACATGTTATTTCTGTTCTTCCGCTGCCTCGCCGGGGGGCGTGATCCGGATCCCAACATTTTCCGCATGTTTTATTAACATACCAGATCTGTATCCGGTGCTCTGTATTTTAAATGTTCAAGAACCAGAGGTATTGCACCTCATATTATTAGCAGCGCAACAAAAATTTTAAAAACTTTCAAAGCAGCGCTGCTAAGTCGTAAACCGGTCCTAACAAGTGGTATCAGAGCAGGTTGTTCTTGAACGAGCACTTATTTTTAAAACACATGTGCTATGTTTTTAATGTTTTAAATGTTTTTGAGAAGCTTATTCTATGAAGGCCAGATGAAAATGATTTGTTTTAATATAGAACCGGTTTTCTCTTGATGAACTGTCACGGGATGCGCGAGTTCCGTGCGGATGCCAAGATCCTATTTTCGTTGTGCTATAAGATCACCTGGAGCGAGGCTCGGTGACATGCACATGGGACGAAATAGGAGAATGAAAATCTGTGCTTTTATCTGTCACATTTTCTCTGGTTCTTCATATAAGTGACTCAGTAGCATATGTTATTTTAAACATTGTTTAAAGTGCTCTGATAGCTTTCAAACTGTTTGTTATGCGGAATTCCAGCTGATGCTTAAAATCTGTTTTTAAATGATTTGAGCTTATGTTATAAAAGACAGGGAGAGTAGCGTCTTTGTCTTTATTAATTTGAGCTATCTGTTTATGCATCAGTTTCAGTTTTGTTTCAATCGTATTTTTCAAAATCATAGCATACTGTTGCATATGGTTGTTCCCAAAATGCTTTTTGATTTCAAAATCAAAATTCCTGCTGTCATTTTTTTGTTATGGCAGTGTAGGGAGAGTTTCATTTTAAAATTCATGGGAAGACCCGGATTCGAACCCTTTTTGATTCCCATAAAAAGGGAGAGAATTGTTATAACATGCATATGTTATTTGAGGTTTTGTGTAAATCAAAAAGGGAGAGATTGTTGGATCTGTGTAAACAGATCCAGAATGTGTTTTGAATTACACAAAACCTATTATTGTGTTACTAACATCTTTATGTAGTGTGCAGACGTTATTAGAAATCTGGAAGATGAATTGAACAACAAACAGAAGAAGAATGTTTGCTGCTAGCAAACTGGAGAAATTAAGAAGAAGTCTGCGAAGAGAACAAGTTCTGGAAGATGATGTATCAGCTAAATAAGTTCAACCAGTTGAAGCAAAAGACAATTTGTGCAGCAGGAAGTTGAACCATATATGAAGAGTTGCAACAAGAATATATGATAGAAATAATCAGACGTTGAAAGAAGAAAGGTGAAATCTGATAAGAGCAATGAAGAAGAGATTGAAACAGTAGGTTGCTTGAAAACAATGAACAGGAAGTTTGCTGTTAACAGCAATTGAAACAGTAGGTTGATAAATAAACAGAGAAGTTTGACGTAGCTGTCAACAGTTTATGAATTGAAGAATAGAGGAAAAGCTGTCGACAGCAATGAGTTGAAGATAGAGCAAAATCTGTCGACAACAATGAATCGAAGAACTGAGCAAAAACGTTAACAGTAGATGATTTCAGTTTGAAGAGTAGCTTGCTGATGACAGTTATGTGCAAAAGAAAAGAAGCAGAATCTGTCGACAGAAATGAGTTGAAGAATAGTTAAGAAACTGTCAACATCAAATGATAACTGTAGCGGACGAAAACAAAGAAGAAACATAAGCTGATAACAGATACCATAACAGTGTGTTGCAATAGACATTCAGCTGTTGACAGTAGTGTTAACAAACATTCAGCTGCTGCATAAATACAGAACACGACAAAATCCTGCAAAAGAAAAGCACACAAGGACAATCCATGTCGGTACTTTACAAGACATATTTTGAACGGGAAGAAAAGTGTGTCAAACGGAAAGAAATTCAAACAGCCATATATATACAAGAAGCACTGTTGAAGAAAAGTGATTTTGACGGATTTTTGACAGAGTGCAAAATACAGAGGGAAGAAAATTGGAGACGAAGCAGTAGACTGCCATTAAAGAGGAGAGCATAACGAGTGTCTACTGCTGAGTCTCAATCAGCTTTTGTAGAGCATTTTCCCGAGTGTGTGAGATTTATTATTTCGAGAGCTGTTCTTACACTGTATATCTCACACACAGAGATTCATTCACATTCTTGAGAGTTGAGCAAAATTGTATAGTGAATGACTCAAACCCAAACAATCAGATCCCGTCCAAGCACGACGACGTTAAACTCTGTGTCTGTAGCCTTTCTCACATAGGCGTTAAACAAGTGATTGAGAGAACAGCCGAGGGCTAGTAGAGTCTAGGAGTTCTCGCAGCTGCTGGTTGCGGGATCGGGTCTGTACACGATGTATAGATCAAATCTTCTAGTGTAATCTTCCGAAGAGGAAGAAGGGGAGACGTAGGACATTGAAGTCCGAACTTCCATAAACAAATATGCTGAGTATTGTATTCTGTTCCGCATACGCATTTATTTTAGCACTCACGCATTCACAGTTAGCACACACACAGTAAGTCTCGAACAGATTTATGTTGCACATAAATCTATTTGTGATATTTTAAAATATAGGATTCAGTTCTGGTGTTTTCCGCATGTTTTATTAACATACCAGATCTGTCTCCGGTGCTCTGTATTTTAAATGTTCAAGAACCAGAGGTATTGCACCTCATATTTATTAGCAGCGCAACAAAAATTTTAAAAACTTTCAAAGCAGCGCTGCTAAGTCGTAAACCGGTCCTAACATCTACATTATCTCACTAAAAAGTTTACAAGCATTCTCAAGTGTTCCGAGTTACTTACACTACCAAAGGCTATTTTGTTAGCATTCGCCAGGATGAAAACTAAGGAACAGAAATCGCACGAGTGCTTAGAAGAACTATGTTCATGACAATATCAAGCTCCATGAGATTGCGAAACTTGTGCTCAAAGCTAATTCTTTTGTGATAAGCTCAAACTGAAGCTCGAGTTTTAAAAAAGAAAAAGAGAAATAAAAAAATCATAAAGTGTTATCGTTGGCACAACCAGATTACTTGGTTTTATCTTGTCAAAATGCTAGGCGACTTGTCGGAGGGGTTAGGCCAACCCCGATTAACAAACGTGCTTCGTAACATCATCATCACCATAATCAATATCTTCAAAAAACACATCTTTATTTTTATCCAAAGATAAATGTATTTGTATTTCTATTCGCTATGCTATAATTAATATGATCACAAGTTTGACAAAATATGTTAGCAACAAGTTTTGATAGTGGAGGCAAATTGATGTTCCTTACCCATTTCTAAGTTGACTTGATTTTCCACAAAACTATATTGGACATGAAAAATAAACTAAATTTGAGTCCATGTTAGAATGATTGCTAATCAGCACTAACAACTTAAAGATGAGCAATGTTTCCTGCTCATGCCATGAATAGGGTGGTATATTCCTGGAATAAACTCGTCCACTACTAGTCCAAAAAGAAAAGTAAAAACAATATTTCCAAGATTCTTAACCTTTTGTAAATTTGTAAATATTGGCAATAATGAATCTCTTTGGCTCCACTTTTCTACATAATATTTTATGCTCTAAAAATTGTATATTCGAACAGTTTGCCATTGTTCTTCAATTGTTGGTGATTAATGCTGTATGTGATCTGAATCGTACTCTTGTATATATATATATATATATATTAGTGTAGCATGAAATGGTACACAAGGCCGGACAGATTTACATTATCAAATAGGTGTACAAATTTTGAGATGACCAAAATTACGTGTTTTGGGTTTTCAAAGCCTACAAGAACATAAAATACCTCTTTCAATTTAGGTTGGCCCTTTGTTCTTTTAGGAATTTTGAAGATTATATAAAGTTATGGAAGATTACATATTTAATTTGTATATTCATTATTTTTTAAAAAAAATTAGCCTGTTAATGGGCTAACTCCCTATATAGGTCAGAGACACGTTGACCCATATAGATTTTAAATCGATTAATATGCACAAGTAGGCAGGGACCCGGGTGATAGGATTTATATAACGGACTAAGCTCGGATTATATTAACTTCAGTTTTTCTGATGATTCGAAAATGGCTAAGCTGGCTCCTTCCAAGGGCTCCCCCATATTTGTATTAACTTCACTTTGATCTAACATTTTTAAAACTGATTGATGAAATGATTTACTAAGAATTAAATATGATGAACATAAATTATTCACATTGATGATTGAGTTAATTACGTTTTTTTGGAAAATTGTGGTTTTAGGTATATGTCTTTTATTTATGGCTAGTCAAACGCCCTATCACCACATCGATCAATCCAAGAAATTATAAAATGGAAAGTTGATCAAAGTGGTGGTGTTTAATTTGTCTTTGGTGCTCAGTTTTGATCCATCAATAGTGGGTATTTAGTTCAGATTTCAGACATCAAATGTATTTTCATTCAAAAAAGCATCCACCACCCGCGGCGTATATAGGAATCTGCTATCTCAATTTTGTTTGCATATTTTTTGTTCTTTCTGTAGTTTGACTGTTGAAGTCGTTTTCTGCCATGCAATCTCGATCCTGCAACAAAATTAATTACATATTTTTGTAAAAAAATGTTTGAGGTCGATATCGTTGATCCCTTTGATTTTTTTGTGCCAGGATTTGTAATTCGGCAATCAATTAGTTTTAACAATAAAATGATGTCACTTATAAAAAAATAATAAAGTTCATCTAGAAGTTGATAGTATTAGACAATTAACATATGATTCCAAAGGCGTCGAAATTAGTCGATCCAGAGACACTTTTGGCACATGCCAAATAAAAGGAATTACATAATTTATGCATGTGTGCGTATATATAAGCAGGACCGATCCGAAATTTTGAGACTTTTGGTGTGAAAAAGATTGGTCATCTTGTATTCATATAAAAAATAATAAAATTTTGCCCAACTTCCTATGAAAACAAATTAACAAATCAAACTCTCAAAACAAACACTTAGTAGAGACAAAAACTTGTTATAAAATGCCCGAAAAAAGGAAGAGCAAAAGATGAACACTTATTCACAAAAAGACTTTATCAAAATGAAAAACTTCTGCCGATAAAACAAAAAGAGAAAAAGTAATGGGTGAATTGTTTTAAAATCACTACTTCCTTACTTATCTTTATTTTCACTCACCACGTCTGAAAACGTTTGTTTTAACTCCCTCATAAAACTATTTCTTTGTTCTAATTCCTTTCTTCCAATTTTACTCCAGATTTTAGTGAGTAATTACTTTTTTAGCACATCGTAAAATAAATTAACTCTCATACCTTTTCGATCGAAGTATTGTCGGGTCATGTCCATCAGGTTTTACAAAATTCTTATCACAGTTTAACCACGCAATCACAACTTATGACTCCTACCGTGAATTCCTTCAACAATATGAATGGAAATTTCACTTTGTCCATCGTTGTGAGACAGACTGCTGGATTGCATAATTTTTGGTGAAGATAAAAATAAACTAAGCATAAGACTAATTAGATCGACCACTAAGTGAACAGATCAGAGTGATAACCAAATTGAGCTTTTAAATAAGATCATCTTTCTCAAAAAAAAAAAAATTAAAACGTGTTAATTCATCACGAAAGTCTATAAGATTCTGATACTCCTGCGTAAACAACCTCGGACCTGAACAGATCTCAGAACTCCAGAGCCCGAACAGATCCAGCACTCCTCAGGACTCTAGAGCCCAAGAAAGTCTAGCACACCCCGAACATACCTTAGAACTCCAGAACCCGAGCAGGTCCATCAATCCTGAACATACCTCAGAACTCCAGAACTCTCGAGCAGGTTTCTAAACACTGGAGCATGCTTTTAAATATCCTCGAGCCAGCTCATCTCGTCCAGTGTCCCAGCACGGTAATTATGCCTCTAAAAATTGGACCCTGAGTACACAAAAAATTGGTCTTTTCTCGAGGAGTCGTGGCGACACTCACGCATTGAGATGTGGTCAACTCAGGCACGACACCAGGCCAAACTCCTGCCCAAGCACATCAACTGTCGGGTATATCGCTCACATTTACTAACTATCCCCTCTATAAAAGCTCAATTATGCCTTACTTTGCACCACTCACACTGGGACAAGCTCTTAGCTTTTATGTATACCCTTGATCACTATTTCCGATCATCCGACCTGACTTATGTAACAGAGGGGTTTCACCGGAATACTTATGACGTCCTCTAACTTGTTTATGTGGTTTTAGGTCACCCGTAGTAACATATTTCTATTCAACTGTTCCGGCATACCTCGATGTATATTCGTCCAAGTACCAGACTTAGTCGTACACCAAGGTATATTCTCCTAAGGACCAGACATGATGGTACCCAATATGTATTATCCCAAGGATCCGACGTGATGGTAGCTTATTGGCTGAGAAAAATATGGTTAAATCAGATTCTTTAAATTGTGATCCTTACGGATCCAATATCGAGAGATGTCTCCCACATGCATTGCACTTCGGCTATCTATCCAAGTAGTAGTGAGAAACAGTGGTACCATAAAAAAAGTCAACTTAATGTAAAATAAGAACATCACAATCACATTTTTTTCATAACGCAACATATCTCAATCATGGATATTATGCACGTTGAAGATGTGACTCGCATACACATAGTACTTTGTCTGCAAGAGTACTTATCTTCCGGTGTTCCTGTATCTTTCATTGTTTTTTTTAAAAAAATTTGTTGATGACCATTTTTTATACCATTCCGTCATGCCGGGGGCACAAGCTTGTGCATGCAAAATTTTCTCATGTATCAAATACTTCGAAGTCATCCTCGTCTTATAAAATAATTAAACAAAGGCTTTTTTGTAAGAGTCCATGGTAGCTTATCATAAGATATTCCAAATTTCATTTTCTAATTTATGTGAGATATGAATCGTATATTACATTATATCTTTTTGTATGAACGAATTATAGATTGTTCTCAAATACCGATTCAGAGCAAGTATAAAATTCTCGTAATCATGCTTAAGATATGAGGCAATCTTTCGTTTTAAACAATAATACTTCAGACTCAACATTTCCTGTCTCGAGGGTGAGCGCACCATTTTTCTTTTAGTGGTGGAGTCATATTAAGAGGGAGAGAGCAAATAAATATATATATGTATCTATATATATATATAATTCATCCAATTATTAATGACCGACAAAGAGCAACAATAAATCATAATAATAAGAAAAAAATAAAAAGAAATCACTCACAAAAGTATGCTGTCGGTTAATGGTGAAGGGATTAGTGATGAAAATGGGGAGGGTTTGGAGTGGGTTTGGTCAAATCCGAGACCCGTCCAGCCAAAAAAGTTTAGACCCGAGACTCGTACCGTCCCATATGGTTTTCACACTGACCCCATCCCGAACCCAAATATCCGACATCCAATAAGGGTTACACCCCAACCCGATAAATAATAATAGTTTGATTATTTAATATATGTATATATGTTGCCGTTTGGTGGATCCAGATCACAACTCACAGTGGAAGTTTAAAATTTTTGTTGATCACCACGAACCGGTCACAGTGATCGGGCACGCTCATATGTTGTAGGTACTGAAAATAGAGCAACATGCATAGGGTGTTTAGATCTCGTTACCTTATTGACGTTATGACGATTGGCTCCAACAAGTCTAGTTTTTACACGGATATAACCCTTTGATCGGTCGGCTCGCAAAAGTTTCCCGAATCAGGTCCATGAACCGGAATCCTTGTTCCCTCCACAAGCTTGCACTATAAAGCTTGTGAGTTTTGCGTAGATATCTCCGATCGGCAGTGATGACCACACAAAGCGGCGATCAAGTCCGGGGAGGAGATCACGGCTGTGGCGTTGTGGGTGAGGGAAAGAGGGGTGGCTTTTGGGTTGTGGGAGGGATATTAAGGACACACTCTTGCACAAGACAAAGTGTGTAGGACCGAGCGCTTACCGCTTTACCAAAAGCTATAGCTGGTGGTAACGGTGCAATTCCAATCTTTTAAATCGTATATCAACTCAAGCACCACGGTTCGATCGCTCTATCTAACAGAGACAATTATTGTACCTCAACAATCCCTCTCTCGATAATTGTATTCCTTCCAATCAATGGGAATCGAACACGTGACCTTGACTCTGATATCAATTGTAAGATCGAGCGCTTGCCGCTTTACCATATAGCTGGTGGTAATGGTGCAACTCCAACCTTTTAAAAATACAGCAAATCAAGTGTCACTGTTCGATCGTTCTACCTAGCAGGGATAATTATTACACCTCAACAAAATGTATTATATTATGTTGTGTCCTTTTTTTATGTGCCTTAGGAGAAGAGTCCCATGGACTAAAGACTCAAAACTAGTTAGACTCTTATGGAACTAGTAAGAGTCCATCGTTGTGATGTCATCGCAATCTCTATTGACGATTAGGTATCGTCGATGTTCAGTATGCGAAATTGTGAATTACGATGCGGAACCAAATCCCTCTAACCACTGAGTCTAAATATGGCAGTTTCACTCTCCAACACTAATTATGAAAGTCATACTTCCAAGCTCTCTTCTGTCATACTTAACATCTTAGGCCTCATATCTCTACGGGAATTAAAAAACAAGTACTTGTACAACCTTAATGGTTCAGAGATATAGCTAGCCGTGAGCTTACAACTCCGTGTGACTCGAAGAACACAATCTCCGACTTACCCATCAAACCATACTAAAACGTCACATCACCTCATGATCCCTAGGTATCACTAATAATACCTATAAGAACCAGTTGGTAAATTTTAGGTACAGTATGATCCCTTCATCTCAATATCCCGATCTAATCGACGATCATTGGTGAATCAAGCACCTTTATGATTTGATAGCTATGAATCACATCTCTAAGATCAAATAGCAATTGCATGTGCAACTAGGGAAATCATTATCCCTAAAGTACATCTAGTACTCTGGCCAGAGTTTGTCACACTATTATCTCATCAGATCACATAGGATATCCAAGCATTTAAGTGAATGGTGAACCTCGACAACAAAGCATCGAATTCTATGCATCATAAAATCACTCAATCCCGCCACCTGATAACTCTCATGGAGTCGGTAAACAAATAAAAGTAAGGAACTAGCATGTAGAGTCTCTATGATGTTTCGAGTAACAAGGGCTAATCATGTACAACCAAAACCTCAGGATTAATCCCGTGATGCCAAACCCATGGAAATCAACGGAGTGGAGTAAATGGATAATCGAAAAGAATAGAAGGATTAAGTGCGAAAAGTTGTAAGCTGTATTCCCTTACAAAAGCTGGTATACAAACAGATGGCACCAAAAGTAATATAGCAGAAACTGTGAGGATTGAGAAATTCGAATTAGTGATTAATCAGGTTTGTCGAAGGATTAGTAACGAGATTTAGTATTTCGAATTCTCAGATTTCAGACTTTAGGATTTTTGGTGAAGTCTGGTTGGTGATTTTCAGATTTCTCCTAGAAATGTTTTGATTTAAGTTGCTGGTTTCTATCGGGTGAACTTGGAGTCGAATTGATGAAATTGTGATAGAAATTTGATTCCAGTAGTGTTCAGATGTGAACCTGCAGTTGTAGCGCTAGCGGGTGAGGCCTGATTAATAGTTGGTGGCGCGGGAGTGATGCGTCGCCGTTTTGCAGAAACTCAGATGTCTCGCGAGTGGGAGAAATCTGGTCAGTAGCGCATTTCAGACGTAAACGCGGGTCAACGGTACTGTAGCTAGCGAAGCAGTTGTGGTGGCTGAGATCTGTTAGCGCGCGGTTGTGATCAGCAGTCACGTGTTGGTCAACCCAACTGAGTTGACTGCTGGTGTTGTAGCGCAAAACAGCTGTTGCTATTGCAAGAGATTTTTTCAGCTGTGGGGTAACGCTGGCAGATGTGAGTGTGTAGGAACCAGCTGTTGGTTTCTTTAGAGTATTTCTTAGCGGGTAACGAAACTACGTCGATTGGATAAGTTGGAACGACAGCGTTTTGGGTGTAACGCTTTGTGTCAGCTGTTGGTTGTGTTGGTCATCAGCTGGAGAGGGATCTGATGCGTTGATATGATCAGACGTTGGTTTGATCAGCTGTTGGCAGCGATGGTGACGTGTCCCTCTACGTCGTCGTTTTGATATTATTTTAGATTCAGCTGCTGCTTGTTTTGAGAGAGATCTGTTCTCAGCTGTTGGAGCGCTGCTACGTCGTTTTGAGTTATTTAGCGGGAACCTTGATGTGTAGTCGTTTGGATGAGTAGCGAAGCGTGACAACGTCTGATTGTATCAGCTGAGGCAGCTGCGAGAGTGAACGTTGGGTTCAGATGTGAGCCTATGCGATGTCGTTTTGATTAGTTGGTACGATGTCGTTTTGACATGGTGTAAGTGAAGCGTAACGTCTGATTGGTTTCAGCTGATCCTGTTGAGAGGAAACGCTGGATTTAGCTGTGAGACTTCAGCTGAAGCGTTATCAGGGATCTGATTAATTGGAACAGCAGCTGTCGTGTGGGAGATTTAAATATGCAAGTGTTGAGCAACACTTAGATTATTTTCCACCCGATATTTCTTATCTTCGTCTTCGAAACCCTCGATAACTACTGTTCATCCGAACATTTCTTCCCTAGATTTCTGTCGATTCCAGCCGCTGTTTTGAACGAGGTTGGTGGCGCTGGATTCTCCTTGATTTGCTCTTTCTATTGATACTTGCTAGGAGGCCTGAGTCGGCGTTGGATAGAAGCGTGAAGAACCTGTTTGTTCGAAGCTTTTCGTGAGATCTGAACCGTGTGTTCTTTGGTTCTTCTGGAAGCTTGAGTAAGTGTTTCCAACTAGTTTTAAGTTTAGTTTCAGCTGTTAATCCTGCGTAGAACTGTAGAACTGGAATTTAGTTCTCGGCCGTAGGTACTAAGCGGATTCGACTCAGTGTTGAGCTGATATATTAGATGTTGTAACAGATTTAAGGTACAGGATATCTTCTGCCGAGGTTGAGGAGGTCAGGAGAAAGCTGATTTGCTTAGGCTGAGTTCTGCCGTGCCTTGAGAAATCTGTTGAGGTAGATTGAAGCTATGAGGTACGAATTGGAGCAGCTCTTAACAGCTTTGAGCATGAACATGTGTGTATTTCTGGTTATGGAATCTGCATGAGCTGATTATGTGTTTTACGTGAAACAGATTGATGAATTGCTTGATTGATATATTCTGTTTTACGTGAATTGTGCATGTATAAATCAGATATGAATTTCTTGGCATACATGCATACATATTGAGCCTTTTGATTGATTGTTGACCCGAGATTAGAGCCACGTTGTGACCAGGGCAGACAAATGTGTCGTGCCCGAAAGGTACAACGCTATCATCGGAGTGGTGCAGAATACCACCGAGCTGTGATATAGGCTGACGGGCCTCGATGATCACGGACTGATGATTCCACCGGCTGCTTGGCTGTGTGTGGTTTAGAGGCTCGCCTGAGTTGATTTTGCCAGATGATTAACTGGCCTTGATGACTGATTCCTTTGACAGCCTCATGCATTTCATAACTTGAATTATAGCATGTTGCATGATTTGATGTTTTTAGATGGATCTTCGTACTGAGGCTTGACCTCGTATTTATTTTCCTGCTTTTGTGTGGTTTGGGTCTGTGTTACCCATTTGCAGGATCTACATGTATCCAAGCTGGACCGAGTGGAGTGTCAGCTGGTCGATCCCCATTCCCTTGAGTCCCAGTTATATATTGTATTTTGTATTGAACCAGTGAATGCCCTGTGTTTTTATGTATTGGGGATCTGTATCTGATTTTATATTTGATGTTACCTGTTTTTGTATGAATTCATTTAACTTGTACTTTGATTATGAATATTTTGAATGATGATTTGAGTTCAGGCCCAAAATATTTCGAAAATTTTTAAGCCCTATTTTATTCTTCCGCGTTTATGTGCTTATTTGTTCTTTAATCTCGAGTGATTAGCACGGGGCCTGAAAGAAACAGCTTTGGAATTAAAGAACTTCAGATTTCGATTACAAAATGAGATTTATAACTATTGGACCTCTATATGAATTCTCTATTGTTGTAATGGATCTTAATACAGTTTTAGTCAAAAGATCAAAAATAACAACAGCTCTGGCTTCGCGGAAACGCTGGCCTTTGACAAACACACGCAACCCCCAAATCTGGTTCAGCTTGCGCCACCCGCCTGCCCCTGAGCTGCCTCACCTGCATCAGGAAAATTAGTGAGCCTAGGGGCTCAACAAGTAAAACTGAGAGTAACAAGGTCAAATAATGCAGGCATAACTGAGCATAATACATAGTTTAAAGGAAGTCATCTAAACTGAAATCTTGCTAATGAAAAGACAGATCGGGGCATCAGATCTGAATCGCATTTATATACTGAGTGACTCATGGCCTACGGGCTCTCTGGTGGTCCTGGTTCATGCTAGCATGTTATCTGAATTCAGTAACTTTGAAGGGATATTACAGTAATACCATATCTTGGTCCCTTCCTTGTTGACCGGGTCCTCTATGCCATAAATGTTAGAGTAGGTGCCAAACTAGCCAACTTGTGACGTGTGGGCTTTTGATGACTCTTTGTGTAAAACAATCTTTGTTTATGAAATTCACATTTTATATATGGCATTCTTTATCATCATTATTTTATAATGTTAACAATCGTGTTGGATAAAGACCTAGAATGCACCATAGGGTATGTTAGATGTGATAGTGGATATGATGGCTATCATGAAACATATCTAATAGTCACTGTGTATTCTGAACTTGTTCCTAGTCGATTGGACCGTCAAAATGAGGATAAGGTCGCCCGAGTTTGAGACTAGCATCTGTGATGTGAAGTACCACGTTTCATTGGTAGGGAATATTGTGATGTTCTGAGCATGCAGATGGATGGTTTGCCTGGCGAACTATCGAGCTACCCTCGTTCGGATTCTCCAAGTGGTTACCATTTGTCGAGTGGAGAGTCCGAGGTCTTGGTTGTATGGATTAGACCTTACTACTCGAAACATCATTGAGAATCTACATGATTAGTCGCCTCACTTTGACTCGTTTACCGACTCCGTGAGGGTCATCAGGTGTCGAGACTGGGTGGGGTCACGAAGCATGTGGGAGTCAATGCCTTGTTGTCGAGGATTCACCGCTCGCCCTAGTGCGTGGATATCCTATGCTATCTGAGGAGATAATAGTGTGAAAATCTCTGGCCAGAGTACTCTTGTGCTTCAGTGTAAATGAGTTTACCTGGTAGCACTCGCGATGTCGCTATTCTGATCTTCAAGATGTATGCATGGCTATCGAATCTCTAACGACTCTCTATTTACCAATGTTCGTTGATTCGATCGGGATATATGAGTT
>KV015610.1:24821-40815 GCA_001598015.1 Dorcoceras hygrometricum
TGAGAGTAAAACCTGTCATATATAGATTTAGTGGTCCGAAAATTTGATTTTGCATCATAATGATCAGTTTTGTAAACTGAGCACATCGGTGATATCTGATCATCGATCGGGATTATGATGAGACCACAATCGAGGGAGTTGAACCGAATGTTCACAGTTCGAGTTGAACCGAATGTTCACAGTTCTACTTGAAACGAATGTTCACAGTTCTACTTGAAACGAATGTTCACAGTTTTGTTTTACATCAAACTCTTTCTCTCAATCTATAAATATGGCATGAAGGGAGAAAGAAAAACACACAACAAAAGCTATTCAGCAAATTCTCCCCCTCTCCTCCTCTCCCTCCTCCCGCCGCCGCCGCCACCGTCGCACTTCGCTGCGATCGTCCTGGCGAGGAGGTTCTGCTCGCGAAATATTCATTGGGATTCTAGTGCATTCCAACGAAGAATTGGAAACCGGTTGTGGACCTGATTAGGAGCAACCAAAGAAGTGTTATTTCCATTTGAGAAATAGTCGGAGCCAGGCGCCTAGTCGCCAGACAGGTATATTCTAAACATCCTATGAATGTTTGAATTATTATATAGGTGTATTGACCGTTCCCGGGCTCCTAAATTTTTAATTCTTCCGCTGCGCCCAGGGAGCGGGATCCGGATCCGCCGCTGCGCCAACAATAAATCCTTAAAACTGAAAGTTACTTCCTTTAATTGAAATGAAATAGCAATTATACATGCTCTTGATCAAATATCAATCACTGAAACTGGTTGATTCACTGCCATGAAACTCATTTTTGTCTTTAAAACATTACTCAGTGTACAGTTGGGATACGACCCGATGATAGAAGAAAACAGCTCGGAAGAGAAAACAACTTTGGCTTCGTAAAACAGATCACAAGCGTAAGGAACAACTTTGGCTACATAAAACAGATCTCGGGTGTGAAAACAGATCACAGGCGTGGAGAACAACTTTGGTTAAAGAAAATATCTTATGAATAGGAAAAACAGACCTGGTTCTAAAAACATCTTACGCGTAGTAAAATAGTAACATAAGTTTTGGAGCCAAAATTTCAGCTTGGAAGGTCACTCAGATTTGAGAAACCCAATTAGTTTAGCAACAATCACGCAGTCTGGTCAAGGAAAATAGGCCAGATCTGTTTAGGAACGAAGGTACTGCAACCAGCTCAGACAGTCCCTAAACAAACTAGCTCAGCTTATCAAATCGAAACATAGTCCCGATCAAACCAACGCCGCCTATCTGTTCAGAGTCAATGTTCAGAACCTTTACTGCACACGGGAAAACAAGAAACTTCTCTTGGCTTATCTTATCTTGAATCTGTACAACTCAATATTTGAAAACACAACTGCTTGCTAAAAGATAACTGGTGAGTCTCCTCAAAACCAAAACATCAAAGCAGTGAATCCATAGCTGAGACATAAACATGAACTGAACTGAAACATGCATCAGGCAAGCATACAATAGAAAAAAACGAAGCAAAATATATGTTTTTTCAGATGCAGCAAGAATGAATTTTACTTCCCTGAACTGAGAATCACAACGAACAGATGTCCTTGGCTGGAAATCTTCTCAAGCACACTCTGTGAGCTTCTGAATATTTTGAGAGAACTAAAAGATTTCTTGCAACCAAAAATGAGCTTTGGAGCTCACGTAAACAATCATATATGGGAGTATGATTTGTAGTAGGTGCACAATGATTAGGCATGAGTTATCATATCAAATCCTTGCAAAATTGATAAAATCTCCCTACTACTATTTTAATTTGTAAAATTGCTACACCATTTTTATAAAACTAGTATCCCATCCGAAATCATTTTATTTAAAGAAAACTACTCCAGCTCGGGATTGTGCTTGGGGCGAAATCCTTCTTGAAACCATCTGGGTCGTTGCTTCTAAGCTGGAAGAAAAGAAATCAGCTTAGAGAATTGAAGCTGGCTTGAACTGAAATCTGGATGTTCGAATCAAAACAACCCTTAGAATAAAAAAGCTAGCAATGTGGTCCTATGGATTTTTGGGAGCTACAACTCTACCCTCCTTACTGAAATTTCATCCTCGAAATTTACTTACCAAACATCTCTGGGTAGAGACTACACATATCCTCTTCTGTCTCCCAAGTTGCTTTCCGCTCTGTTTGGTTAGACCACTGAACTTTAACCATCGGGATGCTATGATTTCTTAACTTCCTATTCTCTCTATGAAGAATCCTCTCTGATATTTCTTCATAACTCAGATCTGGTGCAAGCTGGATTGGTTCATAGCTCAAAACATGCGACGGGTTGGGAATGTATTTCCTCAAAACTGATACATGGAAAACGTTATGCACCTAGGACAGATGTGGGGGCAATGCTAGTCTGTAAGCCAGCGTTCCTACTTTATCCAAAATCTCGTATGGACTAATGAACATTGGGCTGAGCTTACCCTTTTTCCCAAATCTCATTACGCCTTTCATCGGTGCTACCTTTAAGAATACATAATCTCCAGCTTCGAAACTCAGTTCGTGGCGTCTGTTATCAGCATAGATCTTTTGCCTGCTCTAAGCTGTGTTCAACCTCTCTCTTATATTTTTAATAGCTTCAGCGGGCTGGTCCCAAACCAGTTTTCTCTCCTATCTCATCCCAATGAATGGGTGTTCTGCACTTTCTGCCGTAGAGAGCTTCGTAAGGGGCCATCTGAATTGATGCTTGGAAGCTATTATTGTACGTGAATTCTACCAATGGAAGCTTCAAATCCCATCTTTCTGAAAAATCTATGATACAAGCTCTGAGTAGATCTTCCAGTATTTGAATCACCCTTTCTGATTGACCATATGTCTGGGGTGAAATGCTGTGCTAAAGGTCAACTTAGTACCCAAAGCTCTGTGTAGACTCTTACAAAAAGCCGATGTAAATCTTGGATCTCTGTCAGATACGATCGAGACTGGGATACCATGAGTCTTACTATTTCTCTTATATACAGCTCGGCATATTTTCTCACATCGTAAGTTGTCTTAACTGGTAATAAGTGAGCTGATTTGGTGAGTCGGTCTTCTATAACCCAAATAGAATCCTTGAACAGTTCTGGGTAAACCAACTAAAAATTCCATTGCAATACTCTCCCACTTCCATTCTGGTATCGGCAGGGGTTTCAGCATCCCAGCTGGTCTCTGATGCTCTACTTTGACCAGCTGACAGGTTAGGCATTCTGAAACAATTTTAGCAATATCGCGTTTCATTCCTGGACACCAGTACAAATTTTGAAGATCTTTAAACATTTTGGTACACCCTGGGTGCACTGAGTACGAGGCTGTATGAGCTTCTGTCATCAGATCAGCTCTCAAGTTGTTCACGTTGGGAACCCATAGTCTACCTTGATATATAACAATTCCCCCAGCTGTGGTATAGAGATTTCCTCCTTTATCTTCATCTTTGATAGGATCAAATATGGATCGAAAACAACCTTAGGAGTTCAGAAGGGGGGGTTGAATGAACTCCTTAGATATTTTAAATTTTCGAAACCTTAAAATGATTTTATAAGCGCCTCGCTTGACTCAGATCCAAGTTACCAGATCTGAGGTATCTCAGTCCCAAATCTGATTTCTCGACTAACAAATAATGTGCAGAAAGAAGTCGATTGATCAGTGAACAGTATAAGTCAAAATGCGATGCAGTAAGGTAAAAGTGCAAGGTTCAGAGTTTGTTTATGGAAGTTCGGATCTGAAAATCCTACGTCTCCCCTTCTTCCTTTTCAGGAGGTTACACTAGAAGAATTTGATGCACACAGCTTCTGTCTACACCCAGTCACCGAGCCTCGCTCAAGATGAACTCATAGCAACATCAACTACAAGCAGATACAACTGTTGAATACAGTCAATGTAACTCTTTCGAACTGCTTCACACAGCAAGTTTGTTACAGACTCAAAGATAAATATTACAATGAAATACGATGCTATTGAGTACTGTAGATCTTCTGGTTCTTTTATCAACAAGAACTGTTTACAATAACCAGAAGATAACTCGAAGGTTAAAACTATGAAGGCTGAACTTGACCGTTCTTCGAGTTGTAATACTAGACTTAGAATATTTTTGCAATGAATGGTTCCAGTGAATATTTGAGAGCTTTTTGATGACAAAGAATAAGAGATGTGAATCACTGATAGCGGAGAGGAGTAGAAGACTTATTTGAATTCTTCAGCCTTTTATACTCTTTGTCTTCAACGATCAATAAATGTAGCCAGTAGAGATAAGCTCCTTTGCATATCTTCATCGTATCATAGCATTTAATGCTCCATTAATACCATGCAAAAGGTAAACTGCACTTGTCAGGACTAAATTGACTTATATTCCAAAGCGGGTAATCATCGTATCAGGCATTCTGCGTACTGTGCAATTTTACCCAAAATAGCTCTGATTCTGTCTTCTTAATTCCAGGCTTTTATATGATTAAATCATGATCGTTGATCCTCCTCAAATAACTATTGATAACATCTGAAGATATTCGAAGCTCACATCTGTCTCAATATAGAAAGCTGAAAGTCACTCTCTTTATGTATCTTAATCATATCTGAGATATCGCCGTTACTCTGTCATGTCTGAGATGTTAGCGACTTCTGAAAGTACACTGTTCCTAAGTCTGAATCAAACAATTCTGATAACCTCAAATCTGATGTACTCTACTTTCTCTGTAACGATATCTGAAATGCTGATATCTGAAGTAACTTGAGTAGAGTCTGTTTATACTCTCAAATCTGAATAATACCTCCTGAGTCAATATAACGGAATCTGTTACTAAGACATCTGAAACTACTTTGATCTAAAACAGATCTCTTACTGTAGCTTCAGAAACAAATCTGAATCCTTTAAAAACTGAAATACTGTTCCGATAACTGATAACACCGATTACTCAAATAACCCGATCTTAAGAATTTAACTCTGAATGCCTCAACCCGATAACTGAATACATAGACTCGATATCTGAACAATTCTCAAATATTCAACTCAAATGTCAACACAACTTAACTCAGAACTCTCAAATCTGAAATCCTCAACTTAATTGCATGACGTCACGGAATCTGAAATCTTCAATTCTCTTGTCCTCTGCGAATACTTAAGATCAGTTCTTAGTCTTATTTTGTTATCACCAAAACTTATAAATTTATCTTAACAATTTCCCCCTTTTTGGTGATGACAAAACTTAGTAGCCTTTGACTTAAAAGAAACAAAAGTATTTTGCTCCAAGTCTGCTATATATTCCATAAGAGGCACGGTACAAAAGAGTTGTACAAAGGACTAAAAACTAAAAACTTGCAACAATCTAGATCTATCGATTTATCCAATATCTCTGCTTAGATCCACTGCTTCCTCTTCTTCGTGATGGCTCACTCCTGCTACCACTACTACCACCATCTCCAGATCCAGGTTTACTTTTATCTTCATGAGGAGGCTGACCTCGGCCATGGCTGCTACCCACTTCCCCCTTTTTTGTCATCACGACCCCTAGTGACAAAGGCCGTGAGTTCAGCAAGATTAGCACTGAGGGTAGCATATTGTTCCTGTGTTTCCACACGGAATTCCAGTAAATCATTGCGAATAACAGCCAGTTTATCATCGATTTCCTTAGATAAATCTCTGACTTCCTTTCGAATATTAGCCAATTCCGTCGAGAAGATGCCACTTTGAGCTCGAACGCCTTGCTTAAACTCATGTACTTCAAAGGATAAGGCAGTTTTCTGAATCTGGACCTCCTGGCGAATTCTTTTAAAGAGACCTCGAAGGTCTTGATCTTGTTGAGTACGAGCGTTGGCAGAGGCTTTCTCAAGATCATCGATTCTTGACAAGAGATTTTTCTGAAGATTGCCAATGTTGCTTTGAGTTCGCAACTGCTTGATGGACAGCTGGGAAATAGAAGCCCGTAGCTGAGCAAACTGTTCAGAGAGATCTGTAGCAGGAGCAGTGGTAGTAGACAAGAGTATCTGTTCAACAGCTATTCCAGTACCCAAAGGAATGTCGTCTGTATCACAATGCATTAAAGAATCAGTATAAGGACTCTTATGTGGAGAGGGCAAGGAGATACCTGAATTACGCGGAAAAAGGCTAACAGAATCTGTAGGGACTGATGCAATATCTACAGCGGTTGTGGTTTGTACACTGGGTTCTGCATCTTGAGAAGGAGAACGATAAACTGTCGAATCATCAGAAGAAAAAGACTCTGCTTCTGGCAAAACCCGTTCCTCAGGCTGTTCAACAAAATCATTCAAAAATGTAACAAAACTGTTGGTATTTAGACCATTCTGAAATAATCCTCGAAGTCCTGTTGGAATTTCCTCGATATCTACAAGGGGGCCGATAATATCTCTTCACCGGTAATTGTACTTACACAGCGCAAACATCCAATCAAAGAAAACTGTACAACAACTACACAAACTTCAGCCCAAAGATCACGAACAATTTTGGAGAAGGGTGCTCTTGAATCAATGTCTTGGACGGGCTCAATGAAGGCGCAAAGAGGGGCGAGGTCATCAATATAAGGCCGCTGAGGCAGCAGTTCCCAATTGTGAGAATCTACTGGCCTCGTAATAGTTCTCCGAAAATCAACCCCTTCAATGATTAACCAAGAGCCGTCAACCAAAATCTTTGCCCTAATATAGCAAGTAGAGAAAATAGTCCGATGATTTCTTGGAATGAAAAATCCACGATCAATGTTGTCTCCTTCAAACAAATGTGAAATGGACGGCCGTGTCCATTCCAGCTTATGCTCCTGTACTTGCCTCGGCAAAACTTTTAATGCAAAATGATGAGCGGCAGTAAGTAGTTCCAAAACTTTGAGGTAAATAGCTGTAGTGGGCGTACCGGATACAAAATTGTGCCTTCTGCCTCTAAAAACTTCCGTAGAAGCAACTCCCTATACTTCACAACAATATATACTCGCCGTTGAAGAGCTGTCTGCACTGAATCTGTCTCTCCCCAAGTCAGAACTTTCTCTTCTTTAGCAACAATCGCCTCAAGGGATCTCAAAGCTGGGAGTCTGCGAATACTAAAAGAGTTGAAGAAGGCAGCCACCGCTTCAATCACCTGCTCTCTCAACTGGATAAGAAAATCGATATCTGCACAGATTAATGTCAGGCCTCGTGCTCACATCAGAGATGAAACATACAAACACATGCGGAAGCTACTAAAAAGCGGGTAAAATTTTTGTTTTTGGCCTGACGATTTAAAACAATATAATTTAAAATAGCACGATACTCAAAATATATCCCAGTTTATAAAAACAACCAAACGCGGCTACCAGCCAACAATACACAGTATAGCATAACAACAACCAACAACATGTATCAGACTCCATCAACAGAATACAATGAAAAATCACCGGGCATCCCCCTGGCTAACTGTACTGATACATATAAATATGTTATACGCAACTGGGATACTCTAACTACCTCCTGGAGCTCCACCAGCTGGGTTAAAACCATGACCAGCTGTAAAACCTGGGTTCCCTGAAAACAACACAAGCAAGGAAAACAACCAAGCCCCAGAGGGACATGGGGTCAAACCCCAGTACGGAGAGAAACTGAAACAGCTAAAGGAAATGCATAAGATAAATTGCAGATGCTATGCATGAGACACCGGATAACAGCTGAAGGCTACAACCAACAAGGGAGCCAAGGAACTCAAAAATAGCTCCAAAAGATCTGCAACGAATCAGTGGCCACGGGGTGTGTTCAAAGTGTGGTAATGAGCCACTCGCCTTGACACAACACCCAAATACCAGATGCATCAAACAACTCAACCTGCCGTTGCCTCGCCCATGAACTGTGGTAATTAACCACTCGGCGCATGGTGGCTAACACATCCCAGCAGGGAGATGAGAGTGCGGTATCGCCGTTCGCCCTCGCATCCTGGTAAGAAACAACAGCAATACAACGAAATACAAAGCAATGGCTGCAACAGAAATCTGAATGCAATATGGGAAATGCGTGTATGCATAAACATAGCAGCTAAAATCAACAGCAATCACATATGCACACAGCAACATCCACGGCAATGCACAAGCAACCATCTAACATTAAATCTCACGCCAATTCCCAGCTACCTCAAGCTCAGATCTGTACCTCAATACTGCGCAACAATTACCACAAAGGGATCCCGAGAAATCTGGTTAAAAACCTGCTAAACAACGAAGCATAATTCTTAGGGATGCTAACAGAAGCTCACGGCTGGGAGCCACGCTCAACCAACGCAATTACTACCAAAACAACTTACTGGAAGCTTAAACCAAGGCTAGGAACAAGATCTCATCACAAAGGAACGAAGTTTTACCTGCACTACAAAACGCACGATCGGCAGCAACTTCGCGTTCCTCAACTAGCCAACCACAGCCTCCAAAACTGGCATGGAATGGAAGAGCTTCTCGAGAGGAGTCCAACGCTACCTCAAACGTATCAAACAATAGCCGGAAACGACGGGAAATTGCCGGAGAAACTCACGGTGAACAGTACTAGGGTTCGAAGAACAGAGGTCGACAATCGAGAGAATATTTCGCTAAGTATGGGATCTGGTAAACGATCGAAGACCAAGTCTTCAATTATATACACTTCTCAACTGCTGATAACAAATCCCACCGACAAACCAGTCGACACTCGCTGAAAATACAACCAGCAGATGCAAAACAAACCAGCTGCTGAATCTCTCCCACAACGCTAGCAAAACGGCGTCGTGGAAACTTAACTAAACGACGTCGCACAGCTTACGTCATCCTATCTATCAACAACTGGTCGCCCAAAACCAGCGACTGGATTTCTCTCACAACACAACATATCCTTGCAGCTGGTACCAGATGCGACACTCAAAACGCAGCATTTCAACAAATCTAAACGGCGTCGCTTAACCACGTCAGCAAATCTGTTGAACTAACACATGCAACGACTGATCGCTACTAGGGGCAAACACACCAGCTGCTAATTTCTTAGCGCTAACCAAAACGACGTCGCCTCCACTAATCCAAACGACGGCGTATTGAACTTCGCTACAGGAGCTTGCTGTTAACAGATATCACCCAGTCGATGCCTTACAAAACGTCTCCGTTTTGGAATTCCTTAGCGCTCTCTGCTGAAATGCACGTAAGCGTTGCTGCTGGAAGATCCTACCCAACGCACGCCTAAGATACTATCTGCTGGCAGACTTTGCCAACGAATGGTTACTCAACGCAAAACTACGGCGTTTCGATCTCCCGCATACAAATACACGCTACGACTGGTTTTCACCACCGACCAGCTGCTAACTCACAATTACCAAAATTACGAAAACTTCCAAAATTCTTAAAACCGATTAATCTATCATTAATCTTCCATAAAATCCAGGTCTCACAATTAAAGAGAAAATTTCACGGGCCGGATGCCCTTGAATAGTATCTACCACAAGAGGCTCCTTCCCCTTGTCAGTAGCAGGAATCTGCGGAAGATTGGCCTTGTACTGTTCTACTTCATGGACCCCCGGAATTTGAATCCCAAGTCCGAATTTGATCTTTGTTGGTTCAGCAGCAAGGACAGATGGCAACATCGCATCACCCGGAATCTGTTGCAAGAGATCCTCAATAGACATTGATTCCTCATCAGTCACAGCAGTCGAGCGCTCAGAGATCTCCACTGTTATATCGTCAGACCTTGCTACCACTGGTTTTGCCAAATCTGTTTCCAACTGTGCAGTTGCAACAATCACTTCTTCAATAATAGTGTCGATGTCATGAACAGATGTCGGCCCCTTCTGTTTCACTACCACAGTCTCCACAGCTGGATTGGTACGGCATCTTGTACCCCTGATATAAGCGCCAGATCCTTTTCTTTGGAGACTGCTTTCCCAGATGTTGTCCTTTTCTTTTTTACAACAGTTGCCTCAGAAACAGCAGCTGGTCGCTTCTTCGACACAGCCTTCTCAGCAACTACCTCCAAGTGTACATCATCTGCATCCTTGTCAGCAATCGAAGCAGATTTCTTTTTCGACACAGACTTCTTCTTCACAATTGCTACTTTGGCCACGTCTGGCTCATCAGATTCTCCATGAGCATCGATGGTTTTGTTCGTGGTGATGTATGTGTCCGCCGTCTTTGCAGAAATGATCTTCAATGGAGGGAAGGTCTTCGATTCTCCCAAGGTGACTGCAGGGTCGTCTTTCAAAAGAACACAAATTTGAGCCGCAAAACCGTTGGCTCTTTTGGTTGTTCTGTCAGCCATCTCCTTCAAAACCTCAAAAAGAATGTTTCTCCAATTGACCTTGATCCCAAAATGTATCGTAGTCATCATCAGAAATCTTTCCTGGGTTACGGCATCGAATGAGACAGCTTTAACAGTAATGGACTTTGCCAAAATATCGTTCAACAAGCGAAACTCATGCTTCATCAACCTCTTATTGCATGAGAACTGAACCGGCACACTCGTCTTAGAGAAAAGAGTTCTTGCCTGCAACACCAAATCGTTCGGAACTTTCGAAAAATCGGTTAATCCATCAGTAGGCAGATTGAAGACGCCTGCAAACCTGTCCTCAGAAATGGAAACATACTTTCCAGAAACAACACAGGTAATATCACCATCTTGCACAATAGCTGTATCGAAAAACTGCTCCAGTTCCTGCTCATACAGTACTGACGGACAACCTAGAAAACCTCGAAGCCCAGTAGCCTCTAGGGCTCGGAACACCTGTACCATCCCCTCATTATCCTGAATCACCAATACGGAATCAAAGTTGACTTGCAGAGCGTTGGTGATGAACGAAGATGCCATTTCAGATAGTGTATCGAACAAGAGAACGCCTGAAAGGTAAATAATCTGCAAATAGAGAACACCAGAGAGCAAGAATGCATGAAAGCTTGAAAGTAATTTTGCTCAAAGTAAGATAACCGAGAAAAGAAACGGCGTAATGTAAACAGAGGATGTGAAACGGTGAGAGAATGTGGATGTGATGTTCGTATGATGACAACACGCGTCAACCATCCGACGGCGCGATTTTAGATTTGAAAAGATTTTGAAATGATTTGTGACAACACGCGTCAACCATCCGACGGCGCGATTTTAGATTTGAAAAGATTTTGAAATGATTTGGAAATTTAACCGCGAGGGTGAAAAAGTAAAACAAGCGCCAAACATATAATACGTCACAACCTTAAGAATCTGTTTTGATGTACCAGCAGGGATATTACGGGATCTGATCACGGATAAGCATCAACTGTGTATACATGACATCTAAGTGTATCCAGATCTCACATATTCAGTTGACTCAGCACTTATTAATTCAGACCTCTCGTTCCCCCTAAGACTAAGGTTCTCCCATACCTGAGGTTTTACCAGATCTGAAAATCCATGATGTTCCCCAGAACAGTAGACTCAGATCTGATAAAACACGAAAGCTGTTCAACCTACAAATTTTTAGCGCACAGACAAATCAAGGTAATTCTAAGAGACCCAAAATGTCCCTAAAATAAGAAAACTTAGCGTCTGGTAGAGGCTTTGTGAAGATGCCAGCTACTTGCTGCTCAGTTGACACATACTCCAGCCGGACGTCCTTCTTGAGTACATGATCTCCTATGAAATGATGTCTGATGTCTATATGCTTCGTTATAGAATGCATCACAGGATTTTGAGTTATTGCGATGGCACTGGTGTTGTCACAGAGAATAGGCGCTTCAGAAGCATCAACGCCGTAGTCCTTTAGCTGGTGTTGAATCCATAAGATCTGAGCACAACAGCTTCCAGCCGCTAAGTACTCTGCTTCAGCTGTGGACGTTGCAATAGAGGTCTGCTTCTTACTAAACCAAAAAATCAATCGATCTCCTAAGAATTGACAAGTACCACTTGTGCTCCTACGATCAACTCTACATCAGCGTAGTTTGCATCACTGTAACCGATTAGTTGAAAGCTGGAGTCTTTGGATACCAAAGACCCACATTGGAAGTTCCTTTAAGATATTTCAGTATACGCTTTACAGCAATATAATGAGATTGCTTTGGCTCCGCTTGGAATCTAGCACACATACAGACAACAAACATGATGTCTGGTCTACTAGCAGTTAAGTAAAGCAGGGAGCCTATAATACCACGATATAAAGATACCTCAATGGCAGATCCAGCTTCGTCTTTGTCTAGCTTGATTGAGGAGCTCATTGGGGTCGCTGCTGCTGAACAATTGTCCATGCCAAATTTTTTCAGCAGTTCTTTTGTATATTTTGCTTGACTAATGAAGATTCCATTGTCAAGCTGTCTCACTTGAAGTCCTAGAAAGAACGCCAGCTCTCCCATCATGCTCATCTCAAATTTGTCCTGCATCAACTTAGAAATTTTCTGGCACAATTTGGGGTTAGTTGACCCAAATATAATATCATCTACATAAATTTGCACTAACAGGACATGATCAGATTTCACAAATTTAAATAGCGTTTTATCAACTGTGCCTATAGTGAAATCATGCTCAATAAGAAACTTAGACAGTGTATCATACCAAGCTCTGGGTGCTTGCTTCAACCCATATAGAGATTTATCCAATTTGTAAACGTGATTTGGATATGTATGATTTACGAAGCCAGGAGGTTGTGCAACATACACTTCCTCTGTTAAGATGCCATTAAGAAATACACTCTTAACATCCATTTGAAAAACCTTAAAGTCTTTATATGCAGCATATGCTAAGAACATGCGAATGGCTTCTAATCGAGCTACAGGTGCAAAGGTGTCATCGAAATCTATACCTTCCATCTGCCTAAAGCCCTGAGCAACTAGTCTAGCTTTGTTTCTTGTTACTACTCCATCTTCATTCAGTTTGTTCCTAAAGACCCATCTAGTTCCTATCACTGAATGATTAGAAGGCCTAGGTACAAGTTTCCAAACATTATTTCGCTTAAACTGATTTAGTTCTTCTTGCATAGCATCTATCCAGCTTGGGTCAGCTAAGGCTTCATCTATCTGCTTTGGTTCTATGTGCAAGATGAATGCTGAGTCAAAATGATCATGCAATAGTTGGCCTCGTGTGCGAACAGGAGAGTTAATGTTACCTATGACCTGCTCGGGTGGATGATTTCTATTCCACCAAAGATCAGATCCGATTGGATTTGCTCCTTGTTCTGCTTGGATGTCTGGCTGGGTGGTCGCACCTGGATTGTTTGATGTCAATTGATAAGATCCTTGTTCCAGATTTGATCCAGATACCAGTTGAGATGTGCTCACATTTTGTGCATCAGATGTCACTTGGGGTATTACGTATCTGTCTGTGCAACATCTGGAACGTTGGTCGTGTTCCAGATTTGATCCAGATACCAGTTGAGATGTGCTCACATTTTGTGCATCAGATGTCACTTGGGGTATTACGTATCTGTCTGTGCAACATCTGGAACGTTGGTCGCTTGAGCTCCAGCAGCTGGTACACTTGATGAGATCTGATCCTACCCCTTGTCAACGTTAGTCAAATCAGCAACCACTGGGTTACCTGTCAGATCTGTTTGAGCGTTGTCATGCGGTGTGTCCTGCGCTGGTTGCATCTCGGCTGAATGTCTTTGTTGTGGCTCATCATCGCTGGATTCTTCTAAGTAAGTTGATTCCTGACGTGAGCACAACTCATTTAGGCTCGCAGCTGATTTGGATCTAAAGCTTGTCTCATCAAAGACCACATGTGCAGATTCTTCAACTGTCAGACTTCGATTGTTGAATACTCGATATGCTTTGCTAACAGCTGAATATCCTAGAAATATACCTGCATCAGATTTAGCATCAAAAGCTGTTAGGTGCTTTTTACCATTATTATGAATGAAACATCTGCACCAAAACATCCTGAAATATGAAATATCGGGTCTCTTGCCATTCCAGATCTCATAAGGGGTTTTGTCTTGCAACTTGTTAATCATAGATCTGTTTTGAGTATAGCAGGCTGTATTAACTGCTTCTACCCAGAATTTTTTAGAGATGTCGGAATAAGCAATCATAGATCTAGCAGCTTCTTTTAAAGTACGATTTCTCCTCTCAACCAGCCCGTTCTGTTGAGGAGTTCTAGCTGCAGAAAGCTCATGCTTTATCCCTATGTCATCCAGATAAGAAGATAATTTTGATTTAAAAACTCAGTACCACGATCACTTCTTATCCGGTTGACTGTACAAGATCTGTCATTTTTTAAACGTTTTAAAAGACGAATCAGTTGGTCAACGGTATCAGACTTTGATTTTAAGAACAGCACCCAAGTGAATTTTGTAAAATCATCCACAACAACTAGGGTGTAATTCGTTCCCCCTAAGCTTGTTACGGGAATAGGACCAAAAAGATCCATATGTAAAAGCTCTAAGTTTCGGGAAAATGTTTATCGCCTTTCTTTTTAAAGGTAGAACGGACTTGTTTACCAAGCTGACATGCGGAACAGATCTTGTCCTTAGAAAAATTGATTTTAGGCATACCAGAAACCAGTTCATGCTGACTCAATTTGGCAAGTTTTTTAAAGTTCAATGATTCATTCGCTGATGCCACATCCAATTCTTGGAGGAGTCAGCTGCAAGGCAGATCTGCTCAGATTCCATCTGCTCTGACCAATCGATAATGTAGGTATTCCCCGATCTTTTACCTACCAATACAGTCAGACCATTTGAACTCTGAACTGTGCATGTGTGTTGTTGAAAGTTAACTATGTAACCCTTATCACGTAGCTGACTTATGCTAATCAAATTATAGCGCAAATTGTCAATGACTAAGACAGCAGATATTGAAATGTTACCGTGGGTAAACTTACCCTTACCCACAGTGTTACCATGTGAGTTATCACCAAAAACGATCTTCGCTCCTTTGTGAGGAATCACATCTATTAGTAGCTTTGGGTTTCCAGTCATGTGTCGTGCACAGCCACTATCAAGGTATCATATGATTGACTCATCTCCAGCCTTGTACCTGTTGTCCTGGAAATACGAAAACAAACTTTGGTACCCAATTTTACTTGGGTCCATATCGGATTACCCCTTTCGGGACCCATACTTGAATTACCTTAACGGTTTTCCCAGTATGAAAGTCCATAATGGTGTGTGTAGGAATATGGTGAGATCTGTTGAGTTTTGGTTTGGTATTTTGACCATTCAGATATCTTCGAGGCTGAACCTTTCTCCATTCAAATTTGACCTTCTTAGAACCACGTCTTTGTTGGTTCTGAACAAACGACTTGGATCCAGCTTTCGCATTTTCCTTGTCAAGTCTGTTCTTTAGCCAATTAGACTTAGAGTTCTCGGGTCTGACATAGCCGATACCAGCTTTCCATTTCTAATTCAGTTGCCCCGATATCTGGTCATCATACCTTACCGACTCGCATGTGTCAGGCCTCGTGATCACAACAGATAAACACATGCGGAAGCTAACAAAAAGTGGGTAAAATTTTCGCTTTTAGGCCCGACGGTTTAAACATATAATTTAAAATACACAATACTTAAAATAAGTTTCCCAATTCATAAAACAACCAACAATAAAGCATACATAATTCCAAACATGTATCAGACTCCTCTACGAGTACAACAACAAAGCACAGGGCATCTCCCTGGCTAACCGATACATATATATAAGTATGCTATATGCAACTGGGACACGCTAGCCACCTCCTGGGGCACCACCAGCTGGGTTAAACCCACGACCAGCTGTAGAACCTGGGTTTCCTGAAAACAAAGCAACAAAGAAACAACCAAGCCCCGGAGGGACATGGGGTTAAACCCCAGTACGGAGAGCAAACATAAAACAGCAAATAACAGCAAGAATAAAATGCAGATGCTATGCATGAGAAGGGAAACAACAGTTCAACGGGATCAGCCAGAATAGTGGCCAACAGGGTGTGTTCCCAGTGTGGTAGTTAGCCACTCGCCAGGACACAACACTCGAATACCGGATGCAATAAACAACTCCCTTGCTGTTGCTCAACCTATGAACTGTGGTAGTTAGCCACTCGGCGCATAGGGGCTAATTCAACCCAGCAGGGGAATGAGAGTGCGGTATCGCCGCTCGCCCTCGCATCCTG
>KV015610.1:49667-61726 GCA_001598015.1 Dorcoceras hygrometricum
AATCTACCGGAGAAGCTCACGGTGAACAGTAATGAGGGTTGAGAAAAACAGAGAACGAAGGGCTGGAAAAATATTCTAAGTGTGGGATTTTTGTATCTCAACTCAAAGACCAAGTCTTTTAAATATATAAATCCCGCCTCTGCTGAAATCTTCAAAACAGCTCACCGACAAAAATCATCAGAAGCAACGAAATCTCGAATCAGCGGGAACAACAATTCAGCAGACACATTTCTTCACAACGAACCTGCTGCTTCCAGCAGCAACAATAGTGAACGCCTTCTAACACAATCCAAAACGGCGTCGCAGCGACTAACCCAAACGACGTCGCATAGCGCAAGTCAGTAGAGCTACCATCAGCTGGTCTCTCAAACCATCTGCTGATTAGAGTCAACGAATTGCAAAGATCCTTGCTGCTGCTCGCACGCGCAACTCTAAAACGCAGCGTTGCCACTTACTCAAACGACGTCGCTCCACAGACGTTAGCAAAACCAGCAGAAGCACTTTACCCAAAACCAATCATCTGCTGAAACTCCTAGCAATAGCTAAACGACGACGAACCCTCCTCGCGCTACAGGAAAGTTGACTCGCGTTGACATCGACATCTGCTGATCAATCAGCAGGAACATACACGCGATCTACTAGCTGGTACCAGTCTCAACATCACAACGACGTCGCACCAACTAACTTAAACACAGTCGTTTTGCCCTCAACGCAAATATACTAACACACCTGCTGATCACAACACACGCGCAACCAACTCTCACGAAACGACAGCGTTTCAGGAATCTCGCGCTAAAACGCGCTTCTGCTGATTTTCATCATTGACCAGCAGCTAACCATAAACATCAGCTGAAACACCAACCAGCAGGTACCTCTAATATGCGAAAATTACAAAATCTCCAGAATTGTTCAACACACGAAATGGAACCCGAAACTGAAACTCAAACACTCAGAAAAGAGATCTAAAACCTCTATATATATATCGATTTATTCCAACGTTACAATCGAAATTACAAATCCAGGTCTCACAGCATGTATCATGTATCACACTTGCTTTGACAAAATTCATCTTTTTGAACTTGTCATATGCCAGATTTGACTGAGTACAGGTCTCTCCGGAGCTATTTTCTCCACCATTGAAACCTAAGCCAGATTTATCATTTAATGGCTTTTGGGCTTCATGCAGCTTGCTTAGAGAAACAGAAGACTGGGTCCAGGAGCTTATCACCAGATTTAACTTTTCGTTTTCAGATTCAAGCTCACATGATCTTAATCTCAACGATTCATTCTCAGTCTTCAGCTTACTCAACTCGATTTGTAAACTGTCAGTTTCACCAAGTTGAACGGTGCTTGGTTCTACTGAGCTATTTTTCAAATCCATGTTTTCAGCTTTGACTTCCTCGAATGTTTGAGAAAGCTTTCTGTACTCGTGGACCATTTCATTGAGTGCGTTGATTAGGTCCTCCCGTGTGAATTCAGTGTTGGAAAAATCAAATACCTCGTCATCTGAAGGTTGATTAGCCATTAGGCAGTGAACTTCCTCCTGTTCACTATCGCTTAATGAAGAGCTACTGGATGAAGAATCTGAATCTGAATCTGTCCAGTTTTTGTTGCTTTCTTCTGCAACAAGCACTTTTCTATCATTCTTTCGGTTGGGTCTTTTGTCAGATCTTGTCCTCATCCTTCTCTCTTTTGATCTTTCCTTGGTCTATCGTCCTTCTTCTCATTCCTTTTGGGTCTGTCTGTTAGAGTAGATGCCCAACTATCCAACTTGTGGCGTGTGGGTTTTATTGACTCTTTGTACAATGATCTTTATTTATGAAATTCGCATTTCTTTTATGGCATTATTTATTTTCATTATGTTATAATGTTAACAATTGTGTTGGATAAAGACCTAGGATGCACTATAGTGTAAGTTAGATGTGATAGTGGATATGATGGCTATCATGAAATACATCTAATAGTCACTGTGTATTCTGAACTCGTTCCTAGTCAATTGGGCCGTCAAAATGAGGATAAGGCCGCCCGAGCTTGAGACTAGCATCTGCGATGTGAAGTACCATGTTTCATTGGTAGGGAATATTGTGATGTTCTGAGCATGCAGATGGATAGTGACCTGGTGATCTATCGAACTACCCTCGTTCGGGCTTTCCAAGTGGTTACCATTTGTCGAGTGGATAAGTCTGAGGTCTTGGTTGTACTGATTAGTCCTCACTACTCGAAACATCATTGAGACTCTACATGATAGGTGCCTCACTTTGACCCGTTTACCGACTCATTTGGGGTCATTAGGTGGCGGGATTGGGTGAGGTCCCGATGCATGTAGAATTCGATGCTTCGTTGTCGAGGATTCACCGCTCGCTTTTATGCGTGGATATCCTATGCTATCTGATGAGATAATAGTATGATAAATATCCGGCCAGAGTACTAGATGTGTTTTAGGTAAATGGGTTTACCTAGTAACACTCGCGATGTCACTATTTGATCTCCAAGATGTATGCATAGTTATTGGATCTCTAGCGACTCTCGATTCACCAATGGTCGTTGATCTGATCGGAATATATGTGTTGAAAGGACCGTACTGTACGCTAACCATGACCAACTGGTTCTTGCAGGCACTATCAGTGATACCTAGGGGATCATGGGGCGATGTTGCTAGGCGCTTTACCATGATCCGATGAGTAAGTCCGAAATTGTTATTTCGGAGTCGCAATGGTTGTGAGCCCACGGCTAGCTGTATCCCTGAACCATTGAGGGTCACACGAGTACTGGCTTCACGATTCCCGCACGGAAATTGAGCTCAATATGTTGAGCATAGGAGGAGGTATTTAGGGAGTGCGACTTCCTAAAAGTCGACAGGGGTCAAATTGCAATTTCCCTAAAGTTTGGGCTAGTTTGACTATCCTTGAAACTTGAGGGGCTAAACTGCAATTTTGGACTAGGTGGTCTGAAAATTGTTTTTGCATCATAATACTCAGTTTTGGAAACTGTGTTGATCGGTCCGATCAGATCGTCGATCGGAGTTATGATGAAGCCACGGTGATAGGAATGAACCGAATGTTCATATGGACCTGGGCCCGCCCCAGGCCCATTGGGTTGGTTCAAGCCCATGTATCACTTTTATATACATGACTTGGTCTAGGGCTACACATAACATAACTCTCATATCCTAGACCTAGCCCTAGCCGCCCCCCCCCTCTCCACTTCCACCTCACGGCCGCCGCTCGCCGCCTTGCGCCGCCGCCTGCCGCCGTCCGTTTTCTTCGTGGGTGGACTTGTTCCGATCACGTCGATGAGGAGGTTCCATTCGTGACAAATTCGTCAGCTCTTCTAGTGCAGACATTGAACGTTTCCGGGGAAAATTTTGAAACTTCCGCTGCGCCCCTGGGAACGGGATCCGGATCCACCGCTGTGCCAACAGTGGTATCAGAGCCAAGGCTCAGATCTATAAATACATATCCATGCCTGAATTGCATCTGATTTCAAAATTTCAAAAACAAAAAAAAAATTTTGGATCGGGCGCCGCCGCTGAGCACTGTAGCGTGCGTCGCCCGCGCACGCAACATGCGGGCGACGGGCACTGTAGCTGCGCGCAGCTACAGTGCCGATGGCCGGCCACAGTGCGCGATTGTCGCGCACGATGGCGCACGGTGGCGCGCGCCTGCCGCCCACCTGCGCGCGCTGTGCGCGTAGGTGGCCGCCACCGTGCACACGAGTTGCGCGCGGTGGCGCGTGCAATGTGCGGCCCTGTGCCACACGCTGTGCAGGAGGCGGTGCGCCGCCGTGCGGCGATCCCGAGGTGGTGTTGCGACACTGTTTTTGACTTCTAGGTTTTGTTTCGGGCCTGTCCCGAGCGGCCCGAGGGGGTTTCGGGCCAATATTTGATATTGGGCCATTTTGGTCGGACCAAAATTGATTTTTGGAATTTTTGAGATTTTGGGCCTAAAATTGTTTTAAGCCCAATTTGATGCAATTAAAATTGACAAAATGTGATTTTATTTATAAAATATGATTTTATATTTAAAATATGATTTTGTTGGAAAATTATCAAATTTGATTTGATTGTTTAATTTATGTCAATTATTTGAATTGATTGTGTTTTGGGATGATCGAGAGCCGTGCCCAATGTGTTATGTGTATGCTTGGTTTTGCGTATTTCGGTTGTAATATTGTTGATATCATTTACAAAATGGGTCTGGTTTATGGCCCGTTCCCACCCCTTTAAAATTGTATCCCAATGTGTCATGGATATTTAAATGTAAATATTAGATTTAGTGGGAGGACATGTTTGAAGATTGTGGAGATGATGCTCAAAGATATTGAAGACCGAAGATTTGTAAAACTGGAATCTAATGTAATAGGATTGCATTGCATACTGCATTTCACCTAGGACTGGACCTAGGTCCATGATTGGCAACCACGGACCGCATAGCTCTCGCTATCGATCATCCCAAATTTTACATATGCGATATATGTTTGTTGAATCCTCGTTTTAAATGTGATTTAAAATTAATGAGACGGAATTTCAAAATTAAAATCCCCCATTTTAAATATGATTTAGAATTAATATCAAGATTAAAAGTTTATTCGATAAACTAAGGAATTTAAATTTGTTTAAACTTTCCTACCTTCCATCAACAATGAGTGTACGTCGATGCTACCCGCATACATGGCCCGGCTCATATTATTAAGGGGGTTATGTATGCCGGAAAGCTGTACACGTCATTGACACTCGCTGTGAGTTGGTTGGAACTCCCTTTAACGTTGGCTCATATTATTGGGGACGTTAAGGGGACCGTCCTTCACAACTCAACATTGATGGGTCATATTGACACGTGATAGTAATCGGCGTCATATTATTAGACCCTTACTGGATGTGAGGTAAATACATGGAGGTTGCACCTGTTGCAATTGGGCTCTACCTTTTGAGGGTCATGGTTGGCTGATATTATTCGGGACCATGATCGCTTGATTGGACTCTGTGTACCCACTAAGGAAACTTGCTTTCTCGATTTCATTAGAGAGTGGTGAAATCGTTAAAATAATGGTAGGGTAATTCATAAAACTAAATGACCTTGTTTTATGTCTTAGCGCTTTTCATATATAGTTAGTAATGCATGTCTGTTTTTCTTTTCAGTATAAACTGCTTTATAATGTCTTCGATCAAAAATCCACTTGCTGCTATACTGGATAGCAACAAGTTCACTGGTCTGAACTACCAAGAATGGCTTCGAAACCTCAATATTGTATTGGCTTCGGAGAAACTTCTCTACACGTTAGAGAAGAGCCCTCCGAAGGAAGCCCCTGCCGACATCAGCCCTGAGGAGCTGAAAAAGCTGAAAAAATGGTGGGATGACGAGCTTAAGACTAGATGCTATGTGATGGCATCCGATGTCTAACAAAATGCAGCGGAGTTTCGAGAAGACGGTGTATGTTGCTGACATACACCTTCATCTCAAAGAGCTGTATGGGGAGAACTCTCGGACTGAGAGTTTCACTACTGTCAAGGAGCTTATGACGAGTCGCATGCGCGATGGAACTTCGGTCCGCGAGCATGGGGTTCGTATGATTGGGCTCATTGAAAAGCTAGTGGGCCTCGATATCACACTTCCACATGAGCTGTCTGTGGATCTGCTTCTCCTCTCACTCCCTGCTGCATTCGACCCCTTTGTGGTCAACTTTAACATGAACAAGCTGGAAGCCACCTTTGAAGAGGTGGTGAACATGCTTGTCGTGTTCGAGGGGACCATAAAGAAGGACAAGCCCGTCCTCCTTATGGGCTCTTCTTCCTCTGCGAAGAAGGGGCCCAAACGCAAGGGCAAGAAGCGTTCTGCCTCTGCGAAGGAGGAAAAGCCCACCAAGAAGCCCAAGGCAAGGACTTCGAAGCCAAACAAATCTGAGGATGTTTGCCACCACTGCCACAAGCCTGGGCACTGGAGGAGGAACTGTAAGGAGTACCTCGAGCAGTTGCGAACTGCGAAAGGTATGTTCTACATTGAAATAAATATGTCTCTTCGTTCGAATTCCTGGGTACTTGATACCGGATGTGGATCTCATATCTGCAATGATTTGCAGGTAATGACAAGAAGCCGACGTCTTAGAGAGGGTGAGACCCACTTAAGGCTTGGAAACAGAGCAAGAGTTGCTGCTGTAGCGATAGGAGATGTTTATTTATTTCTGTCTTCAAATTTTAAGTTGTTATTGAGAAACGTTTTGTTTGTTCCCAAGTTAATAAAGAACATTATTTCAGTTTCTATGCTTGATAGTGATGGATATTCTTGTCTTTTTGCTAATTCGATTTGCAATATATACAAGAATGAATGTTTGATTGGAATTGGGGAACGCGAAAACGATCTATACACCTTAAAATTAAAAGAAGTTCCAACTCGCGATGTGGAAACACATACAACAACAATTAAAGGGAAAAACGATAGCTTGAACCCAGTACAACTTTGGCACGCTAGGCTAGGTCATATTTCCTTAAGTAGGATGTACAAGTTGGTTAGGAGTGACATGTTTGATACGTCAGACATTAACTCCCTACCGACTTGTGAGTCTTGTCTCAAAAGAAAGATGACTAAACAACCCTTCAAGGGCAAGCCTGAACATGCTCAAGGCCTTTTGAATTTGATCCATACTGATGTGTGTGGCCCACTTAGCATTGGTACTAAGTACGGTCACACATACTACATCACCTTTACCGATGATCACTCTAGGTATGGGGGTACTTGTACTTAATGAAGCACAAGTCTGAATCCTTTGAAAGGTTCAAAGAATTCAAGGCTGAAGTAGAAAATCAGTTGGGGAAAAGTATTAAAGCACTTCGATCCGATCGATGTGGAGAATACTTGAGTGCTGAATTTCAAGACTATCTTAAAGAGAATGAGATTCTCTCACAGTGGACCCCTCCGGCCACACCACAACTCAATGGTGTAGCGGAACGTCGTAATCGAACCTTGATGGACATGGTTCGCTCTATGATGAGATTCACTGAGCTTCCTACCTCGTTTTGGGGCTATGCGCTCGAAACGGCGGTAATGTTATTGAACAATGTCCACACCAAGGCAGTGGATAAGACTCCATATGAGATATGGATGGGCAAGCCGCCCAAGTACTCATTCATGAGGATTTGGGGATGTCCTGCTTACGTGAAGCAGACAGTGGGAGATAATCTGGATAATAGATCCATTATGTTACTTCATTGGGTATCCAAAGAATTCTATTGGATACTACTTCTAATATCCCAATGAAACAAAAGTGTTTGTTTCTAGAAATGCCACCTTTATGGAAAGGGAGTTTCTGCTTGATAGAAAAGGCAAGATAGTAGAACTCGAAGAGGTTCGAGTACCAACTGAAGTACCAAGTGAATCTCCCGCACCTCAAGAGCCAAGACCAGAAATGGTCGCGCCTAGGAGATCTGAAAGGATTCCTAGGGCTCTTGAAAGATATGGTTTCCTCCTTGAGGATGATCAAAGTGATCAAGTTATTGGATGTGATCCAAGAACTTTCAAAGAGGAAATTTCCAATGCTGATTCTAATTTGTGGCTTGAAGCAATGCAGTCTGAGATTGAATCAATGCATGCGAACCAAGTTTGGACTCTTGTTAATCCTCCCGAATGAATTGTTCCTATTGGATGCAAATGGATATACAAGAGAAAACTCGGGCCTGATGGTAAGGTACTGACCTACAAGGCACGACTGGTCGCGAAAGATTACACTCAAAGGCAAGGTGTTGACTATGATGAAACCTTTTTTCACCAGTCGTAATGTTTAAGTCAGTTAGAATACTACTTGCCATAGCCGCATGGTACGACTATGAGATATGGCAAATGGATGCGAAAACTACGTTCCTTAATGGAAACTTTAAGGAAAAGATATATATGACACAGCCTGAGGGTTTCAAGTCTGTAGGAAGTGAGCATAAAGCATGCACTTTATGTTGATGACATTCTACTCATTGGGAATGATGTAGGAATGTTGCAGTCAGCTAAAGTGTGGTTGTCTAGTAGATTCTCGATGAAGGACATGGGTGAAGCATCCTATATTATTGGAATACAGATCTATCGGGATAGATCGAAAAGGATGCTCGGACTCACCCAAGCTACTTACATCGATACCATACTTAAGCGGTTCTCTATGGAAGAGTCCAAGAGAGGACACCTACCTATGTGCCACGGGGTCACTCTATCTAAGTCTATGTGTCCAAAGACTGATGAGGAGATAGAGAGTATGACACGTGTACCATATGCATCGGCAATAGGTAGCATTATGTATGGCATGATCTCAACTAGACCGGATGTCGCATATGCTCTGAGTGTCACGAGCCGCTACCAGGCCAACCCCGGCCAAATGCATTGGAAGGCCGTGAAAGATATTCTTAAGTACTTACGAAGGACTAAGAATATGTTCATGGTCTATGGGGGTGGTGAACTGAAATTGGAAGGCTACACTGATTCTAGCTTCCAATGTGACGTGGATGATTCGAAGTAAACATCTGGATTTGTATTCATGCTCAATGGTGGTGCTGTCTCTTGGAAGAGTTCCAAGCAAGACAATATCGCGGATTCAACCACTGAGGCTGAGTACATCGCAGCATCAGCTGCTGAAAAAGAGGCGGTTTGGATAAGGAATTTCGTCCAAGAGTTGGGCGTAATCCCTGAAGGAGTTGGTCCAGTCCCGGTGTACTGCGACAACACGGGTGCCATTGCGCAAGCAAAGGAGCCTAGGTATCACCAAAGATCCAAACATATACTGAGGAAATACCACATAATCCGAGATATTGTGGCTACGGGTGACATAGCAGTCAAGAGAGTCGCCTCTGCAGACAACATTGCTGATCCACTTACGAAGCCCTTGCCAGGACCGTTGTTTAAAAACCATCGCGAAACAATGGGACTGCGTCTGATGAGTAGTTGGCTTTAGGGCAAGTGGGAGATTGTTAGAGTAGATGCCCAACTAGCCAACTTGTGGCGTGTGGGTTTTATTGACTCTTTGTATAACGATCTTTATTTATGAAATTCGCATTTCTTTTATGGCATTCTTTATTTTCATTATGTTATAATGTTAACAATTGTGTTGGATAAAGACCAAGGATGCACTCTAGTGTAAGTTAGATGTGATAGTGGATATGATGGCTATCATAAAACACATCTAATAGTCACTGTGTATTCTGAACTCGTTTCTAGTCGATTGGACCGTCAAAATGAGGATAAGGCCGCCCGAGCTTGAGACTAGCATCTGCGATGTGAAGTATCATGTTTCATTGGTAGGGAACATTGTGATGTTCTGAGCATGCAGATGGATAGTGACCTGGTGATCTATCGAACTACCCTCGTTCGGACTTTCCAAGTGGTTACCATTTGTCGAGTGGATAAGTCCGAGGTCTTGGTTGTACTGATTAGTCCTCACTACTCGAAACGTCATTGAGACTCTACATGATAGGTGCCTCACTTTGACCCGTTTACGGACTCATTTGGGGTCATTAAGTGGCGGGATTGGGTGAGGTCCCGATGCATGTAGAAGTCGATGTTTTGTTGTCGAGGATTCATCGCTCGATTTTATGCGTGGATATCCTATGCTATCTGAGGAGATAATAGTGTGATAAATCTCTGGCCAGAGTACTAGATGTGTTTTAGGTAAATGGGTTTACCTAGTCACACCCGCGATGTCACTATTTAATCTCCAAGATGTATGCATAGTTATTGGATCTCTAGCGACTCTCGATTTACCAATGATCGTTGATCTGATCGGGATATATGTGTTGAAAGGACCGTACTGTACGCTAAGCATGACCGACTGGTTCTTGCAGGCACTATCAGTGATACCTAGGGGATCATGGGGCGATGTTGCTAGGTGCTTTACCATGATCCGATGGGTAAGTCCAAAATTGTGATTTCGGAGTCGCAATGGTTGTGAGCCCACGGCTAGCTGTATCCCTGAACCATTGAGGGTCACACAAGTACTGGCTTCACGATTCCTACACGGAAATTGAGCTCAATGTGTTGAGCATAGGAGGAGGAATTTAGGGAGTGCGACTTCCTAAAAACTGTACGCTAAGCATGACCGACTGGTTCTTGCAGGCACATCAGTGATACCTAGGGGATCATGGGGCGATGTTGCTAGGTGCTTTACCATGATCCGATGGGTAAGTCCAAAATTGTGATTTCGGAGTCGCAATGGTTGTGAGCCCACGGCTAGCTGTATCCCTGAACCATTGAGGGTCACACAAGTACTGGCTTCACGATTCCTACACGGAAATTGAGCTCAATGTAGTTGAGCATAGGAGGAGGAATTTAGGGAGTGCGACTTCCTAAAAGTCGACATGGGTCAAATTGCAATTTCCCTAAAAGCGAGCGGTGAATCCTCGACAACGAAGCATCGAATCCTACATGCATCAGGACCTCACCTAATCCCGCCACATAATGACCCCAAGTGAGTCGGTAAACGGGTCAAAGTGAGGCGCCTATCATGTAGAGACTCAATGACGTTTCGAGTAGTGAGGACTAATCAGTACAACCAAGACCTCGGACTTATCCCCTCGACAAATGGTAACCACTTGGAAAGTCCGAACGAGGGTAGTTCCATAGATCACCAGGTCACTATCCATCTGCATGCTCAGAACATCACAATGTTCCGTACCAATGAAACATGGTACTTCACATCGCAGATGCTAGTCTCAAGCTCGGGCGGCCTTATCCTCACTTTGACGGCCCAATCGACTAGGAACGAATTCAAAATACACAGTGACTATTAGATGTGTTTCATGATTGCCATCATATCCACTATCACATCTAACATACACTATGGTGCATTCTAGGTCTTTATCCAACACAATTGTTAAAATTATAACATAATGAAAATAAAGAATGCCATATAGAAATGTGTATTTCATAAATAAAGATCGTTATACACAAGAGTCAATAAAACCCACACGCCACAAGTTGGCTAGTTGGGCATCTACTCTAACAATCTCCCACTTGCCCTAAAGCCAACTACTCATCAGACGCAGTCCCATTGTTTCGCGATGTTTTTCAAACAACGGTCCTGGCAAGGGCTTCGCAAGCAGATCAGCAATGTTGTCTGCAGAGGCGACTCTCTCAACTGCTATGTCACCTCTAGCCACAATATCCCGGATTATGTGGTATTTCCTCAGTATATGTTTGGATCTTTGGTGAGAACTAGGCTCCTTTGCTTGCGCAACGGCACCCGTGTTGTCGCAGTACACCGGGACTGGACCAACTCCATCAGGAATGACGCCCAACTCTTGGACGAAATTCCTTATCCAAACCGTCTCCTTAGCAGCAGCTGATGCTGCGATATACTCAACCTCAGTGGTTGAATCCGCGATGGTGTTTTGCTTGGAACTCTTCCAAGAGACAGCACCACCATTGAGCATGAATACAAATCCAGAGGTAGACTTCGAATCATCCACGTCACATTGGAAGCTAGAATTAGTGTAGTCTTCCAATTTCAGTTCACCACCCCATAGACCATGAACATATTCTTAGTCCTTCGTAAGTACTTAAGAATATCCTTCACAGCCTTCCAATGCAATTGGCCGGGGTTGGCCTGGTAGCGGCTCGTGACACTCAGAGCATATGCGACATCCGGTCTAGTTGAGATCATGCCATACATAATGCTACCTATTGCCGAGGCATATGGCACACGTGTCATACTCTCTATCTCCTCATCAGTCTTCGGACACATAGACTTAGATAGAGTGACCCCGTGGCACATAGGTAGGTGTCCTCTCTTGGACTCTTCCATAGAGAACCGCTTAAGTATGGTATCGATGTAGGTAGCTGGGTGAGTCCGAGCATCCGTTTAGATCTATCCCGATAGATCTGTATTCCAAAAATATAGGATGCTTCACCCATGTCCTTCATCGAAAATCTACTAGACAACAATACTTTAGTTGACTGCAACATTCCTACATCATTCCTAATGAGTAGAATGTCATCAACATAAAGTACGAGGAATGTCACAGCGCTTTTAACTACCTTCTTGTATACACATGGCTCCTCGGGATTCTTGATGAAACCAAATTCCTTAATTATTTC
>KV015610.1:65373-79184 GCA_001598015.1 Dorcoceras hygrometricum
AAAATCGCAAAACCTATAGCATATACCTAACACATTGGACACGGCTCTCGATCATCCCAAACATGCAATCAATCTAATTAATTTGCATAAATTAAATAATCAAATCATATTTGATAATTTCTTACAAAATCATATTTTAATCATAAAATCATATTTTATAACTAAAATCGCATTTTGTCGACAAAATCATATTTTATCAACAAAATCATATTTTAATTATAAAATCATATCCTATAATCAAAATCACATTTTGTTAATTTTAATTACATCAAATTGGGCTTAAAACAATTTTAGGCCCAAAATCTCAAAAATTTCAAAATCAATTTGGTCCAACCAAAATTCGGCCCAATATCAAATATTGACCCGAAAACTTCACGGGCTGCCCGGGACAGGCCCGAAATATAACCTATAAGAAATTAGTCGTCGCAACGCTGCCGTAAACATCACCGGACGGTGGCCGCCGCCACCACATAGCGTGCGGCACTCGGCCGCACGCTTCCCGCGACGTGCGCGGCATGGCCGCGCCATGCATGGCGCAACCAGCGCACCACCATGCGCTACATTAGCGTACGGTGGCTGGCCAGCACGTGACAGTGCGTGCTGGCCAGCGCGCGGTGGCGCGCGCGCCGCTGCGCGAGCAGCGCGCGATGGGGTGCCGCCGCATGCGACGGCGCCGGCAGCCTGCTTTTAATAATTTTTTTTTGTTGATTCTGAAATAATTGAAATCGATACAATTCAGGCATAAAATGTATTGAAGGATCCGAGCCTGTGCTCTGATACCACTGTTGGCGAAAGTGGCGGATCCGGATCCTGTTTCCCGGGGCGCAGCGGAAGTTTAAAAAATTTTGCACCGGGAATCGTTCAATACATCAAAACAATACAATAAACCATACATAGGATGTTTATCGATTGTTACCTCGCTGGCGTCTAGGCGCCTGGCTCCGACCAGTTTCACAGGAAAATCGGCACTTCAAAAGGTAGGCGGCGGTAGATCGACTAATCAGGTCCATGACCGGAAGCATGAATCCTTCGTCGGCCTGCACTAGAAGGACTGACGAATTCAACACAAATAGAATCTCCTCAGCACAACGATCGGAACAAGTACGATCACGGTAGGTGGCGGCGCGTGCGGCGGCCGACGGCGGTGCGTGGTGCTCGGCGGCGGCGAGGGAGAATTGGAGGAGGGGGCGGCGGCTATAGAGAGCTAGGGTTGTATGTTGTGTCTTGTGATGTGTAGCCCTAGGTCTAGCATAAGTAGACCAATGATGGGCTTTCACTAGCCCAATGGGCCTGGGGCGGGCCCAGGTCCATATGAACATTCGTTTCAACCGTACCACCGTGGCTTCATCACAATTTCGATCGACGATCAGATCGGACCGATCGACTCAGTTTCCAAAACTGAATATTATGATGTGAAAACAATTTTTCATACCACCTAGTCCAAAATTACAGTTTAGCCCCTCAACTTTGGGAAATCGCAATTTGACCCCTGTTGACTTTTAGGAAGTCGCACTCCCTAAATTCCTCCTCCTATGCTCAACACATTGAGCTCAGTTTCCGTGTGGGAATCGTGAATCCAGTACTTGTGTGACCCTCAATGGTTCAGGGATACAGCTAGCCGTGGGCCCACAACCATTGTGACTAGTTTCCGTGTGGGAATCGTGAATCCAGTACTTGTGTGACCCTCAATGGTTCAGGGATACAGCTAGCCGTGGGCCCACAACCATTGTGACTCCGAAATCACAATTTCGGACTTGCCCAACGGATCATGGTAAAGCGCCTAGCAACATCGCCCCATGATCCCCTAGGTATCACTGATAGTGCCTGCAAGAACCAGTCGGTCATGGTTAGCGTATAGTACGGTCCTTTCAACACATATATCCCGATCAGATCAACGACCATTGGTAAATCGAGAGTTGCTAGAGATCCGATAACTATGCATACATCTTGGAGATTAAATAGTGACATCACGAGTGTTACTAGGTAAACCCATTTACCTAAAACACATCCAGTACTCTGGCCAGAGATTTATCACACTATTGTCTCCTCAGATAGCATAGGATATCACGCATAAAAGCAAGCGGTGAATCCTCGACAACGAAGCATCGACTCCTACATGCATCGGGACCTCACCCAATCCCGCCGCCTAATGACCCCAAGTGAGTCGGTAAACGGGTCAAAGTGATGCGCCTATCATGTAGAGTCTCAATGACATTTCGAGTAGTGAGGACTAATCAGTACAACCAAGACCTCGGACTTATCCACTCGACAAATGGTAACCACTTGGAAATTCCGAACGAGGGTAGTTCGATAGATCACCAGGTCACTATCCATCTGCATGCTCAGAACATCACAATGTTCCCTACCAATGAAACATGGTACTTCACATCGCAGATGCTAGTCTCAAGCTCGGGCGACCTTATCCTCATTTTGACGGTCCAATCAACTATGAACGAGTTTAGAACACACAGTGACTATTAGATGTGTTTCATGATAGCCATCATATCCACTATCACATCTAACATATACTATGGTGCACTCTAGGTCTTTATCAACATTATAACATAATGAAAATAAAGAATTCCATAAAAGAAATGCGAATTTCATAAATAAAGATCGTTATACAAAGAGTCAATAAGACCCAAACGCCATAAGTTGGCTAGTTGGGTATCTATTCTAACATACTCAACATAACTCAATGTTCGATCCAGCTCCACCTCGTCAGTTCTTAATACATGCGAAGGATCTGGCTCATATTCAGAATACACAGTGACTATTAGATGTGTTTCATGATAGCCATCATATCCACTATCACAAACATACACTATGGTGCATTCTAGGTCTTTATCCAACACAATTGTTAACATTATAACATAATGAAAATAAAGAATACCATATAGAAATGTGTATTTCATAAATAAAGATCGTTATACACAAGAGTCAATAAAACCCACACGCCACAAGTTGGCTAGTTGGGCATCTACTCTAACACCGATATCTTAAGACTTTAACTCTGAATGCCTCAACCCGATAACTGAATACATAGACTCGATATCTGAACAATTCCCAAATAGTCAACTCCGATGTCAACGCAACTTAACTCTGAACTCTCGAATCTGAAATCCTCAACTTAATGGCATGACTTCACGGAATCTGAAATCTTCAATTCTCTTGTCCTCTGCGAATACTTAAGATCAGTTCTTAGTCTTATTTTGTTATCACCAAAACTTATAAATTTTATCTTAACAATCTTGTTTCACCCACTTCCTCAGTTGTTCATCCCTCAGCTGACCTTCTCTAATCTGGTCCAACAACGAAAACTGGATGGTGAGAACAGCTAGGGCTGCAGTACTGTGATGGGGAATCAGCTCTAGCCCAAAATTCTCAACCTCATATGCTAAGGGCCTCTGAGCTGTGAACTGGGTTAATCCTATCGACTTACTCCTAAGTGCATCTGCCACCACATTGGCTTTCCCCGGGTTGTAGCTAATGGTGCAATCATAATCTTTTACCAGCTCAAACCACCTCCTCTGTCTCATGTTCAATTCTTTCTGGGTGAATAAGTACTTTAAACTCTTGTGTTCTGTGAATATCTCACACTTCTCCCCATACAGATAATGTCTCCAAGTCTTCAGGGCAAAAACCACTGCTGTTAACTCTAGATCATGCGTAGGATAATTCTTTTCGTGATTCTTCAGCTGTGTGGAAGCATATGCTATTACCCTACGATCCTGCATCAGTACAGCACCTAAACCTAGCTTGGAAGCATCTGTGTAGATAACAAAATTCCCTTGCCCAGAAAGCATGGTTAGCACTGGAGCTTCTATCAACGCTTGCTTCAACTTCTCAAAACTCTACTGACAACTAGGGGTCCATTCAAACTTAACTTGTTTCCTAGTCAGGGAAGTCAATGGAACCGCTGTCTTCGAGAACCCTTGAATAAATCGCCTGTAGTATCCAGCAAGTCCCAAAAAGCTCCTTACCTCTGATACAGATATGGGCACAGGCTAGTCTCGCACAGCTTCGACCTTAACTGGTTCGACTTCTAATCCATCCTTAGAAATGATGTGACCTAGAAATGCAACCTTCTCCAGCCAAAACTCACACTTGCTAAACTTAGCAAACAGTCGCTTGTCATTCAAAACTTGTAGCACTATCCTAAGATGATTGGCGTGCTCTGAACTGGTCTTGGAATACACTAGGATATCTTCTATAAATACGATAACAAACTGATCCAAAAATCGATGGAAAACTTTATCATAAAATCCATAAAAAAAGATGGAGCGTTGGTCAATCCAAAAGGCATTACTAAAAACACAAATGGCTATAACGTGTCCTGAAAGATGTCTTATAGATATCGGCCTCCTTGATCTTAAGCTGCTGGTATCCATATCGCAAATCTATCTTGGAAAAAACTGCTGATCCCTTCAACTGATCGAACAATTCCTCAATTCTAGGTGGGGGTACTTATTCTTAATGGTAAGCTTATTCAACTCGTGGTAATCTATACACAATCTTAAACTTCCATCTTTCTTCTTAACGAACAAAACAGGGGCTCCCAAGGGAATGTACTGGGTCGTATAAATCCTTTATCCAACATATCTTGAATTTGTTCTTTCAGCTCTTTCACCTCTGTAGGAGCAAGCCTATAAGATGGTCTGGAAACAGGAGCTGCTCCAGGTACTAAATCGATAGCAAATTCTAACTCTCTGTCTGGAGGTAGTCCACTGATGTCATCTGGAAACACTTCTGGAAACTCATTTACTATCTTCACATCAGCTAGCTCGGGTTTACCAGTATTAGCTAGGGATGACAAACTACCTAAATATCCCACTCCCCCTTTCCTCAAACAGCACTGGGCCTTCAAGGCTGAAATAATGCGAGGAACTCGCCTAAGCTGATTGGATTCAAATGAAAACTGAGATACCTTGGACAGCTTGACGGCTACTGTCCTGAGCTTAAAATCAATTACTACCTCATACTTAGATAACCAGTCTATTCCCAAAGTCACATCAAATTCAGGCATGGGTAGAATAATCAGGTTAGCAGTAACTAAATGTACTTGAAGCTCAAGCTCTAAGTCACGGTATAATCCATGGGTTACTGTCAGGCCCCATGCTAATTACTCAAGATAATAGCACAATTAAGCACATAATCACGGAAGCGTAAAAATCGAGCTTAAAAATTTTCGAAATAATTTAGGCCTGAACTTAAAATCATACATTCAAAATAATTCATAATCAAAATATGAGTTGACTCAGACTCATACAAACCAGGTAACAATAAATCTTAAATTAGATACAGATCCCCAATACATAGTAACATGGGGCATCCCCCGGTTCAATACATAAATATAATAATTGGGCCTCATGGAAATGGGGATCGACCAGCTGAACCTCCACTCTGTCCAGCTTGGTTACCTAAAGATCCTGCAAATGGGTAACGCAGATCCAAACAACACAAAAGCAGGAAAATAAATACGAGGTCAAGCCTCAGTACGAAGAGCTATCTAAACAGCTAAACATGCAACATGCTATAAATCAATGCTATGAATGCATGAGGGCGATCAAAGATTGGATAGCTAGACCAGCAAGTCAACTGGCAAATCAATCAGTCGAGCCTCTATACCACGCACAGTGAGTCAGCCGGTGGAAATCATCGATCCGTGATCTTCAGGGCCCGTCAGCCTATCACAGCTCGGTGGTCTTCAGACACGACAAGTCAGTCGGTCACCACTCCGATGATAGCGTTGGACTTTTCAGGCACAACAAGTCAATCGGCCAGTCACAACGTGGCTCTCAATCAGGTCATCAATCCATCTGTCAGGCTCAATATGTATGCAAGAATGCCAATTCAATAATCAATGCACAATGCATACAATTCATTACGTGAAACAGAATATAGGACTCAATCAATTTCACAAACTGTAACACGTATAAGCACAGAATTCACATCAGCATATCCATAACATCGATCACAGCCATGTTCACGCTCAAAGCTGTTAAATCTGCTCAATTTGTACCTTCAATCCTCAAATTCTACCTCACAGATTCCTCAAATGCACGACAGGACTTCCTGGAAGCTGGAATCTGTTTCAAAGCCTCACAATCAGCTTAGCTCAAGCATAAATCAAAGCCTGAACACTCTAATACCTACGGCCAGAACCATACTCAAGTTCTAAACAATTCTACGCATGTAATAGGTACTAGACAAAGCTCAATTCAACGAGAAATGATCACCCCGAAGCTTAAACCAGCAGGAGAGCAACGAAACAGACTTCTCCAAAAATCTTCGAACACCAGTAGCTACTCGCTTCGACTCCAACGCTAATTCAGGGCTTCAAATGGGTAGCAATCGAAAGAGCAACTCACAACGAATCCAGCGCCACCAAACTCACTCAAATCATCGACGGAGAATGGTGGAAATCTAAGGAAGATATGCTCGGGTGAACAGTAGCTCAACGAGGGTTTGGATAAGAAGATAAGAAATATCGGGTTCAAAATATTTCTAAGTGTCGATCAACACTTCTATATTTATATCTCTCAAAACCAACGTCTGCTGATCACAAGAATAATCAGTCGTCGTGAATAGTAGAAATCTGCTAACAAAACCAGTCGTTGTCCACAACAAAACCAGACACAACAATCATTCGTTGCATTCTCAAAAGAAACGTCAAAACGACACTGTTCCAACTAACTCAAACGACGTCGCAGAGCTTCATCAGCGCTGATCACAAGAATAATCAGTCGTCGTGAATAGTAGAAATCTAGCTAACAAAAACCAGTCGTTGTCCACAACAAAACCAGACACAACAATCATTCGTTGCATTCTCAAAAGAAACGTCAAAACGACACTGTTCCAACTAACTCAAACGACGTCGCAGAGCTTCATCAGCTGACAACATATATCTCTTGTGAAGCAACCAAAAGCTGTTAACAGATCTCTACAAAAACCCATCAGTCGACTGGTTACGCAAAACAAGCCAAAAAGACGACGCGTCAACTAATCCAAACGACATCGTAGCGCTCCACCATTCCCTACGAAAAACCAGCAGCTGGTTACGCTAAACAATCCAGACGCAACCAAAACGCAGCGTTTCAACTTAACAAAACGACGTCGCGTTGCTCCCACGACTGGTTCCTCAACCCAATAGCTGGTCACCCAGTCGCAACGCATTCTTCACAACAATTCTCTCACGGCTGGTTCTTCAAACCATCAGCTGGTCGCTCCTTTACTCACGCATCTGCTGGTCCAGTAGTCAACACCCAAAAATGTTGACCAACACGTGTCGCTCTCTCGCTAACTCTCGTGCTAAATGCAACGTCTGCCAGCAGCAACCTCTTCAATCGAAACGACGACGTACATCTCACACGCTACAGTAACTATCTAAATCAAATTTTACCAGCTGCAAGCTACAGTACCGTTGACCCGCGTTGAATCTAAGAATTTCGCTGCGGCTGATTCAATACTTAGAGAAATTCGACCACTCTAAATCCTGCGACTAATCCTACAAAATCTGATTAATCACTATACAAATTCCTCAATCCTCACAGTTACTAACTCTTCTCCCAAAGGTACAGTCACACAATAGCCTATGGACAGTTGTTCCGGCTTACAAGGTAACTTCTTAGCAAAATCTTCAGCTATAAAGGAAAGAGTCGCACCCGAATCTAACAAGGCAAATGAGGGTATACCAGCAACCAAAATCTTACCCGTAATTACAGTGGAATCGGGTTGGCTTGCTCAGCTGTCATGAGATAAGCTCGACTGGGCACCAGTTGTTTCGACTGTGGACAGAACCTGGAGATGTGTCCCTGAGCACCATACTTGTAATGGCTGCTCTGGCCAGCTCTACACTGTCCCGGGTGATTTGTTTGGCACTTGGGGCAAACTGGCTTGTTCTCTCCAACTGGTACTACACTAATAGGCTGAACTGGTATAGGTTTCTGTTCTTGATGTCGCTGATGGTTCTTGTTCTGCTTCTTAAATGGTCTTTGGTCTTTTTGTTGGAAGGCCTGCCTCTTCTGCTGTCTCTCCTCTTCAACGTCTTTCCAATCCCTTTCAACTCGCATGGCCTTATCTACTGCTTCTCTGTAAGTTTTGAGCCCTGCTAGCCTAACATTTAGCTTGAATGTAGGCTTCAGTCCTTCCACAAAATGACCCAACTTCTCCTCGGGAACACTTCCAATAAGAGGCACAAAATAGCATCATCTCTCAAACATTCGAACATTCTCCTGTATTGTCATGCTCCCTTGTTTCAAATTCAGGAACTCCCGCTTCAGCTCAGACCTCTTGTCTGTTGTGAAATACTGCTCAAAGAACACTCGTTTAAACTCATCCCATGAGAGGGTTGCCAGATCCACTAACAGCTTTGCTCCCTCCCACCAGATCATTGCATCGTCTCTTAACATGTAGATAGCGCACCTAGGCCTATCCAGATCTGGAACTGAAGGTATTCAAAAATAACTTCCATAGACTTGATCCAGCTCTCACAAACAAGCGTATCTGTTGTACCACTAAACTCCTTTGGTTTCTGTCTTCGAAATTTCTCCTGGGAATAATCATGATTTGGTCCCCTGCTGTTATAAGATTGGTCGTTGCCTCTGCCGGACTGTTCTACTAACAATTCTAAAAGTTGGTAATACGAGCATTACTGTCTGGACTGGGTTCTTTTACAGGGGTGCTTCTTCTACCTCTTCCTCTACCTGACATCTTAATCTAGAGCCCGCAATCCACCACAAAAGAATATCAGAACTCAAACGAGAAATGACTCTTAACATAACAATAAAAGTCACAGATCAGGAGATGCAGACGGCGAGAACTGCTCCAGACTGGGGCGAGAACTGCTCCAGACTGGGACGTTCGTGTTTATCTCAGAACCATGCTCTGATACCAAGTTGTGACGCCCAAACCCATGGAAATCAACGGAGTGGAGTAAATGGATATTCGAAAAGAATAGAAGCACTAAGTGCGAAAAGTTGTAAGATGTAGTCCCTTACAAAAGCTGGTATACAAACAGATGGCGCCAAAAGTAATATAGCAGAAACATCTTTGGAATAAAAGAACTTCAGATTGCAATTACAAAATGAGATTTACAACTATTGAAACTCTATATGAATTCTCTATTGTTGTAATGGATTTTAATATAGTTTTCGTCAAAAGATCAAATCAACAACAGCTCTGGCTTCATGGAAACGCTGGCATTTGAAAAACACACGCAACCCCCAAATTTGATATCTCTTTATATCTAGAGATACTGCCAACTCCCCTCGGTCAAAAACCTTCTGGTACACTTCAACCTGTGATTGCTTTGTTATGTGCTTTGGCAGGTATTGTTGAATTTATCATCTGGCCAAACTCTGCCTTGACAAAAGGTTATTCTATATCTTTTATGTGAAAATAGTGCGTTGTTTTCACCTGGGTCCAGTTCCCAATTTCCCAGCAGCCATATCTGTGTGCATTTTGGTTTTTTGTTGGTAGTATTGTGGAGGATTGTTGTGGCTTTTATGTGTTGGTGCAGTGGTGTACTTTGATTTTCTGGGAGATGGTCGAACTTGTTATTGGTGGTATTGTTGGGTTTCTTGGCCATGTATTGGCCTCCTTTTCGTTTCCTAAACTCAATTATAAAAATTCCTCCAGAACTTTATGTATTCTAAATGGTCCTTCCCAATCAAGGGACCATTTTCACCATTCTCTGTCTTTTGTTTCTGGGGAGTATCAGTTTCCATGTAACAACGCCCTCATCAAAGCTCTTCTTCTTGACTTTTTTTTATCTCTTTAGACATTCGCTTGACAGGTTGCTTGAATGGCTTGAATCCTTCTTTGATAGGGAGCCTGTTCTCCACTAAGCCCCAGTCCATTCCAGACATGTCTTCATATGTCCAGGCAAAATAATCTTCAAACTCTCTCAACAGATCTATCAAGTCCTTCTTAATCTCATCTTCCAGCAGTGCACTAATAAATATTAGCTTTGGTTGGTCTGGACTCCCCAAGCTTACTTCTTCTACTGGATCTTGGACTTCGTGTGCGCCATCCTCCATTTGATCAGGTGCCATTACTAGATCATCTAGCTGGAGTTGGCCTTCATATTTCTCATCCTCTTTGTGGATTATTTCTGTTCCGAATGCTTCACGTCCCAATTCTTCGAATTTGTCTAACATTTGTTGCACGTGTAGTTGTGAATGGAGGCTGCAGCTACCTCCTTTTCTTCCTTGCTGAGGTCAATCATCAATCTCCTCCACCATGGGTTGTATCACTGGCCTATAAGGCACAATGACAGTAGGTTTGAGGATTTTGTCAAGGATTGGACTGGGAGTCGAACTTTCCATATATACTGCCTTTAAATCCTCGGTGTTTGAGCTTCGAATCTTTATAGGTCCAAAATCTCCATTATAGTATCGGGCTTCAACCGTGCTTGTAACGCCCCAAAATCCATAGGACCACATTTATGCATTTTATTGATTTCATAGGCCAAATTGACAATTTTAAATGTTATGTATTTGCTGATTTTAGAAAGTAAGATGCGCTGTGGCTGGTATCAGCAGATGACTCCAAAGAGCGATGCACGAGCTGGTTTTGAATCGATTGAAAAATATTTTAAGGAGGACAAATGATTTCTTTTGAAAAAGGTTTGGTGTTTTACAAATTAAAATGATATGAAGGGAATTTTGCTGAATTTTATAAGTGTGTCATGCTTGATTTCACAAGTAGCTTGCCACCAATCCCTTTCATATAAAAACTGTTTTCAAAGTAAGATTTTCATCATTTGCAAAGAAAAGTCTTAAAGTGTTCTTCAAAACATTTCCAGAAGAGTTCGTGCGTTGCTCAAGGAGAAGATTTCTGCAGGAATTAGTTGATGTCGCAAAAGCTTTGTTAAAGGCAAGTAAAAGCTGATCCTTTGCTACACCATTTAAAGCATATATTGTTGTTCTTATGTATCTGCTTGCCTGTATGTTTAAATATATGTTTAAGTTCATGTTTGAAACGATTTATACATGTTCAAGGGAAAGAAGATGGGTTCGAAAATGATGTTTTGATGTTTATGATGCTTCCAAAATGTTTTCCAGAAAGATTTTAATGTTTTAAAAGCACTGAGGATTCGAGTTTATTCCCAGAACGATTATGAATGTTCTTCTTTCAGTAGTTGTAATATCAGAATTTGATAACTGTGTAATCGGTAGTTTCTAGTTGAATCCTTATAAAGTATGGTTTGCTAGGCAACGGCTGATAAACATAGTTGTTGTTTTGAAATTACAATTATCAAGTCAAATTCAGCAATTGCGTTGTTTTCGTAAAATTCAGCAGTTGCGTTGTTTTCGTAAAATTCAGCAGTTGCGTTGTTTTCGTAAAATTCGGCAGTTCCGTTGTTTTCGTAAAATTCAGCAGATGCACTGTTCACCAGCAGTTGCATTTTCATTGTGATAGTTCAGCAGTTGCTCTATTCGTTTCTAAGTACTGTTCATTGCAGCTGGTATTAGTCTTGCGACTGATACTATTCACTGCGTCTGGTATATATAAGTGTTAGCGCTTTTTCTTGCGACTGGTTGTTTAGAGTTTTCTTTGCGACTGGTTGATGCGCTAACGACGTCGTTTTATTTAAAACGATAGCTTTGAATAAAAAGGTCTTGCAGCTGGTTTTGTTGCAGCTGGTTGTATTCCTTGCGACTGGTTTCTCTTGCGACTGGTCTCCTTTCAACGTTATGTTTCCTAAAGTCAAATTCGATACTCAGTAAAGTTTTAAAAAGGGGAAGCGAGAGTTTTAAATGATGTAACCCGAAGATTTTAAGAAAGAAAGTTTAACGAAAGGATGTTAATGGAACAAAGTTTATTTTAAGATTGTGGCATATATAGTTGACGGTCACCAAGGAGAAGGGTGAGCAGTTGTCTAGATGTCGACTGCCCTTTCATATCAGCTATATGCTAAAACTGATATCGGGAGTCATTTTGATCAAAGTGCAACACGGACCATGAGGAGCTTATATGCCATAATCTAAAGAAAAGAAATTGATGTTAAGAGCTGGGCTATTATCCCCTGACTCTAAGATTACGAAAGAATTGCTTATGAAATGTTTATGTATGTTCAGATGTCTGCCTGCGTTTTATGAAATTGTTAATATTCAGGTTTTACTTGCTGAGCCTTTAGGCTCACTATCTTTTAAAATGGTGCAGGTGCGACAGCTGGAGAACGAACAGAAGGTGAAACTTGAAATACAGCTGCTGGGTGGTGTTGTGTTTATCCAAGGCCTACGTTTTCCGTGTCTCAGTTGTATCATTTTGATTTAGATTGTACTGTATTAGATCGGTAGCAACGGTTGTATATTTACATAGAATATCAGCTGTTGTAAATCGCAATTGCAATTATCAATGAAAACTGTTTTCCGCAAATGTTTTTAGTAGTCGGCGCGCAAATAGTATCTGCTAGTCTTTGAATTGTCTATATTTACATAGAATATCAGCTGTTGTAAATCGCAATTGCAATTATCAATGAAAACTGTTTTCCGCAAATGTTTTTAGTAGTCGGCGCGCAAATAGTATCTGCTAGTCTTTGAATTGTCTTGTGTTTCAATTTCTTTTAAGTTATAAGAAATACAGCTTATAACAAATCATCTTTTAGCCTTCTTTTGTTTCGAAAATTTTTATTCACCCCAAATCTCGTGGCCCCGTTGGGTTCGAGCGTCACAACATGGTATCAGAGCAACGTTCCTGAGATAAACACACGCACCATCAGCTGGATCAAAGTTCATCGTCTGTTCTTCTAAGTTGTGAGTTTAATTTCAAGGCATTGTTTTTAAATTATTTAACAAGTTCTGATATATGTATGTGGTGGATTACGGGCTATAGAATATAGAATGGCAGGAAGATGAAGAACTAGAAGAAGTATTCCTTTAGAAGAAACTGATAGTGATACTAATGCTAATATCACTCAATTGTTACGACTGCTGGTAGAGCAAAATAATAGAGGTAATGGCCAATCTTCCAGCAGTAGGGGACCAAGTAATGATGACCCCCAGGAGAAGTTCAGACGACAGAAACCTAAGGAATTTAGTGGTACTACCGATCCACTAGTTGCGGAGAGCTGGATTAAATCCATGGAGGTTATTTTTGAGTACCTCCAAATGTCTGATTTAGATAGGCCAAGGTGCGCTATTTACATGTTAAGGGAAGATGCGATGATTTGGTGGGAATGGGCCAAATTGTCTGTGGATCTACTGAATTTATCTTGGGCAGATTTTAAGCAAGTGTTTTTTGAACAATACTTCCCAGCTGGAAAAAGGTCTGAGTTAAAAAGGGATTTCTTGACCCTTAAGCAAGGAAGTTCAACTGTGCAAGACTATGCACGTATATTTGAACGAGGATGCTACTTTGTGCCATTGATTGGAAGAGATCCAAAGGAGAAATTGAATCATTTCATTGAAGGATTGAAGCCTATGTTTAAAATGAATGTTAGGCTATCCGTGCCAAGGACTTATAGAGAAGCAGTGGATAGAGCCCTGCAAGTTGCAAGGGATTGGAAGGATCTTGATGAAGAAAGGCAACAAAAGAAACAAGCCTTTCAGCAGAAGGACCCGAGACCATTCAAGAAACAGAACAAGAACCAGCAGAGGCCTCAGGAGCAAAAGCCTCTACAGATTCAACCTATAAGCTCTGTTCCTGCTGGTAATATTAGAACAGAATGTCCTAAGTGCCATAAGAATCATTTGGGGCAATGCAGACTTGGACAAAACATCTGCTATAAATGTGGAATGCCTGGACATATTTTGAAGAATTGTCCAAAGCTCAAACAACTGGTGACCAGCAGAGCTTTTGTTATG
>KV015610.1:84400-101007 GCA_001598015.1 Dorcoceras hygrometricum
GTAGCAACGGTTGTATATTTACATAGAATATCAGCTGTTGTAAATCGCAATTGCAATTATCAATGAAAACTGTTTTCCGCAAATGTTTTCAGTAGTCGGCGCGCAAATAGTATCTGCTAGTCTTTGAATTGTCTTGTGTTTCAATTTCTTTTAAGTTTTAAGAAATACAGCTTATAACAAATCATCTTTTAGCCTTCTTTTGTTTCGAAAATTTTTATTCACCCCAAATCTCGTGGCCCCGTTGGGTTCGGGCGTCACAGTGCTTGTATTGGCTTGGAATGATTGTGTGTCAGCTTCCACAATTTCTACTTCATCTCCCTTCCAGAATAATACCAGTTGATGCATTGGAGATGGAATGCACTGATTAGAAAGGATCCAATCCCTTCCCAACAAGTCTTGGAAATTAGCAGAAGAGTTCACCACTAAAATTTCGTACAGAGAAGGCAAACTCCCCACAGTGTCATTGGCTAGGAATACTTTTGGCTTGCTTTGATGTTCCTCCCTGATGATAACACTTGAGTTTCCTTCTAAATTTTCAGCTTCTTTCTTATCCATTTTCTCTGAATCAAGGTTCACTGTCTGCTCTTTCTCATCATCCCACGTCCTAAATTTTTTTGGCAAAATCACCACACCTGTGTTGCAATCCACTGAAATGTGAAATTTTCCCACATGAAAATCAATCGTTCTGCTTCCCTGGGTGTCATCTTCACTACTTGAATCATCACTGTCATCACTGTTCTTGTTTTCAGTAGCTTTTCTGCAAAAATTGGATTTACTGACCACTGCCCATGTTATTTCTTGTTTAGCAGCCGCTCTTTCTCTAAGCATTCTCCTTTTTTGTGTTCTGGTGAGTGCTTTAGGGAATTTCTTGTGCCGGGCTAATTTCCAAACAGTATCAACTTCATTACTTGATGGAAGGACAAATCTTGGTCTGTTGTGATTCTCTGCTATTTTTGCCCCCCGAGCTTTTTCCTTAGGCTCATATTTCTTCAAGTAGTCACGTCCCTTGCGGGTGTTTGTTGACAGTAACCCAGGACGGTAATTCTCCTCTTTCTGGAATTCTCTTGGCACTCAATGGCTCAAGTTGTCTTAATGTTGAATTTCCTTCTTTTCCCTTGGGAAATATTGGTTCCTCGGCCAATTAGCCGTAGATCCACCAATATTTCCTGGAAAGTTTTTCTGTATGGGCTTTGTTGCTGATCTGCTATGGTTTGTGTGAGTTTCAAACATTTGTCCTTTCTGAATCCAACAGGTCCTGATTTTCATCTCGCTCACTGCCCGCTTCTCATTCAAGAATTCTCTCAAATCTGTGGTGTTCACATTTATGGAAGCTACTGGAGGAAATGGGTCTTCATCTATAGCCATGGAGTTTTGTTTCTCTGGGAATTTCAGTACTACCTTATTGATTCTCTCCTGCAGAACATTTTTAAAAGCCCAACAAGATTTTGTAGTATGATTATACGAATCGTAGTACTTACAGTAGTCGCGTCCTTTTGTCTCTTCCTTGGGGGGTACTGGATGATCTGACGGGAAGGTAATGAACTTTTCTTTCACCAGATAATCAAATATTTCATCAGATTTTGAAACATCGAACGTGTACTGTATGTCCTTAGCAGGGAGTGTGTTGTTTTTCTTTTCTGACTCCCCTGTTATCTTTTTGAGTAAAGGACAAATATACGATCCATTGGTGCGAAGTTCTGCCAAAGCTACTTCCTCTATGTCTTGATAGTATGAGCCTACCATTATTTTCTTTTTGTAAGTTTCTTCCTTCAACAATTTTTCGTATTCTGCCACTTTAGAACATAATTCGAAAAAATCCCTGAACTCCATGCCCTGGAATTTTTCCTTAATTCGAAATCAAGTCCCTTTTGCGCCATTTTTACGAACTCTATTTCTGGTAGAAAAACCTTGCATCTATTTTTCATCTTTTTAAACCTATCTACGAACATATCCACAGATTCACCTTTATTTTGGGTAATTCTAGATAGATCAGTGATACATACCTCAGGCTTGGTGTGGTAAAATTGGGTATGAAATTGTCGCTCCATCTCTTGCCAGGTAAGGACAGAATAGGCTTGGTGTGGTAAAATTGGGTATGAAATTGTCGCTCCATCTCTTGCCAGGTAAGGACAGAATTCCTTGGCAGCAGTGTATACCAAGTAAATGATGTGCCTGTCAGTGTGTTGGGAAATAACCTGAGCTTCAAGTTTGAGAAATTCTCCAAGTTTGCCAACATCCCGCACTTGATGGTGAATCTGGCAATATGCTCCACTGTGGATTGTCCATCTTCTCCAGAGAATAAGCTGAAATCTGGGATTTTATACCCCCTAGGATAGGGGTTGTTGTGGTCTATCACATCAGGATATGGTTTATGGAATTCAGGACGACCAATTACCCTTAGAGCTAGTCCGTACAATTCCTGTACAATTTCTCTTACCAGGTCTAGATCAATTATACCCGTGTTCCTGTTCTGGAGGGGATGATTGTAAAATCGTGCCCCCCGAGCTTGATAAGCTCCATTATCAGCATTGAGACCAGTGTTCTCCACTGGGAAACCCATCCCTTCTTCGTACAGACAAGGTTGATTTATGGGATTAGTCACGCTATACGGCTGCTGGAGATGGTGTCTCGGGTTTCCACTTCCATTTCCTCTCATCATTGCAGGGCTCCTCTAGAAAACAGCTTCATCTCTTTGATGACGGGGCGTGTACCTTTCTTCCAGGCCTGCGGGAGTCAGGACAGAGCGGCGAGCTTCGCCTGCTCTAGAACTCCCTTCACCTTATTCCATTCCTTTGTGTTGAAAACTCCCCTGATTTGTGGACCGGGTAGTGTGGCTCACCACTGCTTTCACGTAAGCCAAAATTCCCTCGGCCATCATTTTGGAAGCCTCCTCCATGTCAACAGCATTCTTTTCCGGAACTTCCTCCTGTGGTTCGACAGTTTGTTTGGCTGTTGCATGACCATGGGATTGGCCTTCAATACGGTCCACCATATTCTGAACAGACATATCCTGATGCTCTTCATCTGCGGGGAGTTCTTCCAATTCTGTCATGCTGTCAACTTCTTTGTTCTTGTCAGTTTGCTCTCTTCTTTTAGGCGGCATATCGGGGTCCACAGGGCGTGCCAAATTTTGTTTGTGTTAATTTATGGCGCTCGAGCGCCAATTCGTGTAAAAAAAAATGTAAAAAAATCTAACTTCTAAAATCAAACGAAAATAGGAACTAAATTTGACCGTTAGTTCTAATCTCTTAAACGATATAACACCGAAAAGTAAACATAATCAAAATGAAATTCATAGGAATAAACTCCTGACATGATTTTGTATTTTCAAGAAAATGTAGGAAGTTTATAACAGACTAGAAATTAATAAAAATTGAGAACTGAGAGCTGTACTTGAATGTGGAAAACATGCTAAAGTAAATTGGAAAAATTTGATTGCTGAGTTCTTGCAAGGATTTAGAGCTTTTGTGCAGAAGTTGTTGATGATTGATTGATGATCCTTCTTGGATCTGTTGATCGTTTCTTTTATATCAGCATAGGGGAGTTTGCCCACTCCTTTGGCCATCACCTCACGATCTTCGCCATATTGCACGTTGCGTCAACTGCTTTGCTTCAACTGTCTTCTTTGGCGCTTTTCTTTGATCTGCCCATGGGCCGGGTCTGATCAGTAATGGGTTTGGACTACATATTTGGGCCATTCTCATTACTGGGCCTATATTTTGGCACAAACAAGTACTCTTAATTTTAAATATATACATCGGCTACAAAATTTGAGTGAGCAGGCAAAAATATATTAAGCTAAAGCTCAAGTTTCGTACAGAAATTTAAGACACATTAAGAATTCTGGGCTCTATCACTAGTTGTGCTAACTAGTGGTCGCTCCGAAAATTGAACGAAGGGGGAGAGTTAAACGCATTGGTTTGTTTGAGCGATATAATAATTGTTTTCGACTATAACAATATAATTTTATTGCTAATATTTATAACGAATTTCTATACAGACTCAAGAATTACTAATTTCGAGTATCGAAAATTGGAACTAAATAAATACATTGATTTGGACGTAAATCTTCCTAGAAATTGTGAATTTGTTTTATATGTTATAGGACCTTGAAAATTGCAAATTGGCAAAGCTGGATTAACCAAACAATAATTCGATTCGGCATATGCAGATAAAAAATTTGGCGTGTCTGTGGATTAAAAGAAACCGACCAATTTAATTCCTCCAACTAGAAAATTGTAATTTTCAAAAAATATTAATAATAACGGGTAAGCTAATAATTGTTTCCTATTAGGAAGTACGACCGCACCTATATATATTTACAATGACGGGTCACACTTACATAGCAACGATTGGAACCACCTTTGCGATTTAAAAATATTTAATTAGTGTATTTATGATTTGGAAACATTACCGTAATAATTACCAATTTACGTAAGTGCTATATTTTCCCCATGTGAGAGAATAATAGAGTATTTTTGTCTATATGAAGTTAATTCAGTACATTCGGGATATAAATCAGCCATTTAATAAATTTTTCCTATTTTCACTGAAAAGATTTAACAAGTTAAAGAAAATCCATAATATATCTTATCATTATCTGTACTATAGTACTATATAATCAAATAGAGGGACTTTAACTAACTAAATTTGTTGGCACATGATAATTTTCCCTCGAGATCATTCGAATCATGGTGTTTGGATGTAAAATAGATATATATATTTGTGTTACATGTTATTGTCGTATGTTTCTTTTTATAGTCTGAAGCACTCGATCGAACAATCGATACAAGAGCCAAGGTCACACTTTTATTCTCATTAATTGCTTGAAGTCTAATCATTGCGAGGTAAATTGTTGGAATACTATAATTTTCGTTGAAGAGCAATACAAATATACTTTTTTTCTTATACAAAAATGCAAATTCATATGTTTTTCATGCTGCATTAAATTAGTTGATATTATTTTTGAAAATTTCAATTTAATCTCTGTATCATGTCAGTATGTTTGAAAATTTTGATCCATCCATCTTATAAATCATGAGAGATTAGTAATCTAATAGTCCTAATTTAAAAAGTATTTTAGAGCAAAATAGTAGAAACTTCACTTGAAAATATAGGGGACGGTTTCCAAGAGGGAAATTTTTTTAGATTGTTTGGGTTCAAACAATTTTTCTTGAATTTTATATAATTGTCCCCAAAACTTAAAATATCAGTTGCTACGAGATTTCAACCGAGTACTGTAACATTCGGAGAGGCACAATCAACAAAAATTGTTTGTCAAATATAATAATATTAACATAGATACCATCTTATATCATATATTAATTATAGTATAGGTGTATTAAAGTTGTGGCTAATAGAAATTCTAAAACATCCCATTCTTTTCTTATCAAAATCTCAGTAAAATCACATCAGCCACATTATCATTCTATCTTTGGCTAAAAAATAGAAATCTTCAAAAGTTTGATTTTTTTTAGAATTTTTCTAATATTTTTTTTAACCGGATTGCTTGTTGTATATTATAAAGAATTGATTATACTATGCAACACATAATGGGGAGACATAATTGTAAATATATTTTGTGATTGTGGTTATAGTGAGTAATATTTTTCTTCCAGTTTTCTAATAAAATTAAAGAAAACGGAAAGAAAAAAAACACACAGCACACACAGTTCATGCAAGATATTTGCCACTATAAAAAGGCTCGAAGATTGTTCGTAAAATCCATCAAAGTTCCCAAACAAAGTTAACTTCCTCCAACTGTTTTATCTTCTCCCTTAAAAATAAAATAAAATCTCTCAGTTTCCAGCAAAATATGGGCTTGAATTCGAACAGAATAGAACATTTTTCAGACCTGGAAGCCCCACCACCATCGATGCAAGAAACCGCCACCCCAAGCATCCAACCACCACCGTTGGAGGTGCACAGAGTGTGCCTGCCGCCGCCCAGAACCACCGCTCAGAAACTCCGGCACCGCCTGTCGGATATCTTCTTCCCGGACGACCCGCTGCATAAGTTTAAGGATCAGTCATGGCACCGGAAGTTAGTTCTGGGGCTGCAGTTTCTGTTTCCTATTTTCAAGTGGGCACCAAATTATAACCTCCAACTACTGAAATCTGATGTTGTTTCCGGGCTCACTATTGGAAGCCTTGCAATTCCACAGGTACAAAATCTGTCAAAAGAGGGTTTTTTTTTTTTTTTAAGTGGGTTATCTTTTCAAGTTCTGATGATCAAATTTGTTTTTCATGTTTTAAATTATATTCGCAAAAAATAGTTTTTATCCTGTGGTTTTCAATCTGGGTGTGTCAAAGTTCTGATTGCATTATATATATGCTCATAATAAGAGTTGGCCTAATCAAAATATTTTCATGTTTATGCCCGAAAACAGAAGAATATCTTCCTAGGATTATTATTCAACAAGTTTACGTGCACAGTCGGCTATCCTACCAACCTAGAGAAGATGACATAATTTAAGTTTTATGTCATTCTAAAAATCCCTTTCACAAAAATTCGATGGCTCAATAATAATATTATACCTTAGTTGCATTATTTGGAAACTTTGGTCATGTATATTTATTTTTATGACTATCGTTATGCTGTCAAATTTCAATCACTTTTTTGTAATTTTATTTCTCTTTTGTACATGATACTAACATCGTATCTTTGTTTTTACTATTTTATTCATTTTTTTTTTGACACGAGGTGTTAACAGAGGTTGTTATATCAGGATTCACAGTGAAAAAATGACTAAGCTTGAATTAGATGGCATAAAACTAAAATAACCGAGAACCAAAGTTGTATAAAAAGGATGATTTACTTTTTGAAAAGTAGCATTAAATGAAATTTCTGATATTATTCCCCAAAATTTTGTCAAACAATCTAAAAGAAAGTTTCCCTTCGACAGATTACCACGTCACGTCCACTCTTTACTTTTAGCTGCTTTGTTCCATAGACCATTCGAGTTGATCAATCGAACGTTTATGATTATTTATGAGTGCAACTTAGCTATAACGTAAGGAAGTATACTAATATTAAATTTAATGATTCATATTTCTTCCACATCATGAGTACTGTCAGTTTTAATATTTTCTGTATGTTTAGATATTAACTCTTAGATACATGAGTTGAGTAATGTCAACGTACAAACGGTGATTATATATTTCTGTTAATATTTTTCAAGCAAAATATATCCACTAATTTTCCAGGTAATAGTTTCTTGGATTATATTGACTGGAAAATGTGAATTTTCATCCGAGTAAATAATGATGGGATTCTTCATTGAACTCTTGATGATGTGTTCTGTCTTCTACACAGGGTATCAGTTATGCCAAGCTAGCAAATTTGCCACCCATCATCGGGCTATGTATGTACCAAACCTCAAACATTTCAAGAATCGAACTGTATTTTTATCATCAAAATCACATTGTCATTATGTCAAGTAAACTTGTTCTTGATCAGATTCAAGTTTCGTGCCGCCTCTCATATATTCGGTTCTCGGGAGTTCTCGACATCTTGCTGTTGGCCCCGTGTCGATAGCTTCCCTTGTGATGGGAACAATGCTTAGTGAAGTTGTTTCTTACACTGAAGAACCAATTCTTTACCTTCAACTGGCCTTCACTGCGACCTTTTTCGCCGGGGTATTCCAGTCGTCTCTTGGTTTTCTAAGGTATAACAGTGTGGTACATGAAAAAGTTTTGTCAAAGGGAGAAGAGATTCATTTTAAGAGTGATGGACTAATGAGTAAATTTGATGTGATTTACAGATTAGGATTCATCATTGATTTTCTTTCGAAGGCGACTCTAGTTGGCTTCATGGCTGGTGCAGCAGTCATTGTTTCATTGCAACAGCTAAAAGGGATGCTTGGAATAGTCCATTTTACAGCTAAAATGCAGATGCTCCCTGTTTTGTCATCTGTTGTCCATCACAAGAATGAGGTGTGACCTTTAGGACAGATGAATTCTTGAAATTTTACATCAAACAAATCAAACCATGTTTGTTAAGTAGTGCCTTTGCATAATTAGCCGATTTTCTTGGACCCTTTTCAATAGTATAAAATCTAGTTTTGTATTTGGCAGAGGTGTTGTGATTCCAATTACTTGGTGAAATCTATGCAGCTAGATGTTTGATCTTAATCTTTGTATCTAACAACTTATCGAAGATTGTATTTCATTTTCTGCAGTGGTCTTGGCAGACCATTGTTATGGGGGTTGCTTTTCTGGTCTTGTTATTGACTGCAAGACAAATTGTAAGTGTTTTTTCCTTTAAGTTGTTTTCTTTGATGAGTTTGTGGCCTATGATTCAAAAATCTTTTCAAAATGATATCTTAAACTTCATTATTGAACGCAGAGCATGAGGAAACCAAAATTATTTTGGATATCCGCGGCTGCACCATTAGCATCCGTCATTCTATCAACCATTCTGGTCGTGTGCCTTAAATCGAAAGCTCCTCAGATCAAAACGGTAAGAAACTTTTGTTTGTGCCAATATTCTTTTAGTTTGTGTTAAGTTTTAGCGAGCCTCGTTCTTTTCCAGATTGGTCACTTGCCCAAGGGTGTGAATCCTCTTTCTTTAAATATGCTATTCTTTCGTGGCTCTCATCTGGCTCTCACCTTCAAAACTGGGCTTATAACCGGGATATTGTCTCTCACGGTATGTTCTTCGCGTAAAGATCTTCGTACAAAATTCGCTTTAAACTTCAACAGCCTCTATGGTTCTTTACAGTTTTCAAAGGAGCTTGTGTAAGTTTGTACCAACCAAACAGATAGAGTGTGAGAGCTGTTATTGTTTCTAATTAATAAGTCTTGACTTGGAGTCGAGTCGAGTTTTCTAACTATGAGTTTGTCCTAATCTGTAGGAAGGGATTGCAGTGGGAAGAACATTTGCTTCTTTACAAAACTACCAAGTGGATGGGAATCAAGAAATGGTGGCTATAGGCCTAATGAACATGGCAGGCTCGTGTACTTCGTGCTATGTTACCACCGGTAATAATAAACATCGTCTCCTGATTCAAATCCATCATTCCAAGCTCTAATAGGATAAAAGCTGATAGCAGAAAAAAAACTGTCTTGTTTTACCAGGATCATTTTCGAGGTCTGCTGTAAACTACAATGCAGGGGCACAAACTGTAGTGTCCAACGTGATCATGGCTGCGGCCGTGCTAGTGACACTGCTATTGCTCATGCCACTGTTCCAGTACACACCTAATCTCATTTTAGCAGCAATAATCATAACTGCTGTTATCGGACTAATAGATTACGAGGCTGCTATTCGCCTCTGGAAAGTCGACAAACTCGATTTCTTGGCTTGCTTGTGCTCGTTTCTTGGTGTCTTGTTCATCTCAGTACCTGCTGGTCTTGCTATAGCAGTGAGTTTTCTACTACTATTAACTTTCATAAATAGCTTCAATCAGTTTTCATTGGAACTCAATTCTTGATCAGGTGGGAGTCTCGGTTTTCAAGATATTATTGCATGTAACACGGCCTAACACGGCGCTTCTAGGAAACATTCCCGGGACTCAAATATATCAAAACCTTAGCAGATACAGAGAAGCTGTGAGAATTCCTTGTTTTCTTATCCTTGCAGTGGAGGCTCCTATTTATTTCGCCAACACAACCTACCTACATGAAAGGTCAGGAGCGGATCCAGAAATTTTTCTCCAAAATCTTGAATTGAAATCCCCAACATAAAACTCTTGGAACTGCAGGATAATGAGATGGATTAGAGAAGAAGAAGAGTTGCTGGTATCCAACAACAAAAGCAATGTGAAGTGTGTGATTCTTGATATGACTGGTTAGTCTAGACAACTTTCCTCCAGTTATCTGCATGGAAATTTCAAGTTACAGAAAACAAGAACCACCAACTGTCTTTTTCTCTTTTCTTGTTCAGCTGTGACAGCAATCGACACGAGTGGTATCGACATGATCAACGAGCTCAGAAAGATGCTCGAGATACGATCACTTAAGGTGATATTAACACTACCAGCTGTTTCAAATACTTCTACCAGATTTTCTATCTTTTATGATGAACCATAAACATATACTCGATCTGGTTGTGCAGCTTGTGCTCGCGAACCCTGTCGGAAGTGTAGTCGAAAAGTTGCATCGATCAAATGTCTTGACTTCATTTGAGATGGAAGGACTTTACCTGACTGTTGGAGAAGCAGTTGTTGATATTTCTTCTTCATGGAAAGCTTAATTAGCCTCTGGAAAATGGCTCTTTAACACCATTTATTTTTATTTTAAGTTGAGGGATTCAGATGATATAGGCTTCAAGAGAGAAGTTCCAATAGAATAGAATAATTTAAGTGTACTATAATCACACAATCCATTGCAGTGTAGTAGTAACTGTCTGAGCAAGAAGAGTGTTTGTGTAAAATATTTGTAACGAATCAAAATGTTTAATCTATAACTTGTCAATCATAGTTTTTTGTATATTAATTAGATTGTGATAACATTATGTCACTAACGTATTTGGTTTATTTTGCTCATATTCTTTCGAAGCTCACTCCTAGTTCAACAGAAGGAGATGATGATAACAGAATATTCCATTCAGCTTAGATTCAACAAATATGTGACTAGCCAGCAGTCTGTAAATGATGTTCTACCCGAAATAACACAAGAGAGGCCATGATGCAATATACTAGGAGTTGTTTTTCCACGGGAAATAGCAATTATCGGTAAATTTTGTTTCTATTTCTTTTCATGACTTTTAGTAATTTGCCATTCAAATTCCGTGGAATTGCTCACGCGAAACTATTGATTATGAACAATTTCTGACACTCTCAGGAACTAGAGAAGACGAGGTAAATTAAATAATAGTCTTGAGTTAAACGTGTAAGGGTAAGAGAAGTGGTGGGATGAGTGACCTCCTGGAGTTCTCGTATATTAAGCTGTTGATTTTACGCTGTTTGATATGGTTGATCAGTTGGATTGTAAAGTATGATGTCAAATCTTAACGGGTAATACTATCTTTGCTGGGATAGTTCGACGATAGGAAAAAGATAAGACTGATCTCAAATTGATATCAGACAGCAATAGACAAGCACCTTTCCGAAATCATAAGCCTAACAGCCCGACTCTATCGCTGCATTCTATGCCGATAGATTATAAGGAAATAAAGTTACACCTTAACTATCTTTTAATATGATGATAAGCGTTTGATTATAACAAATCGAAAAATAATATTTTGAAACTAACAATTAATTAGGGACCATATATTAGAATATACATGACATTTTTTACACCATCTCCCCCTACAGAGGACTGCTAAATTTCTCCTCATATATAAGTCACTTTTCACTAAATAGTATAGAATCTACCTATTACCTATACTAGTATGTATTATGTTATAATACACCTGCAGGCTTATTGATTTTAGAAGATACTTTTCTTAACGTAAATATAATAATAGTGTATATAATCCATCTACATCATGCATGCATCAACTGGTCAATACACGGACACAGCTAATGTAATAAATACTTTTTGGGTCTGTGCTCACTAATAATTGATAGTAATATTTAAAGAATTATTAGGATAGTAACTCTAAAGTATCTAGGTTTCTAGTTCACCTAAAACTGGCGTAATATTCACCGAAAGCATAAACTATACGAACAGGTCCTAACACAACACGTGTCGAAGCTACAGCTTAGAAAGGGTATTTTTGTTTTTATTTTTTACAAAAAGTACAAGCTATTATTAATATATTATTAATATTATTAATTAATTTAAACAAATAAAAAGATAATGATGTAATCGAATTTTCTCAGCCGACGAGATACCTCCAACTCGGGAGCTCGGGAGATCACCACCTCGGGAGCTCAGGACCTTGGGATGAAACGTGAGCGAAAGGTGATCGATTCCTTCAAATGATCTACAACCACAGACAACGGGTCAGAGGGTGCCGGAAATATGCCTGGCGAAGCCCCTTCGATGCTAAGTCAGGTTGGGAGGTTAGGAGTAAAAGAGAGAATATATGTTATCTGACAATTGGATGAATGTAGGAGGAAGCATACCTGAGTATTTATAGAGGAACTAGGCGATTGTTGAGGGCGTATTACCCGGCATGTGATGCGCTAGAGCGCTTTACCAGGTGTGTGCCGCGCTGGAGCACTATCGTGGCGAAGATCACGCTCAGATTGATCTTTATCTTGATCGATATTGTCTCCTTGATTCTCGATGATTTTGTTGGCTGTTCTAATCTGTCGATGAACACGCTCTACTCTGTTGAACAACGGTTCACGAACTTTGATTGGTCGAGGCGAGGAAAGTCCTGTTTCCGCAAGACGAAATTATTCGAGTATAATGTTCTCGTTTCGACAATCGTCTCTAAGATACAACGACCTACGAATTAAAAAGTGTAGCACCACACTGAGTAATTCCAACGAACAAAATAAATGTTTTGAACTCTGTTTGAGTCGGGAACAGAACGCAGGGAAAACAGAGGGAAAACATAGTGCACAAGACAATAGGAGACTGCATAATAAATTGAATCTCGAATGCAGAATGAATTAAATCTCGAATGCCTAAATTGCCTGTATTTATAGGGGTTGGTCAGTTGCCTTGAACGGACGCATGCTTTCAAGAAACTCTATTCCGAACAATTGCACTGCTTCGAATAGTTGCACTACAACGTCCCAATCGCACGCCATCCCAAATGGTTGTAGTGTTTCGATCGAACGCAACCATCCCGAACAGCTCACAACATTCCAGACATGAGCGGTATACTGTTCCAGAAAAACCGGTTCGGTAGGGTTTAGAGTACGTAGATTAGTTCGCTTGCCCAAATCAGCTTGGGCCTTTGGACCAGATCGCATATTGAAAACAGCACGAAGCAGATCAGCACGCAGACCCTCCCTTCAGCACAGGTCATCACAACTTACGAGGTCAACTCAGTTTGTGATGATCAACTTATCTCGCGGATGTCAACTCAGCTTGCGCTGGTCAACTCAGCTCGCGACGGTCAACTCAGTTCGGGCCTTGACACAGCTTACGACCTGAAACATCTTGCTACTTGAAATAGCTTGCGACCAGACCTCTTGCGATCTGATAGCTTTCATTCACATTTCTCAACAATCCCCCACGTGAATGAAATCAATTCACGTGTTCTAACTCGTTTGAAAGTTCTTTGCGAATTATTATTGCATCAAGATAGATAGCTTTTGGCCTTGAACCTTCCTTAATAACATACCATCGGATTTACTAGTTAGGTAATGACGTGATGTCTTGAACTAGCCAACTGTTTGTGTAAATCAAGACAATGGTACTTATACAATAATACTCTAACATATTTTGTTCTCATTATTGTGTCCTTTTCGGGCCTAAACCATATCTTAGATTCATAAGTGTTTTTCCATTTGAAGCGGCCATTACTTCTCACTTATATAGGTGATCTCCTAACGAGGGTATCATGTCATACCCTACCTTTTAGGTATAGAAATCATTTAAAGCAAGCTTAACCCAAGTCTATCGGTGTTCTAGCAGGACGACTCACCAAAGTACTGAATCGTTTAAGCATCTTATCAATATAATGGGTTTGTGATAATATAATACCATCTGTGTCCTAGAGATCTTGATCCCTAGTATAATATCACACAGACCCAAGTCTTGGTGTCGAAATGTTTTTCCAACACTTCCTTTGTGTTAATAATCAACTTATGGTTATTTTCCATGATTAGCATGTTATCAACGTAAATGCACACAATTATATACTAACTTTAAGTACCTTTGATGTAGACACATTTGTCACATTCGTTGATTTTGAATCCATTTGACTTCATCGTAGAGTCAAACTTTTCATGCCACTGTTTTGGTGCTTGTTTTAGTCCATATAGTGACGTAACAAGTTTACATACTTTCTTTTCTTGTCCGAGTATAACAAACCCTTCGGATTGTTCCATATAAATCTCTTCACCGAGTTCTCCATTCAAAATACAGTCTTCACATCCATTTGATGAATCTCAAGGTCATGCAAGGCTACAATGGCGATGAGAACACGAATGGATGTAATCCTGGTGATTGGAGAATACGTGTCGAAAAAAGTCGTACCATTCCTTTTGTCTGAATCCTTTAGCAACCAAACGAACCTTGTACTTGTCTATAGTTACATCTTCTTTATATTTCGTTTTAAGGATCCATTTACATCCTAAATGTTTGCAACCCAGGGGAAGATGTGTTAACTCCCAGGTATGGTGGGAAGATCTGTTAACTCCCAAGTATGGTTATGTATGATGAAATCTATTTCATCTTGTATAGCTTCTTTCCAGAAAGGTGCTTCGGATTAGAGAAAGCTTCTTAAATGGTTCGAGGTTCATCATCTAACATGTATGTTAGGAACTCAGGACCAAATGATTTTTCGATCCTTGCTCTTTTACTCCGTATAGGTTCATCATTTGGTACGGGGGAGTCAATCGTTGTTTCATAAGGTCTCTTGGTAGAGCCTTCTTCCTTTTCTTTACAGGGAAAGTTGCATTAAAAGAATACATCATTCCTTGATTCCATGATTGTTCCCTATATGCACTGCTATTGTGTGCATATCCTATAAACACACAGTCAATTGTTTTAGGGTCTATCTTGATTTGCTTTGGCTTAGGTATTTCTACTTTTGCCAAGCATCCTCACACTTTAAGTTATTTGTAAGATGGTTTACGTCCCTTTCATAACTCATAAGGAGTTTCATCTTTACATTTTTATGGTATCTTGTTGAGAATGTGGTTTGCAGACAATATTGCTTCCCCCCAAAGGTTTTGAGATAAGCTAGAATTTATGAGCAAAGCGTTCATCATTTCTTTTAGATTTCGATTTTTGCGTTCTGCAACCCCATTAGATTGAGTGAGTAAGGTGCTGTGGTTTGATGAATTATGCCAGAGTTTGAACAATATTCTTCAAACGGAGCGACATACTCTCCACCTCTACCACTTCGAATAATCTTGATTTTGGATGTCAATTGATTTTCAACTTTATTCTTATAATTCTTGAACGCTTCTATTGCTAAATCCTTATTTCTCAATGAATAAACATAACAATATCTCGTGCAATCATCGATAAATGTTATGAAATACTTTTGTAACCTCGAGTTTGCACGAGTTTTAAATCACATACATCGGTGCAAATTAACTCAAGTGGCTTTGTATTTCTTGTTAAGGGATGGAATGGATACTTACCCAATTTTGCTTCAACACAAATCTCACATTTTTCTTGTGGATTTCTGTTATGCATGTAATTTATTTAAGTTAACTAGTCTTTGAAATGTATTGAAATTGACATGTCCTAAACGTTCATGCCACAAATTGAAACTTTCAATCAAGTAAGCAGAATTGTTAACATTATTCTTCTTCTCAGGACGGATAACATTCATTACATTTAGCTTAAAAGTCCATTATCTTGGTACCCTTTGCCTAAAAATATTCCGCTTTTTGTAAGTACAAACTTGTCCGATTCAAATACAAGCCTAAAATCGGCATTGATCAGTAGGGATCCAGAAAATAAGTTCTTACGAATGTCCGGCACGTGTAGCACATTCTTCCACTTCATTTCCTTTTCGGATATCATCTTGAGTGCCACGTTCCCGTTTCCCATGACATCAGATGGCGTGGAATTTCCCATGTAGAGTTTTTTTATCAGTGACAGCATATTAGGACGAGAACATCCCCTTTTCATAACATATATGACTAGTGGCGCTGGGCTCGACCCACCATTCCCTCGGGTTATCCATCAAGTTGGCTTCAAACATGACAACAGATAATTCAAGTTCCAAAATGTCGATTGGTACACTCAAATCTTGGACAATGTTCACTTGGCTCGTTCTTTGACCTTCGTCCTTTTTTGGAAGACGACAGTCCTTGGTCATATGATTTGGTTTGACACAATTGTAGCACGTTCCCTTAAACTTTTTGGTCGTCCCTTGCTTCTTCCCATTGGGGGCGCTTGCGTTTATTTGTTGGGGATCCGGATCCGCCCCCCGGCTAGGCAGCGGAAGAACAAGAAACAGGTGCCGGGAGGCGATCAATATGAAAAATCAGACAATTACAGTAATCGTCATACATAGGGCGTTTTAGCATGTTACCTCGCTGGCACTTGTGCCTGGCTCCAACCGGTATTACAATAATCCGGCTCTTCTCGGTAGATTGCGGTAGTTTACGCCAATCAGGTCCACGACCAGATCCGAGACTCCTTCGTCAGGCTGCACTAGAAGCCCTGACGAGATCAGCACGAACGAATACTCCTCGAAAAACTAGGCCGGAACAATTCCGGCGAAGTGGCGGCTGCGGCGGGCGGCGGCGGGCGGCGCACGGCGGCGGCGTGAGTTGGGGAAGGGAGGGAGGCGGGCTACGTTTGGATGCTTAGGGGTTTTGTGAGTTGGTTGTAGTGTTGTTAATGAAGTCATTAAGTCCCATTAAATAGACTTAAAGATGGACTTGGACCGGTCCAACGGGCCCGGGTCCAAATGACGATATCTATCGCTGCGACTTCATCGTAATTCCGATCGCCGATCAGATCGGACCGATCGACTCAGTTTCCAAAACTGAATGTTATGATGTGAAAAATAATTTTTCAGATCATCTAACCCTAAATTGCAAAATGACCGTTTTGCCCCTCAACAGCGTCAAA
>KV015610.1:101798-112161 GCA_001598015.1 Dorcoceras hygrometricum
AATACACAGCGACTATTAGATGTGTTTCATGATAGCCGTCATACCCACTATCACATCTAACATACGCTTCAGTGCATTCTAGGTCTTTACTCAACGCAATTGTAAATCATTACACACATAATGAAAGTAAAGAATGCCATATAGAAGAATGCGAATATCATATATAAAGATTGTTTGTACAAGAGTCTATAAAACCCACACGCCACAAGTTGGCTAGTTGGGCATCTACTCTAACATTATTAGCATTGCTTGATTCGGTCAAGTTTGCTTTTGCCTTGGCTTCCACAGCTTTCTTGTATGCCTTGGCGTCGGAGGTTCGACTATCCTCCTCGATGCGGAGTCACACAATTAGCTCTTCAAGTTTCAACTCATTTCGCTTGTGCTTTAGGTAGTTCTTGTAGTCTCTCCACATCGATGGCAATTTCTTGATTATTGCCACCACTTGGAATAGTTCATTTATCTCCATTTCTTCTGCCAGTAAATCATGAATAATAATTTGAATTTCTTGTACCTGGCTCATAACAGATCTGGTGTCCACCATTTTGTAATCCAGATACTTGCCAACGGCAAATTTATTCACTCCAGCATCTTCCGTTTTGTACTTCTCCAAGGAGTTCCAAAACTCCTTTGTAGTCTTGGATGTTCTGTACACGTCGTACAGAACATTGTCTGGACTGTTGAGAATGTAGTTGCGACACAAGAAGTTTTGTGGTTCCACGCATCAACAATAGTCCGCCTTTGAGTATCACTATCTCCTTCAGTGATGACAAGGGATTCCTCTGTTAAGAACCGAGACAAGCTGAGTGTGTTAAGGTAGAAAAACATCTTCTGTTGCCATTGTTTGAAACCTGCACCCGAGAACTTGAACGTTTTTTCACCGTGTGCAGCAGCAGCAGTGGCGAGCCGTGTAAAAGTAACTGATGACATATTCAATCAAGTGATAGAATAGAAACACAGTAACAATTTAGTCTTGTGATTGTTGGGTGTTCTAATCTATCGATGAACAGTTCACGCTCTAATCTATTGAACAACGGTTCACGAACTTTGATTGGTCGAGGCGAAAGTTGAAACGCCCCGAAATCCAGATTACGTGAGAATGAGTGCATGAATAGGAGAAAAAATATTTTAGAAAATTACATGCCATTTTATATGATTTATTTATGATTTTATGTTGCATGGTATGTATGACATGTTTTTCATCCTGTTTGAGTTACAGACGCGTGCACGAGATTAGGGTCGACCGGAATGAAAATAATTACTTTTAAGTTATTAGATTTTTAAGAATAAATTTATTTTATTTTAAGCAACAATTTCAGAAAATGAGGACTTTTATTAGTATTTTTTAGGGGAACCCGTTTTTCGCATATACGGGCTGTTTTATTGAATTTTAAGGTGCTTTAAAATTTGATGATAGGACCGAAAAACAACTTAACAGCGCTGTCATTGAAAAATAAAAAATTTTTGCGCTGCTATTATGAGGTGCAATACCTCGGGTTCTTGAACATTAAAACAGAGCACCGGAGACAGATCTGGTATGTGATAAAAACAAACGGAAAACACCAGAACTGAATCCTAATTTTAAAACTCAACACAAACAGATTTCTGTTTACAGAAATCTATTCGACTACTGTGTGTGCAACTGAAGTGTTAAGCAATGCTAAATAAAATGCTTATGCGGAAGTAAATAACATAATACAATACACAGCTTATTTGTTTATGGAAGTTCGGACATCAATGTCCTACGTCTCCCGTTCTTCCTCCTCGGAAGGTTCCACTAGAAGATTTGATCTACACATCGTGTACAGACCCGATCCCGCAACCAGCAGCTGCGAGAACTCCTAGACTCCACCAGCCCTCGGCTGTCACTCACTTGTTTTACGCCTATGTGAGAAAGGATACAAACACAAAGCTTAACGTCGTCGTGCTTGGACGAGATCTGATTTTGGTTTGTGATTCACTCGCTAAACAATTTCGCACATCTCTCAAAATATGCGAGTGAATATGTGTGTGAGAGATTTTACAGTGTATCGCTCAACTCTAAAAAGAATAAATCTCACACACTGGGAAAATGCTCTTCAATAGCTGATTGAGATTCAACAGTAGACACTCGTTATGCGCTCCTCTCTAATGGCGGTCTACTGCTTCGTCTCCAATTTTTCTTCCCTCTTTGCACTGTGCGTTCCTTTTTCTGATTGTTGTCTATTAATCACACAGTGTCAAAGTCATCGATTTCTTCAAATCATCTTGTATATATAGCTTCTCTCCAAAGATATAGCCGTTAGAGTAGATTCAAATCCTTTCTGTGCTTGTTATGGCTAAATCGTCGTCTTCCCAAATGTGTGCAATGCTTCTCTGTATTGTACTATTTACCCAGAATAGTACTGATACTGTTCCCTCAATAAATGGCATATGTACGATTCAATCTCCGCATTTGATTTTCTCTGATATGAACGTTTGAATCGATTCATAGTTTGCACAACAGCTGATGGCTTGAACAATTGAAAGAATACATCGGTTGATTACTTCATCGCCTAAAAATATGCATCAGCTGATTGCTTGAAATATTTCACTTCAAAAAGTATCGGCTGGTCCAAGATCACTGTAGCTACCTGCTGGTTTCCCTTAAGAGATGTACCTGCTGGTTATTACCATCGCAAAATCCATCGACTGAACCTTAGCGCGAAGGCAAAACGCTGTCGTATCCATTTATCCAAACGACATCGTTTTGCTATTGCTAACGATAAGTACCATCGACTGGTTAATCGAACAACTGTAGCTATCTGCTTATTCTTCTGGAAAGGTGTATCTGCTGAAATACCAGCGGGTGAATATACGCAAACACCAACGGCTGAATTTTACCGTTAGTCCAAAACGCCGTCGTTTCATCTTAAACAAACGCTGTCGTTTTGTTTTAAACAAACGCTGTCGTTTTGCAATCCTTAACGAAACACGCTATCTTCCAAATGCTTGCGCCTGCTGATTACCCTGGAAGAATTCACCTGCTGATTTCTAACCATCTGCTGATTTCCTCTGAATAAACATCCTGCTGAAATCAACTATCGACTGATAATATCACCGACTGGTCCACTGTAGCTTACGACTGATAGTTCGAACTAATGAATTGCGCTTGTCCTGTTCAACGCCTTCTTCCAGACTTCTACTGTTCACTCCTCTTATGTTTACCATATTTCTTCTCCTTGATAAACAGATTTCTTCTTCTCTTCGACCGGACAAACTACTTTGCTTCTTACGACTGGACAGACTTCTTTGCTTCTTATATTTAATTCCAGACTTCACCTATCTTCAAACTCCACGCAAGCTTCTCAGATTCTCTAAATTGTTCTTTTTCACCGCTTCGATCCTTCAATTTCTCTTTTAATTTCATTGTAGCTTGCGACTGAATCACTATAGCTCACAGCTGAATCACTGTAGCTTGCGGCTGATAAAATCTTTTCTTCTCACGACTGGACAAATTCTGCTTCATGACAGTTTTCTTCGATAGCTAACATCTGTACACTAAGTAGAAACATTAGTAACACAATAACATGTTTTGTGTAATTCAAAACTTAATTTGGATCTGTTTACACAGATCCATCATTTGAGGAGGCTTTAATTTCGAAAATAAGCCATTTTCAAAGCCAAGTCAAAGTTTTAATTATCTTTTCAATTAAATGGAGGGGCAAGCATGTCATTTTTCTTCCCTTTTCTTAATTAAATCAATAGGGGTCATTTGTGTCACATTCTATTCTTTCATAACTCAAAATTTACACTTAACCTAGCCTGCACAACACACACCAGCCATCCCTCTCCTTTCCCCATAGAACAAGTTTCGAAATTCCTCCATCCCTTGGTGAATTTTGGTGATCTAAAGTCGGTGGTGCCCCGATCTCGCGTCTACAACGTCGTAACTCGCATATCTCTACTTCAACCAAATCAGGCATGTAATATCTATTATTTTTCTCACCATTTAAGCCATAGTAAACTATTTTTAAAGTTTAATGCATGAATTGTATGTGATTTATTCAGATCTATGCATAATGTTTGATATCCATGCATGTTTCATAGTTTTCAAAACGTATTTGATTCGTTTCTTGTGATGCTTCGGTCATATTCGGCTCATGGGGCTAGATTTTGGTCCACATGTGGCCCAGGTAGTTAGTCCATCGAGTTAGGATCACGTAGATCCAAACGGGAAGCGATTTGGTTAATGAATGAATTAGTTATGAATTTTAAGATCAGCACGTGTCCTGGCTTGTCGTCCGTGCATGATAGTAGAGTTGTTGTGGTCGGGTACGTCGATCCATATGGTCTATGTGTTCGAGGTTGATTTCATAAGATAGCCCATTGAGTTAGGGTCACTTAGGTCCAAACGAGAAGTGATTTGGTCGATGAACGAATTAGTTATGAATTTTATGGCTAGAACGTGTTCTGATTGCAGTATGCGCACGAGAAATGGGCTTGCGGGTGTCGGTTTGGTTACCTAGTTAATCATTTTTTAATTTAGTTTGCTCCAATGACTAGTATATTGAGTTATAGTGATGTGGGTTGAGACAGGAGGTGATTTGGTTAAGAAATAAATTTTAATAATTTTACCGTTTTGTCGCTCGAAATGAGCCTCGTCGGGTCATTTTTGTGAAAATTAAGATATCGAGTCTTAGAGTTTGCTAAAGTTCGTGGATGATTTTATTTGATATTTTAAGCATATTTTAAGATGTTTTCCAGTATTTTTATAATTTATTTGATTTATGGGATTTTTGACAATTTTAGCGTATTTGGCCGAATATTTTAAAGTTAAAATTCTTTTATTTATGAGCCTAATACTTGTATCAAATTTTAAAGTCAAATTTTGGTCATGGTTCTTTATTTACTCAAATTTTAAATGTTTGAATTTTAGCAAATGATGGAGTAAATAGAAATTTTAAAGGTTTAATTTTATGTCTTGGACCGGTCGATTCAATTGGACAGGTTTGGCTGGTTCAATTGGATCAGGTCGGTTCATCATTTGTCGAGTGAAAACGTTTTAAAGTTGATCCGAGTTATTTTGATTATGTACCGGTTATTTTAATTTTAAGTCAAAGGTCCAATTTTAAAGAAAATTGTCAAATGTTTTAATTTGAGTCAAACTTTGATTTAATTGAGTTTGATGTTTATTTTCTTCAGTTTTAGTCAAAATTGGAGCCTTTGATTTTTAGTTAAGTCAATATTGATTATTGGATTTTAATTTGGTCAAAATTGATCTTTTGGTCAAAATTAGTCATTTGGGTCAAAATTTATTAAGCTTCCCTTTTTAAAAGTCAAAATTGGTTAAATTGATTTTGGAATTAGTCAAAATTAGTCATTTGATTTTAAAGTCAAAATTGATTTTTAATTAGTCAAAATTAGCCTTTGATTTCTAAAGTCAAAATTGAATTAAAAGGAGTAAAAAATTGAAAGTGTTAGGAAATTTTAAAGGTGAACATCCAAGTCATGGGCTAAGTTAAGGTAGATGTTAAGTCTAGCTGTAGTGGCGCGGGCTCCTGAACCAATCCTTGATCGAGGTAGAAAAATGTAGAAGCCCGTAAATGTATAATTAATTATATATGTAGCATGCTATGTCGTAAATGTTTTAAAGAAAAGGATTAATTATACATTAACGAGCATATATGTAGCATGCTATGTCGTAAATGTTTTAAAGAAAGGATTAATTATACATTAACGAGCTAAGCTTTTAAACTTGCATAATTTTACGAAATGCATGCATCATGAATGTTTTGTGGATGTCAAAGACATGTTCTTTTAAAAGACAAAACCCGATGGGTTGAATGATTTGTGACAACTTATGATGAGGGGATGCGGGATATCGGGCCCGTTGAACTTCTGTTAATGTATTACGAGCTTATGGATCTCATGTGTTGATATCATGGTGAAGTGACAGCTTATGGATCCATATGTTGATATCATGGTGAAGTGGCAGCATAGAGGTGTGACATATAGGGATACCGTCTCGAGGTCGGATGAACAACACCGCCGCGTACGTTGGTTTATAGATTGATCAATCGACTATGGTCACCTTTCGGGATATGACTCATATGTTTTTCATGTTATGCTACGTCATGTCTTATATATGTTATATGTTATGTTATGAAATGAAAGGTGTGAAGGAATGTTTTAAGATCATGCACGCATTCATGTTTTAACGTTATTTTATTACAACTATGTGCTTGCATGCGATTTTATTTGTATGTACCTTGTTATGATATAAGATAGAGCATGTTGAGCCTCTAGGCTCACTAGATTTAAATGGTGCATGTGATGATCCTGCTGAGTTTACCCCGACTGACGGTGAGGACCTCTGAACGCCTGCTGCAGTAGTACCCCGTGACCACCTTTATGTTTCAGTTCTGTTATGATACATTTTCAGATGTTGGTTTTAAACACGGTCACTTTCAGTATTTTTACTCAGTTGATTTTTATTCCGTTTGGATGTTTAACGATTAAATATTCCTTTATTTATGTTTGAAGTATGGGTGAGAAAATGATTTAGAAATATTTTAAAAGGGAACGAGCCATACTTTAAGCTAATGTTTTTCCGCACAGTTTTAAAAAAAAATTCTAGGGTCTGGTTCGTTTCAAAAGTCATCTTTTCGCAAGACGAAATTGCCAGAGTATAGTGCTCATGTTCCAACAATCATCCCTAAGATATAACGACCTATGAATTACGAAGTGTAGCACCACAGAGAGTAACTCCAGTGAACAAACTAAATGTCTTGAACTTTTTTTGAGTTCGGAACATAATGCAGGGAAAACATAGGGCAAATATAGTACAAAAGACAACAAGAGAATGTAGAATGAATTGAATCTCGAATGCCTAAACTATCTGTATTTATAGGGGATGGTAGGTTGCCTTGAACGGATGCATGCTTTCAAGAAAACGTCATTCCGAACAGTTGCACTGCTTTGAATAGTTGCACTGCTTCGAACAGTTACACTGTTTGAACAGTTGCACTGCTTTGAATAGTTGCACTACTTTGGAGCAATCGCACGCCATCCCAAGTGGTTCAGTGTTTCGCTCGGACACAACCATCCCAAATAGCTCGCAGCGTTCCAGGCATGAGCATGTGTACTGTTCCAAAAAGACTGGTTCGGTCCGATTTAGAGTACGCAGATCAGTTCGTCTGCCCAGATCAGCTCTGGGCTTTGGACCAGATCGCGTATTAGAAACAACACGGATCATATCAGCACGTAGACCCTCCCCTCAGCGCAGGTTTTCACAGCTTACGAGGTCAACTCACTTTGCGATGGTCAACTCAGCTCGCGGAGGTCAACTTAACTCACGACGATCAACTCAGCTCGCGGCGGTCAACTCAGCTTCGGGCCTCAACACAGCTTATGACCTGAAACAGCTTGCGACCAGACCGCTTGCGATCTGACAACTTTCATTCACATTTCCCAACAGATTATAGAGCTAATAAAGTGTATATGTGTCATGATCTTGGAGGCGTGATCCCCACATGGAGTGTCAACTTAGGTGGGAACATCTGGTACGTCCTCGGGTGGTCCTCCCAGAGCTCTTTATGCAACTCGGAGGGGAAACAATCAGCTCGGGCATCGGGTACCAAAGCGACACACGAGGTATCAAGAGTATCCCCCATGGTGAGTCCTAGATGAAGGATTGTAGTGTAGGACTATATGTAACTGAGGTCGGGACTCGAGCTGAAAATTGTATTTTTGAGGAAAACCATAATTCACATGATATCCTGTCATAGCCGTTGATTGAACATCTTTGGACAGTCGGGATGAATCCTATCCCAACTTCCGAGATGATGGTTGGAGTTCTCTAGACGATCTGGGCCATCGATTAGGCATGTGATCGGACGGTTGTGCCGTGTCCTGAGTCCTTATATATACTCGACTTTTTTATCGCATTTTTCACTCACTTTTTACCATACCAAAACTCTGTCGAAATCTCTTCTCGCTTCCCAAGCTCTCGAGTTGTCCCCTTAGTTTCCAGCCCTTAACTTGTAAGTTTCATCTCTGTCAATGTCTTCCCCGAGTAATAGCGTCGTGAGAAGCTTAGCTGAGTCCCTAGAGAGCGTGCCCCCTAGCCCGGATATTGTAAGTCGATGTTTCCTGATGAGGCTGAGCTGACCTCCTCGGGTCATCTCTGGTATGAGTAGAAGACGTCCACCTTAGGTCGTCGGATGTCCCTCTGATCAAGGATAGAGGAGGGATGTCCAATAGCTTTGAAGTAGTTATCCCCGAGACCGAGGACCGAGCCCATTATCCCCCTGGCTTTCACCCCTTTCTTTGTTAACCTATTAGATATGGGTCTTACGTTTCCGATCCTAAAGTTTATATCAGCCCTCTGTCAATATCTCGGGGTCAGCCCGAACCAACTGGCTCCGAATTCCTATAGCTTTCTTCTTTCCTAGGAATCCTTCTCAGCTTCTTTAAGCTTCCCCTTTTCACTTATGTTTTGATGCAACTACTCCAAGTGAAGAGGATAGGACCGAGCAAGTTTTACATCTCCCACAAGGGCAAACTCGGGTTCATCGAGGGAAACCCAAGCTCACATAAAGGGTGGATGAGCAGATTTTTTTTGGTTAGGCGCTAGGAAAGAGGAGGAAGCCTTGGAAGTGTGACATGTCTTGGAGGTGTAATGTATATACACTGTCTCCTTCCACTCCCAACCTGACCAATTTCTTGACCATCATGAGTGTGAAATGCTTCAATGCTCGAGAGTTGGTTAAAGAGTACCTTTTGTACCATTTTGGATTTAGCCGAAAAGGGATCGAGCTAGTCGGGGACTTAGGTATCACCACGTCTTTCTTCAGTCCCATCGTCCTTTATTCGATTGGAGCAGCCCTCTAACATACTTATTGTCTTCGCAGTTGATTAGATGGGCAAAGCGGAGATGCTGAAGTCCTTGAAGGGACGAAGGGAGGAAAGAGAAGGCTCCTCGGGTGGCGGCCTCACGTGAGATCATAAGCCCGACCTATTCGACAACTTAAAACCAATTATTATTGGTAACTCGTCGGGTGGCAGCTGTTGGGGATCCGTATCCGCCCCCCGGCTAGGCAGCGGAAGAACAAGAAACAGGTGCCGGGAGGCGATCAATACAAAAATAATTCAATAGCTATGACATTCATAGGGCGTTTTAGCATGTTACCTCGCTGGCACTTGTGCCTGGCTCCAACCGTGATTACAATAATCCGGCTCTTCTCGGTAGATTGCGGTAGTTTACGCCAATCCGGTCCATGACCAGATCCGAGACTCCTTCGTCAGGCTGCACTAGAAGCGCTGATGAGATCAGCACGAACGGATTCTCCTCGTCGAGTTGGCCGGAAACTATTTTCCGGCGAAGACGGCGGCGGCGGCGTGAGAGAGGGAGTGAGGCGTGTGGTGATGCTTAGGGTTTAGGGTTATGAGTGTTATATTAATTATGAAGTCAATCAAGTCTAATTAAATAGACTTAGCATTGGACTTGGACCGGCCCATCGGGCCCGGGTCCAAATGACGATATCCATTGCTACGACTTCATCGTAACTCCGATCGCCGATCAGATCGGACCGATCGATTCAGTTTCAAAAACTGAATGTTATGATGTGAAAAACAATTTTTCAGATCATATAACCCTAAATTGCAAAATGACCATTTTGCCCCTCAACAGCGTCAAATCCCGGTTTGACCCCTGTTGACTTTTAGGAAGTCGCACTTCCCGAAATCCTCTTCTCGTGCTCAACACATTGAGCTGAGTATCCGTACGGGAATCTCGAATCCAGTACTTGTGTGACCCTCAATGGTTCAGGGATACAGCTAGCCGTGGGCCCACAACCATTGTGGCTCCGGAATCACAATTCCGGACCTGCCCATCGGATCATGGTAAAAGCGTCTAGCAAGGAAGTCGCACTTCCCGAAATCCTCTTCTCGTGCTCAACACATTGAGCTGAGTATCCGTACGGGAATCTCGAATCCAGTACTTGTGTGACCCTCAATGGTTCAGGGATACAGCTAGCCGTGGGCCCACAACCATTGTGGCTCCGGAATCACAATTCCGGATCTTGGAGATCGAATAGTGACATCGCGAGTGTAACTAGGTAAACCCATTTACCTAAAACACTTCTAGTACTCTGGCCAGAGATTTATACACTATTATCCCCTCAGATAGCATAGGATATCCACGCATGTCTGCGAGCGGTGAATCCTCGACAACGATACATCGACTCCTACATGCATCGGGATCTCACCCAATCCCGCCGCCTAATGACCGCATGTGAGTCGGCAAACGGGTCAAAGTGAGACGCCTGTAGAGTCTCAATGACGTTTCGAGTCGTGAGGACTAATCAGTACAACCAAGACCTCGGACTTATCCACTCCACTCGTG
>KV015610.1:147186-159554 GCA_001598015.1 Dorcoceras hygrometricum
CGATCGGAGCTATGATGAAGTCTCGGTGATGGGGATGAACTGAATGTTCATCCGTTGGACCCGGGCCCGTTGGGCCGGTCCAAGTCCATCCTTAATTCTACTTAAGGTAGACTTAAGCCTAGACTCCACAATATAACACAACACAATTAACCCTAAACCTAAGCAATAGCCACCGCCCCTCTCCTCTCCAAAATCCGCCGCCGCCGCCCTTGTGCGCCGCCGCCGCCGCCACGTGCCGCCGGAATTTGTTCCGGCCAACTTGACGAGGAGAATCCGTCCGCACCGATCTCGTCAGGCCTTCTAGTGCAGGCTGACGAAGGAGTCTCGTATCTTGTCGTGGACCGGATTGACGTAGTCTACCGCAATCTACCGTGAAGTGCCGGTTTCCTCGAGAAACTGGTCGGAGCCAGGCACGAGTTGCCAGCAAGGTAGCAATCTAAACGCCCTATTAATGTCATAGATCTGTGTTTGTTTTTATCGTATTGATCGTCTCCCGGCAATAATTTTGTTCTTCCGCTGCCTCGCCGGGAGGCGTGATCCGGATCCACCGCGGCCACCCATCAGTGGTATCAGAGCCAAGGTTTTCGGATCTGATCAATACAGTATTGCCATATTGCATCAGATTTAATTTTTTTAAAATCGAAACAGCAAAATTTTTAAAGCACACGACCGGCCGGCCGCCGCCGCGCGCGGCAGCCCATCGCGCGTGCAGCAGCGCACGCGACACCATGTGCACTGGCCGCGCATGGTGGCCGGCCGTGGCCAGCAGACGCGCGCATATCGCGCGGCCGATGGGCGCTGTTGCGCACGCTGGACGCGCGCTGGCCGCGCTCTTGTCGCACGAGAGGCGGCGCATGGCCGCGCGATTGCGCCATACTGACCGGCCGCTGCAGCACCTTGCTTGCGTCGTTGTGCGACGATGGCGATGGAGCGCCGCGCTTGTGGCGGCCGCGTGCGCCATTGCGGCGCGCGTGATTTCATGGTGGCGGCCGCCGGTCCGGCGATGTCGTGACGGTTGAATTCTTCTAGGGTTTTAGTTCGGGCCTGTCCCGGGCAGCCCGTGAAGTTTTCGGGCCGATATTCGATATCGGGCCAGTTTTGATCGATTTTGAATTTTGAGATTTTTGGGCCTAAAATTGTTTTAAGCCCAATTTGATACAATTAAAATTAGTAAAATGCGATTTTAATTATAAAATATGATTTTAGGATGAAATATGATTTTGTTGTTTAAAATTTGATTTTATCGACAAAATACGATTTTATTATAAAATGCGATTTTATGACTAAAATATGATTTTGCGATAAATAATAGGATTATTTAATTTATGCATGTTAATTAGATTATCTGCATGATTGGGATGATCGAGAGCCGTGCCCAATTTGTTAGGTGTATGCGATAGGTTTTTGTGATTCAGTTGTATTAATATTTTGATTATCATTTAAAGTGAGCCTGTTTGTGGCCCGTTCCCACCCCTTGATAAATGTATCCCTTGTATGTCATGGTATATTTAAATGTAAATTACTAGATTTAGTGGGAGGGTGTACGTCGATGCTACCCGTATACATGGCCCGGCTCATATTATTGAGGGGGTCATGTATGCCGGAAAGATGTCCACGCCAATTGTTGTGAGTTCGGTTGGAACTCCCTTTAACATTGGCTCATATTATTGGGGACGTTAAGGGGACCGTTCTTCACGACTCAACATTGATGGGTCAATCTTGACACGTGATAGTAAACGGCGTCATATTATTGGGCCCTTACTGGACGTGAGGTGAATACATGGAGGTTGCACCGGTTGCAATCGGAAACTATCTTTTGGGGTTATGGATGGCTGATATTATTCGGGTCCATGATCGTTTGATTGGGCTCCGTGTACCCACTAAAGAAACTTGTTTTCTCGATTTCATTAGAGGGTGGTGAAATCGTTAAAATAGTGGGAGGGTAATTCATAAAACTTAACGACCATGTTTTATGTCTTAGCGTTTATTTTACAATTTAGTTATGTATGTCTTTTTTCCTTTTCAGTATTACTGCTTATAAAATGGTTTCGATGAAAAACCCGCTCGCTGCTATACTGGATAGCAACAGGTTCACCGGTCTGAACTACCAAGACTGGCTCCGCAACCTCAATCTTGTATTGGCTTCGGAGAAACTTCTTTATGCGATAGAGAAGAGTCCTCCGAAGGAAGCCCCTGCCGATATCAGCCCTGAGGAGCTGGTAACGCTTAAAAAATGGTGGGACGACGAGGTTAAAGCTCGGTGCTATGTGATGGCATCGATATCCAATGAAATGCAACGGCGTTTTGAGAAGACGAAGTATGCTGCTGACATACGTTTTCATCTCAAAGAGCTGTACGGGGAGAACTCTCGACATGAGAGGTTCACGGCTGTCAATGAGCTGATGACGAGCCACATGCGAGACGGGACTTCGGTCCGCGAGCATGGGGTTCGTATGATTGGGCTCGTTGAAAAGCTGTCGGGCCTTGATATCGCACTTCCACACGAGATATCGGTGGATGTACTTCTTCTCTCGCAACCCGCTGCATTTGACCCCTTTGTGGTCAACTTCAACATGAACAAGCTGGCAGCCACCCTTGAAGAGGTGGTTAACATGCTTGTGGTGTTTGAAGGAACCATAAAGAAGGACAAACCCGTCCTCCTTCTGGGTTCTTCTTCCTCTGCGAAGAGGGGACCCAGACGCAAGAGCAAGAAGCGTTCTGCTCCTGTGAAGGAGGAAAAGTCCGCCAAGAAGCCAAAGGCAAAGGCTTCTAAACCAAACAAGAGCGAGAATGTTTGCCACCACTGCCACAAGGCTGGGCATTGGAGGAGGAACTGCAAGGAGTACCTCGAGCAGTTGCGAACTGCAAAAGGTATGTTCTACATTGAAATAAATATATCTCTTAATTCGACTTCTTGGGTACTTGATACCGGATGTGGATCTCATATCTGCAATGATTTGCAGATGATGACAAGAAGCCGACGTCTTAGAGAGGGTGAGACCCACTTGAGGCTTGGCAATGGAGCAAGAGTTGCTGCAGTAGCTATAAGAGATGTTTATTTACTTCTGTCTTCTGATTTTAAGTTGTTGTTGAGAAACGTTTTATTTTCGATCTGATCGAGGTGGTGAATACTTGAGTGCTGAATTTCAAGACTATCTGAAAGAGAATGGGATTCTCACACAGTGGACCCCTCCGGCCACACCACAGCTCAATGGTGTAGCGGAGCATCGTAATCGGACCTTGTTGGACATGGTTCGATCTATGATGAGCTTCACTGAACTTCCTACCTCGTTTTGGGGCTATGCGCTCGAAACGGCGGTAATGTTGTTGAACAATGTCCACACCAAGGCAGTGGATAAGACCCCATATGAGATATGGATGGGCAAACCACCCAAGTACTCATTCATGAGGATTTGGGGATGTCCTGCTTACGTGAAGCAGACAGTGGGAGATAAGCTGGATACGAGATCCATCTTATACTACTTCATTGGATATCCAAAGAATTCCATTGGATACTACTTCTACTATCCGAGCGAAACAAAAGTGTTTGTTTCTAGGAATGCCACCTTTATGGAAAAGGGAATTTCTACTTGATAGAAAGGGCAAAATAGTAGAACTCGAAGAGGTTCGAGATCCAATCGAAGTACCAGGTGAGTCTACAGAGCCAATATCAGAAATGGTCGCACCTAGGAGATCCGAAAGGGTTCCTAGGGCTCCTGAGAGATATGGTTTTCTCCTTGAAGATGATCAAGGTGATCAAGTTGTTGGATCTGATCCAAGAACTTTCAAGGAGGCAATTTCCGATGCTGATTCTAATTTGTGGCTTGAATCAATGCAGTCTGAGTTTGACTCAAATGCATGCTAACCAAGTTTGGACTCTTGTTAACCCTCCCGAAGGAATTGTTCCTATTGGATGCAAATGGGTATACAAGAGAAAACTTGGGCCTGATGGTAAGGTAATGACCTACAAGGCACTACTGGTCATGAAAGGTTACACTCAAAGGCAAGGTGTTGACTATGATGAAACCTTCTCGCCAGTCGCAATGTTCAAGTCAATTAGAATCTTGTTAGCCATAGCCGCATGGTACGACTATGAGATATGGAAAATGGATGTAAAAACTGCGTTCCTTAATGGAAACATTAAGGAAGTGATCTATATGACGCAGCCTGAGGGTTTCACATCTGTTAGAAGCGAGCATAAGGTATGCAAGCTTCAGAGATCGATCTACGGTCTCAAACAAGCATCGCGAAGTTGGAACCTGAGATTCGATGAAACAATTAAGGAATTTGGTTTCATCAAGAATCCCGAGGAGCCATGTGTATATAAGAAGGTAGTTAAAAGCGCTGTGACATTCCTCGTACTTTATGTTGATGACATTCTACTCATTGGGAATGATGTAGGAATGCTGCAATCAACTAAAGTATGGTTGTCTAGTAGATTTTCGATGAAGGACATGGGTGAAGCATCCTATATTCTTGGAATACATATCTATCGGGATAGATCTAAACGGATGCTCGGACTCACCCAAGCTACCTACATCGATACCATACTTAAGAGGTTCTCTATGGAAGAGTCCAAGAGAGGACACCTACCTATGTGCCACGGGGTCACTCTATCTAAGTCAATGTGTCCGAAGACTGATGAGGAGATAGAGAGTATGACACGTGTGCCATATGCCTTGACAATAGGTAGTATTATGTATGGCATGATCTCCACTAGACCGGATGTCGCATATGCTCTGAGTGTCACGAGCCGCTACCAGGCCAACCCCCACCAATTGCATTGGAAGGCCGTGAAGGATATTCTTAAGTACTTGCGAAGGACTAAGAATATGTTCATGGTCTATGGGGGTGGTGAACTGAAACTGGAAGGCTACACTGATTCTAGCTTCCAGTGTGACGTGGATGATTCGAAATCAACCTCTGGATTTGTCATGCTCAATGGTGGTGCTGTCTCTTGGAAGAGTTCCAAGCAAGACACCATCGCGGATTCAACCACTGAGGCTGAGTACATCGCAGCAGCATAGCTATCGGATCTATAGCGACTCTCGATTTACCAATGGTCGTTGATCTGATCGGGATATATGGATTGAAAGGACCGTACTGTATGCTAACCACGACCAACTGGTTCTTGCAGGCACTATCAGTGATACCTAGGGGATCATGGGGCGATGTTGCTAGACGCTCTTACCATGATCCGATGGGCAAGTCCGGAATTGTGATTCCGGAGCCACAATGTTTGTGGGCTCACGGCTAGATGTATCCCTGAACCATTGAGGGTCACACAAGTACTGGATTCGAGATTCCCGCATGGATACTCAGCTCAATGTGTTGAGCATACAAAGAGGATTTTGGGGAGTGCGACTTCCTAAAAGTCAACAGGGGTCAAATCGTGATTTCCCGCTGTTGAGGGGCAAAACGGTCATTTTGCACTGGGGTTCTGAAAAATGGTTTTTCAGATCATAGTATTCAGTTTTGGAAACTGAGTCGATCGGTCCGATCTGATCGGCGATCGGAGTTATAATGAAGTCTCGGTGATGGGGATGAACTGAATGTTCATCCGTTGGACCCGGGCCCGTTGGGCCGGTCCAAGTCCATCCTTAATTATACTTAAGGTAGACTTAAGCCTAGACTTCACAATATAACACAACACAATTAACCCTAAACCTAAGCAATAGTCGCCGCCACTCTCCTCTCCAAAAGCCGCCGCCGCCGCCCTTGTGCGCCGCCGCCGTCGCCGCCACGTGCCACCGGAATTTGTTACGGCCAACTTGACGAGGAGAATCCGTCCGCGCCGATCTCGTCAGGCCTTCTAGTGCAGGCTGACGAAGGAGTCTCGTATCTGGTCGTGGACCGGATTGACGTAGTCTACCGCAATCTACCGTGAAGTTCCGGTTTCCTCGAGAAACTGGTCGGAGCCAGGCACGAGTTGCCAGCAAGGTAGCAATCTAAACGCCCTATGAATGTCATAGATCTGTGTTTGTTTTTATCGTATTGATCGTCTCCCGGCAATAATTTTGTTCTTCCGCTGCCTCACCGGGAGGCGTGATCCGGATCCACCGCGGCCACCCATCACAATGCAACAGCTGAACGGCATATAAACAACAAGAAATGCACACACAGCAAACAACATAATATCCATGCCAATTCTAGCCGTAAAATAAGCTCAACATTCATACCTCACCAGCTCCTGAGCTACAATTACCACACACAGCTGCTACAACGAAGTCCAAGCAACACAGATCTATCACCTGCTATATCAACACAAGCTACTGCTCAAAAGCCGAAACACAAAACAACAGCAGCTGGGAGCTACAACTCCACCAGCGCTTATCTACCTTCCTAACTCAACGGAAAGCTCTAACAAAGCTTAAAGGTAGAATTCTCACTTATCCCAACGAAACTACTGACACGGCAGGGAACGCTTATGCTAGCAAACTACACAAGGGAGATGTCTTAGCGATCCTGCGATCCTCTTCCAGCTCCTCCAAAGCCTTCTAAAGAGGTATAGAACGAAGCGCCTTAGCGAGAGGAGTCCAACGCTACCACTCTCACTCTCGTCGGAGTTGTCTACCACCGGAAATTAGGACGGATAAGGTTACGGTGAACAGTAACTAGGGTATCGCGACAAGATTGGGAAACGAAGGAAATATTTCTAAGTATCGGGGAACCAAATAATAGAGAACAGTAGCCAAGTCCCCTATTAAATACACTACTCAACAGCTGACAGAAGCAAGAATAGATTCCACCGACAGAACAGTTGTCACAACTAATATTCCCAACCAGCAGCTGAGATCTCGCATCAGCTTTTGCCCTTCGCTATTATATTAACCAGCAGTTGAATCTTTCAAACAACGCTAAAGCTAAACGGCGTCGCACCAACTTAACCAAACGACGTCGCAGAGGAACACGTCACCTCGCTAGCAACAGCTGAATCAAACAACGCACCAAATCTCTCAACAGCTGATGTCTATCACAACACACAGCTGATACAAAGCGCTCCACTCAAAACGCTGTCGTTCCAACTTAACAAAACGACGTAGTTTCGCTACCCGCTACAAAACACGCTAACGAAACCAACAACTGGTTCATGTACACAAAACATCGTCGCTTCAGTCCCTTAGCGCTCTCTGCTGATCATCGCAACTAAAATACCAACAGCTGATCACTCGCAACAGTGGATACGCGCTAATACACCAACGACTGAAATCCACGTCAGCATTGCTGTTGCTGCTTATCAAAACGCAACGACTGAAATATCAACTGCTGAAATCTAACGAAGCACTGCTGCTCCAATTGATTCCTACTGCTACTGCTGGAACGCACATCTAAATCAAATGTCACCAACGAATGACTCAACAGCTGGTACTCAAACAAACGTCTCCCACGCAACGTCTGATATCTTTCCAACTGCTGATTCCAACACTTACGCAAATTCGATGTCTATGCCAAGCACATCGACCAATAGCTGGTCCAAACCCGACCAACACCTGATTGTGAAAACACAGGTCTCACAGGAAGGGTCGAGGCATCAGCTCTTGGGGCGTCCTCGTCAGCCACCTCTCCTTCCTTGGGCATATCCTCCAAGTCCTGGACAATGTCGAGGAACAAGGCCGGATGCTCCTTCTCAGAATAGCGGTTAGCCCTAAATTGGGCTAGGTAGCCATTGAAATCGCACGCGAAAAAGATCGAAGCCTTATCCGAGCACAGCCTCTCGAACTCAGAGGACTTTAGGGACCTCTCCTTTTCGAGGTACCACGCATCCTCAGACTCGCGCTTCAGACGATCAACCTCCAAGCGGAGGCTCCTGATCTCCCCATCATCTCGAGCCCTGGTAGCCTCCAACTCGGCCTCCAGAACCTTCTTCTCAGCCTCAAGCGCCTTCTTCTCCTTGTTCCTATGTGCACGCAGCTCCTCGAGTTGCTTCAGCAGCTCTTCATGGTGCCCAAGCACCTCATCCATGGAGCGACGAGATGAGGACATCTCTCTGTGAGCTTGGGTGAGGCGGTTGATTACCTCACCCCCCAAACAATGGTATGCGTTTAAAGTAAGATTTGGAATGGAAGAAGGGGTAGAAAACGAATGCTCGAGTAAGTCAGCAACGTTCCTCTACGAATCTGACAGCGAAGGACCCTAGGACCTTGAGATCGGGAGCGCTCCGCACCAGGTCGGCGTCCCTATCTGGGACCAGATGGCTGAGAATTGCATCGAAGAAGAGCGGGAGGGAGAGGCCATGAAGGAGACCTCAAACATGTTCAAGGCCCCAGAACGGTCATGGACGACCGCCGTCGAAGCGCCCACCTCATACGTGGGTGGCTCCTCGTGGGGTACCTCGAGGGTGCGGGCCCTCTTCTTTTGGCGCCTAGCTTCTTTGATGTAAACGAATTTTTTCAGCCGACGATATACCATCACCTCGGGAGCTCAGGAAGTTGGGATGGAACGCGACTGAATGGTGATCGATGCCTTAAAAGGACCTACAACCACAGACAACAGGTCATAGGGCGTCGAAAGTGTATCCGGTGAAATCTCTCCGATGCTTAAGTCAGGACTGGAGGTCGCGAGTAAAAGAGAGAATATATGTAATCTGACAGTTGGTGAATGTGCGTATGAATGTGGGAAGAAGCATACCTGAGTATTTATAGAGGGGCTAGGCGGTTGCTGCGGGCGTATTACTCGCGATGTGATGCGTTGGAGCGCTTTAGCCGGCGTGTGCCGCGCTGGAGCGCTTCTCGTGGCGAAGATCATGCTCAGATTGATCGTTATCTTGATCGAGATTGTCTAATTGATTCTCGGTGATTTTAGAGCTAACAAATGTGTACATATGTCATGATCTTGGAGGCATGATACTTGGGTGGAAACATCTGGTACGTACTCGGGTGGTCTTCCCCGAGCTCTATATGCAACTCGGTGGGAAAACAATCAGCTGGGGCCTCGGGTCCCGAGGTCATATCGGGGATATCAGTTCCATTATCTAGGAATTATTATTTTCAAATTAACTTTGCGCGAGTTGAACTTATAAAATATGCAATAAAAAAAAATAATGATGCCTCTGTTGCTCTCTTTAAATTGGATTACTTTTTGTTACAGATGGAAGTCGCTTCCTCCGTTTACATATTAACTGCCGTTTCATTATAAAGTGATATATATTCTAGGGGGAAGCCACCACGTGCTTAAAAGGCAAGAGCTGACAGCATGTTGCATCAGATAAAATTCCTTGGTTGTATTATTAATTTTTTGTGTATATTACTTAATTGCCCTTCAGCATTTTTAGAATGTGACCCACAATTCTGAGCAATGTTGAATAGTAATTAATTCGGGACTCGAAATTTAATTTTTAAAAAATGGGTTAAAACTTCAACAACTTAAGAAAATATGGTTACCTTAAAATATCAGTTTTTTGATATTGAGATTTTATATTAAATTAGAATAATTAAGTATTTAAGGATTAAAATTATTTAATATTATATAGTTGTATATGAGTTGAGGCGATTAAAATGGAATCGACACCGATGCAGAGTAGTAAAGCCAAATGTTCAACACTTCGAGGTCAAAATTATCAGGCAAAATCTCATGGATGAAGATATTGATTCCAAAAATGTCAAATATGTAAGAGCACTTAGCGATTGTTCAATCGTCGTCGTTCAAAGAAAAGAGGTGAATATATTTTATAGAAAACAAAACTCAATATAGTAAATAGGGATATGAATATATGATTTTATCCATATTCCAATATATAAAGAGATGAGCAAAGGAAAATAAAAGTATATATATATATATATATATATCAGGTAAACATATATGTCTTCGTCCACCTCCAATAGTGAGAACGATAAAGTGTGCTCTTCTTATCTCAACCACACCTCATACTAAGCACCAAGGGGTGCAAGTGCCTTCTCCCACCAATCTCTTGATGAGCAAGTCCATTAACCACTAATATGTTATTTCTATTTTATAATTTATACAATGCATTCTGTTCGAGGAGCCGTAAGATCAAGTAATTCTTCTTTGTACACGGTGGTAAAGGGAATTCCTCCCATCTTAACAACTTAATCCATTGACACTAAATGATGTAACCCAGCATATCTACCTATTACTTTCATGACATGCACAAAGTGTATCTTCTCATGCTCAACTATCATTTAGCTAGAGTCATCGTGGAAATAAATTTATAATATTTATTAATAATTATAATTTTTGATAAAGTGGAATTACATGATCATTGATATTTATTATCTTAGAGCAAACTCCTTGTTATAAAAATTTGGGGTTTTTTAACTGTTTACTGCATATTTTTTTTTTATATATAAAATAACGTGGAAATGATAGAGTTAACTATCTAATGTATCACGCCCTCGCCGAGGGCGTATATGCTTTTTCTCTTTTTTAAACAAGCAAGTCACGCCCTGTCAGTAGGCGTGACTTGCGTTTTTTTTTAAAAAGTAAGTCACGCCCTCTCAGTCGGCATGACTTACTTTTCAGAAACTGATTCACGCCCTGCAGGACGGCGTGACTTGCTTTTCAGAATCTGAATCACGCTCTGCGCGAGGGCCTGACTTCCTTGTTGTCCTCTTCACCGTTCCACGCCTATAAATGGGGTGAATTGCATAAGTTTCGAATGCAGCGAACGAACTTCTCTATAAACTTTCGGTTCTTTCTCTTCTTCAGACTTTAAATTTTCTCCACTACTCCAATCTTTCAATTATCACTTATACTACATTTTGTGAATTTCAAGCCCTTATCTCGTGAAAAGAAGGTATATATTATTTTTTATATTAATATTTGATTTTTAAAATAATCCATAGTAATTTCATGTTTCATATTTTATAGATTATTTTGTGCGAAACTTCTGTTTAAGGTACGTACAAGAAATTTGAACTCAATTAAGGTACGTAGAATTCTTATTATGCAAGTGAGTTACGTACGTTCTAATTGTTTACGCTAATCAATTATCGTTATTATTATCATTGTTAATATTATTATGTTTTTTATTATTAGTAATATTAAATTAGTTTTATTATTGTTGTTATTATTGTTGATATTAATATGTTAATCATTTTTGTTAACTACTAAATTTTTTTTAAATTAATTTAAGTAACATAGGATGTGATTAGAAGGAATTTTGATCTTGTTAATGTTTTTATTTAAAAATTATTATTTTATTTAACATATGATTTTATTAGAAACACTATGTATTTTTGGAAAAAAATTAAGTAATGATTTTTATTTACGAAACCATTATTTTATGTAATATAGACAATGACAAAGCTATTAGAAGAAACCTTTTCCTATTTAAATAATTATTTTTATTTAATGATCATTATTTTATATAATATAGGATGTCAGTAGAAGCAGGACCTGTAGAGCGTAGCGTCCTTTACCTTCAAGAATCACATATTTCAAATGTCATTCAATCCGATAACTTGGACCATACTTTAAGAGTTCGTCGTTCAGATAATTTGATATGGGATCTATGAAAATCTGGTGTGCTTCATCGTCGTGTTCGGTCATGTCTGAACGAGATGGGTTTTTACGGTATCTTGTGTTGCGGTGATTGTATTTATGACAATCACTTGATTACTGCTCTGGTTGAACGGTGGCGTCGCGAGACTCATACTTTCCACCTTAGATGTGGTGAGACCACGATCACATTGCAAGATGTTGCATTGATTTGGGGGCTTAATGTTGATGGTGAGCCCGTTATCGGTACTTATGTGTCGCATAAGTTCTGTGTATGGCAGAGTATCTGTTATGAGTGGTTAGGCTTTGTGCCAGTTGAGTCTGATTTCAGATCTAATACTATTAAGTTGACTACTTTGCACGCACATTGCATGCAAACCATGATTAACGACTATAGCTCTGAAGTGCAAGAGCAACAATACACACGTTGTGTAGCTTTGATGATAATTGGTGGGTGCATGCTACCAGATTCAGAAGGTTTTGTGGTGAAAATGTTGTACTTATACTTTTTACGAGATATCAGGAGGGTCCGTAGTTATAGTTGGGCAAGTGCGGTGCTAGCATTTCTTTATCATGAGTTGTGCGGAGCATGTATGCAAGGGAAACATGAAATTGCAGGACCCTTGTATATCTTACAGGTATTTTATTTATCATTCGTGTTTCAATTTTAATTTATTAAAATTTGTATTACATTTAGTTGTTTTGTAGATTTGGGCCTGGTCTCGGATGACTCTGTCCTGATCGCCTGGGGTATAATCTTATTGCAGCCCATGAGAATCCAAATTATTCAGACAATGTTCTTCCTATTCCACCATATGGTGCCAGGTGATAATTTTAACTGTAGATATGTAATTGCTATTTATATGCATAACATACGTAATATACATGTAGGTGGAAGCATGCATTGTAAC
>KV015611.1:23823-34818 GCA_001598015.1 Dorcoceras hygrometricum
TCAGCGTAGTTTTCCCCACCGTGGACGCGGTAGGCACGCCGAGGATGAGGTTGATGAGTTGGCTGCCCGAGTGAACGATATGGAACTCGTTATGGCGAGGTTTCAGCGTATGAATCCTCAGGTTTTCAATGGGGATGAGTCTAGTGCTGATGCAGATTTGTGGTTACAGCATGTCAATGGTTTGTTTAACCGTGTACAGTATGATGATGATCTCAAGTTGAGTCTGGCTACTTTTCAGTTGAGGAAAGGTGCGGAGCGTTGGTGGAGAGGCGCTTCGAGGACTTTGGAAGAGACTGGAGTAGGGATTACTTGGGACAGTTTTTGTGTTGCTTTTTGACAGGAGTATGTCCCGGAGTCCTATGTGAACGCACGAGAGCGTGAGTTTGACAACTTGGAGCAGGGCAGTATGTCTGCTAGAGAGTATGCCCGTAGGTTTTCTTCCCTTTTTGCGTATGTTCCGCATGTTGCTGGCCGAGAGAGAGCGAAGAGGACTAAGTTTCTTGAAGGGCTGTATACCTTGGTTTTGTCGAGTAAACCGAAGAGCTATGCAGAGGCTGTCGATAGCACGATTGATATCGAGGAGGGTTGAAGAATCGTCGGTCTCGTAGGCCGCAGGTGGCGCAGAGTAGTCGACCAGTGATTCATGGAGCACAGCCTTCCCCGTCGTCCCAATCGTCTCAGCCTTCCCCGCAGCAGTAGTTAGCTCAGCAGTTGGGACGCCAGAGGTTTAGGCCTCGTGGTCACCAGTTCAAGAAGAAAGGAGGTTCTAGTTCTTCTGGTACTTGTAGTTCTAGCAGCAGTGGATCCAAGGTGGAGTATTGTGGATTTTGTGGTGGCAGGCACCCTTCGATGCAGTGTACTGGGGTGCAAGGATCGTGTAACGTTTGTTGGCAGTATGGGCACTTTGCGAGAGTGTGTCCATTAGCTGGATCTCAGCAAGTTGCAGTACCACCGTAGGGACGTGGTGGATCGTCTAGGGGTCGTCCTTTCCCTGGATAGCAGCAACAGCAGCAGAGAATAGGGGAGACGCAATTTATGCCATTTCAGCAGCCTGGTCCATCGTGTTTTGGACAGTCTTCCCAGCAGCATATCGCTTTTCCCCAGCAAGCCCAAGTGAATGCCATTACTAGGGAGTAGGCGGAGGGCACGCCGAGCGGGGTGATTACAGGTATTTGTCTTGTTTTTGATTATCCGGCACGTGTGTTGTTTGATACTGGTGCATCGCATTCGTTTATTGATGATGCTTTTGTGATTGAGCGTGGTCTGTGTACCACTGTGTTGCACGATGTTGTTTTTGTTGCAACTCCCGTTGGCGCGAGCCTACTCTCCCAAGAAGTTGTTTTGGATGGCATTCGTAGGTTCGGCGAGAACGTCCTAATAGCGAACCTGATTAGGATAACGTTGTGGGATTTCGAATGTATCGTAGGAATGGATGTTTTGTCTAGTTATAGGGCCTCCGTGGATTGATTCCATGGGATCATGGGTTTTAGGCCTCAGTTTGGCGAGAAGTGGAACTTCTACGGCCACAATTCTCAGTCGAAGATTCCGTTGATCTCAGTGATGGAGATGTTCAGCCTATTGTCAGCAGAGAACGTTGGTTTTATGATTTATGCGATGGACGCATCTTCTTCTTCATGTGTGCAGCTTAGTGACATTTCAGTGGCGCGCCATTTTCCCGATGTGTTTCTGGAGAAGATTCCTGGTTTTCCCCCGAGGAGGGAGATTGACTTCAGCATTGAGTTGGTGCCTGGCACAGCTCCGATTTCTCGTGCACCGTATCTCTTAGCGCCTGCTGAGTTGAGGGAGCTCAAGGTGCAACTGGATTATTGGCTGGAGAAAGGCTTTATTAGGCCTAGCAAGTCGCCTTGGGGAACGCCTATCTTGTTTGTTAAGAAGAAGGATGGCACAATGAGGATGTGCATCGATTTCCGCCAGCTGAATAAAGCTACTGTTAAGAATAAGTACCCGTTGCCTAGGATCGATGACTTGTTCGATCAGCTGCAAGGCTCGGCTGTGTATTCAAAAATCGATCCACGTTCATGTTACCATCAGCTGAGGATAAGAGATTTAGATGTTGCGAAGACTGCTTTTCGTACGAGGTATGGGCATTTCGATTTTCTGGTTATTCCTTTTGGTTTGACGAATGCCCCAGCAGTTTTCATGGACTTGATGAATAGGGTTTTTCGAGAGTTCATCGATCAATTTGTGATAGTGTTCATCGATGACATCATGGTGTATTCGAAGACTCCTTTGGAGCATAAGGAGCATTTGAGGGTTGTTCTTCAGACGCTTAGAGACTCGCAGCTGTACGCTAAGTTTTCTAAGTGCGAGTTTTGGCTGGATCGTGTTGTGCTTTTGGGTCACTTTATTTCAGCAGAGGGGATTTAGGTTGATCCCAGTAAGGTAGAAGCTGTTGTCAGTTGGAAACGCCCCAAGTGTGTGACGGAGGTTCGTAGTTTCTTGGGTTTGGCTGGCTATTATCGACGTTTTATCGAAGGATTTTCTAGCATAGCTAAGCCAATGACACAGTTGACCCAGAAGGACAAGCGTTTTGTTTGGACTGAGCAATGTGAGAACAATTTTCACTTGCTCAAAGAGAAGTTAACATCTGCGCCTGTGTTAGCCTTGCCGTCTGGTTCAGGTGGTCACGTGGTGTGTTCAGATGCCTCGTTCAATGTATTGGGTTGTGTGTTGATGCAACATGGTCGAGTCATTTATTATGCCTCGCGGCAGCTGAAACCGCATGAGACTCGATACCCAGTTCACGATTTGGAGCTAGCAGCTGTAGTCTTTGATTTGAAGATTTGGCGTCATTATTTGTATGGCGAGCAATTTGTGGTGTATTCAGACCACAAAAGCCTTCAGTATTTGTTTTCGCAGTCAGATTTAATATGAGACAGCGTAGATGGATGGAACTGCTTAAGGATTTTGAGTGTGAGATCCAATACCAGCCTGGGAAAGTGAATGTAGTGGCTGATGCATTGAGCAGAAAGGCTCAAGGAGCAATGCTTGCGTCGTTGTATTCTTCTAAGGACCGTGAGCATCTTAGCACTATTGGTTGGCGGTTTTACCCATCTGAGGATTTTGTTGTGGTTTCTTCTTTTCAAGTTGAGCCACAGGTTGTTGCGAGCATTAGAGCTGGTCAAAGGACAGATCCTTCCATCCATGAGCTAAAGCTGAAGGTAATAGCTGGACAGCTTGAGGACTATTCAGTTTCGACTGATGGTTGTTTGAGGTTCCGTGGCTGGATGGTTGTGCCAAACCTCATAGACTTGAAGGAACAGATTTTGAGAGAAGCGCACTGCATTAGATATAGTGTTCATCCTGGCGTGAGGAAGATGTACCAAGCGCTGAAGCCTCACTTCTGGTGGGCTGGATTGAGAGTGACGTTGCTGATTTTGTGGCCAAGTGTCTAAATTTTTCAGCAAGTAAAAAGCTGAAAGGATGAGACCCGGTGGTCTATTGCAGAGTCTGGAGGTGCCCAAATGGAATTGGGAGCACATTATGATGGATTTTGTAACACATATGCCTCGTTCCAGCAGAGGGTGCGATGCTGTTTGGGTGGTTGTAGACAAATTGTCGAATTCTGCGCACTTCATTCCCTATGGTATGACGTTTTCTTTGAAGAAAATGGCGAAGCTGCACATAGATTTTGTAGTACGTCTGCATGTTGTGCTTATTTCGATTGTTTCAGACCGAGATCCGAGGTTTACTTCCAGGTTTTGGAATAGTTTGCAGGTAGCTCAAAGGACTAGATTGGCTATGAGTACAGCGTATCGGGTTGATCTTCAGCTGTGGGTTATTGAGTGGAAGTATTCAGTCGTTGATATTTGAGACTTATTCAGATGTTCAGCTATAGCATTCAGTTGTCGATTTTATTCAGATGTTGATTTTCGGGAACATTTCAGACGTTGAGTTGAAGCACTCAGTTATTGGGTTGAATTATTGCAAACGTAAAGATTTCAGACGTTGTATATTCACGGGCTATCAGATTTTGAATTGGACTTAGACGTTTACTACAGTTGATTTGAATTCAGACGTTGGGTATATGTTTCAGAAGTTCAGTATATTCAATCGTTGGGATTCGATTGTTGTTGTGATATCAGACGCAATCATTCAGGTGTTAGCGTGTTTCTAAACGTTAGCAAAACTATGTCGTTTGGACAAGTTGAAACGATAGCGTTTGGTTTAGCGCTAGGATTCAGACGTTGGGTTTTGCGTGGATTCAGCCGTGGTTAGAATTTACACGTTGGAGCCTTCTGCCGTTACAACCAGCCGTTACGCAGTGTTCATATACATCGCTCTCCACTATTTTACAAAAAGGGGGATATTTCAGATGTCTTCTTACATTCAGCTGTTGGAATAACTCAAGTGTTAAAAGCACTCAGCTGTTGCATGTTCTTCAATGTATATATCTTCTCAGCTGTAACAGCGACGTCTTCATAAACAACGATGAAAGAATTTGAAGAAATTTCAGGCGCAAGCGATGAACTGATTAAAACACGATCATATATTCAAAATGGAAAGAATCAATGGTGGAGATTGAGATCGTACATATGCCTGGAATTAAGGAGACAACGTCAGTATTATTTTGGGTAATTAGTACACAACACAGTGAGGACGTTATACGGTGTTTGCACAAAAATGGAAACACGACAATCTTGGCTCTGATGAAGCTCAATTTACTTGTAGTGGAACAGGATATACGGTTGTACAATAAGCAGATTTTCAAAAGGGATTTTGTTTCCTTAGCGAAATTAAATGACCGTTGTGAACGAAGAGTATATATAGAGCTGGAATTTGAACTGAAGAGCTTCTTGAATCTCTTGCTCACTCTCCGTCGTTCTGCGATTCTTTATCCATTGCTCTCGAGCTTATCGCTTGTCTACGAACATTACCTACCTAAAAGATCTCAAACTCGAAGAACAGTCAATCCAGATTTCACAGAAAATGCCTTCGAATTCATCTTCTAGTTAACCTTGTTGAATCGAGTTCCTTAGTTTAGAAACCAGAAGATTTACAGTCTCAATAGATTTGTACTTCATTGTTTCATTCATTGTTGAGCCTGTAACAAACGTGCTTCACAAAGCCGTTTGAGAAGAAAATACTATGTGTTGTAAACAGCAGCTGCGTCTGCATATTATTTGGTGTTGCTCGGAGTTCACCTGGAGCGAGGCTCGGTGACCGGGTGTTTGCAGAAGGCCTGTAACCATCAAATCTTCTAGTGGAACTTTCCTGAAAAGGAAGAAGGGGAGACGTAGGATATTGATATCCAAACTTCCATAAACAAATCTCTTATCCCTTAACTTTACATTACTGCATTTATTTACTGTACACTGTTCACTGATTGATTGGCTTATTTCCACAAATATATTGTTAGCCAAGAAATCATCATTTGGACTGAGATATCTTAAATTTGGTAACTCGTATTTAAGTTAAGCGGGTTCTTGTAAAACTTGTTTTAAAAAGGTTTAAAAAATTTAAAATACTAGGAGTTCATTCAAACCCCCCCCCTTCTGAACTCCTACAGCTGTTTTTCGAGCCATATTGATCCTATCAATTGGTATCAGAGCCTGCACATCTCATTTATTGAACAGTTGTTGTTTATGCTTATCATATTTTAAAATGTCGACTTCTCACAACAAGATTCCCATGTTTTCTAAGAATGATTACGATGATTGGAAGATTCACATGCAAGCGCATCTGGCTGCTCAGGATGACGACATGTGGTCAGTTATCACAGAAGGGACGATGAAGATAATGAAGCCAAACTTAGCATTTGCAATATCCAATGGCGAGCCTCAGTATCTTGAAAAGAGCAGACATGAATACACCAATGAGGACAAAAAGAAAGCAAATCTGGACAACGTGGCTAGGGACATCCTCTACAAGACGCTGGATAATAACATGTTCAGCAAGATCAAAACCTGCGCCACTGCTAAAGACATTTGGGAAAAGCTGACACAAATATGTGAAGGCAATGATGAGACTAAGGAGAACAAGCTAACTGTCGCCCAACAAAAATATGAATCCATAAAAATGAAGGATGGAGAGACTATGACAGAGTTTGATGAGCGCTTCACGAGCCTCAGTATCTGGAGAAGAGCAGACATGAGTACACCAACGAAGACAAAAAGAAATCATATCTGGACAATGTGGCCAGGGACATTCTCTACAAGACACTGGACAAAAAAATGTTCAGCAAGATAAAAACCTGTACCACAGCAAAAGATATTTGGGAAAAACTGACACAAATATGTGAAGGAAACGATGAGACAAAAGAGAACAAGCTGACTGTCGCTCAACAGAAATATGTATCTATGAAGATGAAGGATGGAGAAACAATGACGGAGTTTGACGAGCGATTCAGCGCCGTGGTGATTGAGTTGACTAGCTTGGGAAAAGAGTATAGCAACAGTGAGTTGGCTTTGAAGGTGATGAGAGCGTTGCCCAGGGAATGGGACGTTAAGACGATGGCCATGCGGGAGTCCAAGGATCTCAATAAGCTGGAGCTTCACGATCTGTTTGCAAACCTTAAAGCTTATGAGTTCAAGTTGGAAACAAGAGCAGAAGCTGGACCGTCAATTTCTCAGCCGACCAAAGCGCTAACAGCTACAACATCTGAACAGTGCTCTCCAAGCACTAACAAGACAGCTGATCAACTCAGCAATGACGTCATGTCCCTCTTCGTTAGGAAGTTTGGGAAATACTTGAGAAGATCCTACAACCCTTCTACTCATTATAATAATAAAAATGATAAAATTTCATCTGATATGAACTGTTTTAATTGTTGACGTCCAGGGCACTTTGCAGCTGATTGCAACAGGCCCAAGAAGGAAGATAATACAAGAGAGATGAAAAGAAGGAGGATCGATACAAACGAGATGAAAAGACAGATGATAAATCCAAGGATAGATCGAAAGATAGAAGGATGAGGACAAGAGGTGATAGAAGACCCAGCCGCAAGAATGATCGCAAAGTACTGGTTGCTGAGGAAAGCAACAAAAACTGGGCTGATACCGATTCAGATTCTACATCCAGCAGCTCCTCATCCAGCGATAGCGAACAGGAGGAAGTTCACTGTCTTATGGCTGATCAAACATCTGATGACAAGGTATTTGACTTTTATAATGTTGAATTTACACGAGAAGAACTTGTCAGTGCACTTAATGATATGTTTAAATAGTACAGGAAGCTTTCTCACACATTCGAGGAAGTTAAAGCTAAAAACGCTAATTTGAAAAATAGTTCAGTAGAACCAAGTAGTGTTGAACTTGGTGAAGCTGACAGTTTACAAATCAAGTTGAGTAAGCTGAAGGCTGAGAATGAATTGTTGAGAAATTAATCCAGTGAGCTCAAAGCTGAAAATGAAAAATTAAATGAGGTGATGAGCTCCTGGACAAAGTCTTCAGTTTCTTTGAACAAGCTGCAAGAAAGTCAAAAGCCAGTTAATGATAAATCTGGCTTGGGTTTCAATGGTAGTGAAAGCAGCTCTGGAGAAACAAGTACTCAGTCACAACTAGTTTATGACAAGTTAAAAAAGATGAGCTATGTCAAAGCTAGCGTGACATATGATAGTTGTGAGTCAATGAGATATGATGACCAGAACTCTTCACAGCTGAATCAAAAAGGAAAAGCTGGTTGGCTATGTAAGACCCGAGAACAAGTCTAGTTTGCTAAAGAACAAACTAGACAAGGAAAAGGCAAAAGCTGGATCCAAGTAATTTGTTCAGAACCAACAAAGACGTGGCTCTAGGAAGGTCAAATCTGTTTGGAAAAGGATTCAGCCGAGAAGAGATCCAGTTGGTCAAAATATCAAACCAAAGCTCAACAGATCTCACAGTACTTATGCACAGACCCTTATGGACTATCATACTAGGAAAGATGTTAAAGTAATTCAAGTATGGGTCCCGAAAGGGGTAATCCTATCTGGACCCAAGTAAAATTGGGTACCAAAATCTGTTTGTATGATTGGAGGACCACAGGTACAAAGATGCTGATGAATCAACCATATGGTACCTGGACAGCGGTTGTGCAAGACATATGACTGGAAACCAAAAGCTGCTAACAGATGTTATACCACGCAAAAGGAGCGAAAATTGTATTTGGTGATAACGCTCATAGTAACACTGTGGGTAAGGGTAAGATTATCCACGGTAAAATTTCTATATCTGATGTCTTAGTTGTTGATAACTTGCGTTACAATTTGATTAGCATAAGTCAGCTATGTGACAAGGGTTACATAGTTAACTTTCAACAGCACACATGCACAGTTCAGAGTCCAGAAGGACTGACTGTATTGGTAGGTAAAATATCGGGGAATACCTACATTATCAATTGGTGAGAACCCATGGGATCTGAACAAATTTGCTCAGCAGCCAACTCTTCCAAGAGCCGGTTGTGGAATCAGCGAATGAAACATCTAAACTTTAAAACTCTTGCTCATTTGAGTCAGCATGAAATTGTTTCTGGTCTGCCCAAAATCAATTTTTAAAAGGACAAGAACTGTGCCGCATGTCATCTTGGTAAACAAATCAAATCTACTTTTAAAAAGAAAGGCGGTAAACGTTCTTCCCGAAGCTTAAATCTTTTACATATGGATCTCTTTGGTCCTATTCCCGTAACAAGCTTAGGGGGAACGAACTACACCCTAATTGTTATTGATGATTTTACAAAATTCACTTGGGTGTTGTTTTTAAAGGCAAAATCTGATGCCGCTGACCAGCTGATACGCCTTTTAAAACGTTTGCAAAATGACAGATCTTGTACAGTGAACAGGATAAGAAGTGATCGTGGTACTGAATTTTTAAATCATAAATTAACTTCTTATCTAGAAGACATTGGGATAAAGCATGAGCTTTCAGCAGCTAGAACTCCTCAGCAGAACGGGCTTGCTGAGAGGAGAAATCGCACTTTAAAAGAAGCTGCTAAATCTATGATTGCTTATTCTGGTATTTCACAAAAATTCTGGGCAGAAGCAGTTAACATGGCTTGCTACACTCAGAACAGATCTATGATTAATAAGTTGCACGGTAAAACCCCATATGAGATCTGGAGTGGCAAGAAACCTGATATTTCATATTTCAGGGTGTTTGGGTGTAGATGTTTCATTCATAATAATGGCAAAAAGCACCTAACAGCTTTTGATGCAAAATCTGATGCAGGTATCTTTCTAGGCTATTCAGCAGTAAGCAAGGCTTATCGAGTATTTAACAATAGAAGTCTAACTATTGAAGAGTCAGCACACGTTGTCTTGACGAGACAAGCTTTAGATCCAACTCAGCTGCAAGACTCAATGATCTATGTACACGTCTAGAATCATCCAGCATTGATGACTCAGATGAGGACGTGGCACCACAAAGATATTCAACAGAGATGGAACCAGCAATGGACACACCACTTATCAATGCACAACAAGATCTGACTGGTAATTCAAATCCAGTAGTCATCGATTTGACTAACGTTGACTCAACGCATGATCAGATCTTGCCTAGTGTTCCTGCTGCTGGAGCTGAAGTGACGAATACACAAGATGCTGCTCAAACAGATGGTGCTCAAGCAGATGTTGCACAAACAGATCTTGCTACACAAAGACCAACATATGAAGCACCAGTTGCGAGTACTTCACAACAATTGGTATCTAGACCAACATCTGACGCACAAAATGCAAGAGCATATCAATTTGTATCAAGACCAACACCTGAAGTATCAGTCGCGAGCACATCACATCAACTGGTATCCAGACCAACAACTAATACAAGAGCTTAATCTAGCTCACATCTGGAACAACAATCTCAACAGCTGGAACCTGGCGCAAGCCAACATTTAAATACATCAATTGGTGTCAGCTGATCCAGCAGTTCCTATCCAGCCAGACATTCAAATGCAACAAGGAGCAAATCCCATTGGATCTGATCTTCGGTAGAATAGAAATCATCCACCTAAGCAGGTCATAGGTAACTTTAACTCTCCTGTTCGCACACGAGGCCAGCTATTGCATGATCATTTTGATTCTGCATTCATTTCACATATAGAACCTAAGCAGATAGAAGAAGCCTTAGCAGACCCCAGCTGGATAGACGCTATGCAAGAAGAATTAAATTAATTTAAGCATAATAATGTATGGAAACTTGTACCTAGACCTTCTAATCATTCAGTTATAGGAACTCGATGGGTCTTTAGGAACAAGCTGAATGAAGATGGAGTAGTAACTAGAAACAAAGCTAGGCTGGTTGCACAAGGATTTAGGCAAATGGAAGGAATAGATTTTGATGAAACCTTCACACCAGTAGCTAGATTATAAGCCACTTGCATGTTTCTTGCTTATGATGCATACAAAGATTTTAAAGTGTTTCAAATGGATGTTAAGAGTGCATTTCTTAATGGCATCTTAACAGAGGAAGTGTATGTTGCACAACCTCCTGGCTTCGTAAATCATACCAATCCAGATTATGTTTATAAATTGGATAAAGCTCTATATGGGTTGAAGAAAGCACCCAGAGCTTGGTATGATACACTGTGTTAGGACAATATTTATAAGTTTTGGTGATAACAAAAATTCATTAACCAAATACACGAAAGAACTGCTGAAGAAATTTGGAATGGACAACTGTTCAGTAGTTGCGACCCCAATGAGCTGAGCTCTCAAACTGGACAAAGACGAAACTGGATCTGCCATTTAGGTATCTCTTTATCGCGGTATAATTGGCTCCCTGCTGTACTTAATTGCTAGCAGACCAGACATCATGTTTGCTGTCTGTTTGTGTGCTATATTTCAAGCAGAGCCTAAACAATCACATTACATAGCCGTGAAAAGAATTTTGAAATATTTAAAAGGAACTTCCAATGTGGGTCTGTGGTATCCCAAAGACTCAGGCTTTCAACTAATCGGTTATAGTGATGCAGACTACGCAGGATGTAGGATTGATCGTAGAAGCACAAGTGGGACTTGTCAATTCTTAGGGGATCGACTGATTTCCTGGTTCAGTAAGAAGC
>KV015612.1:13500-35361 GCA_001598015.1 Dorcoceras hygrometricum
CCCAACTAGCCAACTTGTGGCGTGTGGGTTTTATAGACTCTTGTACAAACAATCTTTATATATGATTTCGCATTCTTTTATATGGCATTCTTTACTTTCATTATGTGTGTAATGATTTACAATTGCGTTGAGTAAAGACCTAGAATACGCTAAAGTGTATGTTAGATGTGATAGTGGGTGTGACGGCTATCATGAAACACATCTAATGGTCGCTGTGTATTCTGAACATGTTCCTAGTCGATTGGGCCGTCAAAATGAGGATAAGGCCGCCCGAGTTCGATACTAGTATCTGCGATGCGAAGTACCATGTTTCATTGGTAGGGAGCATTGTGATGTTCTGAGCATGCATATAGATAGTGACCTGGTGATCTATCGAACTACCCTCGTTCGGACTTTCCAAGTGGTTACCATTTGTCGAGTGGATAAGTCCAAGGTCTTGGTTGTACTGATTAGTCCTCACGACTCGAAACGTCATTGAGACTCTACATGATAGGCATCTCACTTTGACCCGTTTGCCGACTCACTTGGGGTCATTAGGCGGCGGGATTGGGTGAGACCCCGATGCATGTAGGAGTCGATGCATCGTTGTCGAGGATTCACCGCTCGCAGACATGCGTGGATATCCTATGCTATCTGAGGGGATAATAGTGTATAAATCTCTGGCCAGAGTACTAGAAGTATTTTAGGTAAATGGGTTTACCTAGTTACACTCGCGATGTCACTATTCGATCTCCAAGATGTATGCATAGATATCGGATCTATAACGACTCCCGATTTATCAATGGTCGTTGATCTGATCGGGATATATGGATTGAAAGGACCGTACAGTACGCTAACCACGACCAACTGGTTCTTGCAGGCACTATCAGTGATACCTAGGGGATCATGGGGCGATGTTGCTAGACGCTCTTACCATGATCCGATGGACAAGTCCGGAATTGTGATCTGGAGCCACAATGGTTGTGGGCCCACGGCTAGCTGTATCCCTGAACCATTGAGGGTCACACAAGTACTGGATTCGAGATTCCCGCACAGATACTGAGCTCAATGTGTTGAGTATAGGAGGAGGATTTTGGGGAGTGCGATTTCCCAAAAGTCAACAGGGGTCAAATCATGATTTCCCGTTGTTGAGGGGCAAAACGGTCATTTTGCACTGGGGTTCTGAAAAATGGTTTTTCATATCATAGTATTCAGTTTTGGAAACTGAGTCGATCGGTCCGATCTGATCGGCAATCGGAGTTACGATGAAGACTCGGTGGATGGGTTCGAGATTGGCGATGAGCACTGTCTATCATCCTTAGACAGATGGCCAATCTGAGAGGACCATTCAGACTTTAGAAGATATGCTGCGAGTAATTTTGATGGATTTCAATGGTGGCTGGCAGGATTCTTTATCCTTGGTTGAGTTTTGTTATAACAACAGCTACCAAGTGACTATCGGGATGGCTCCATTTGAAGCGTTGTATGGTCGTAAATGTAGATCTCCGATCTGCTGGGAAGAGGTTGGTGAGAAACACCTTTCGACCCCTGATTTTGTGCAGCATATGAAAGATCAGGTTTCGTTAATTCTAAGTAGAATGAAGACTGAACAAGATCGCTTCACTAGCTATGCTAACAGAAGACGCCGACCTCTGGTAAGATTTCTCCTTTCAAAAGTGTTATGAGGTTCAGATTTAAGGGCAAGTTAGCTCCTAGATTTGTTGGTCCCTTTGAGATTGTTGAAAGGATTGGACAGTTGACTTATAGATTGCAGCTGCCTGATGAATTAGCAGCGATACATGATGTTTTTCATGTGCCAATGTTGACAAAATACGAGCCAGATCCATCCCATGTGTTGAGGACTGATGAAGTTGAGCTAGATGCTGCCTTAAGCTATGTTGAGTATCCAGTTCAGATTTTGGATAGGAAGGAGAAGCAGTTGAGGAATAAGATTATTCCGTTGGTGATGGTTCAACGGAGTAAGCATGGCCAAGAGGAAGCCACCTGGGAAGTTGAAGAGAAGATGAGACAAGAGTGGCCTCATCTGTTTGAGCTTTGACAGTGGAGTTGTGTTGGTTAATTTTGGTGTTTTTTTGATTATGTCCCGTGTTTGCCTTTGATTTCGAGGACGAAATCTCTTAAGGTGGGGAGAATGTGAGGATTGAGATTCGAAAATTTGTGATTTATCGAGTAATCAGGTTTGGTTTGGGATTAGTCACGGGAGTTATGGTTTTTCGAATTTCAGATTTGGTTTAGAGTTGTTTAGATTCGAGTCTCTGGGCTCTATCGTGAGAAATATGTGTTGAATTTGGAGTTTATTCGTTGAGTCTTTAGATAGAGATCCGATTCCAGTAAGTATTCAGATGTGAATACTCAGTTGAGGTGTTAGCGAGTGACATCTGAGTAGTAGATGCTGGCGCGGGAAGTGATGCGTCGTCGTTTCGCAATTTCAGATGTCTCTCTAGTGTATGGGATCTGTTCAGTGGCGTGACCAGATGTCAACGCGGGTCAACGGTGTTGTATAGCGAGCGCACGTTGATGTAAGAGTTGGCGCAGAAGGTGCCACGTTTTGGTCAACATTGCTGATTTGACCGTTGTTTTGAGAGTTATTCAGATCTGGTTAAGCGTGGGCAGCAGTGAGTGCTGAGATCTATTTCTTACGTAAGGCAGCGCGATGTCGTTTTGCTTGTGCTAGCAGGAACCTTGGTACGTCATAGTTTTGATTAGTTACGCTTGTGTTTAGCGTGAGCATTGAGAACTCAGATTTGAGTTAACGCTGGGATAAGATTTGAGGACTTGTGCCTTAGTGCTAAGATCTGATGCAAAAGATCTGTTTATGTCGGCGTTGACTTCCACTGTAGGCTTTGACTCGAAGATTTAAATGCAAGAGCTGATTAGCACTTAGCGTATTTCGAACCCGACAATTCTTATCGTCTTTCTCAATGAAACCCTCGATTACTGTTCATCGAACACCATTTCTCCGATTTACCGTCGATTTCCGTCGTAGTTTGGAGCAAGGTGGGTGGCGCTGAACTCGTCTTCCTTAGCCCTTTCGATTGTTACCAGTTAGGCGACCTGAGTCGACGCGTAGGAGGAGCACGAAGGAATTTTAGTGTTTGTGAATTTCTACGATAGCTGACCCGAGAGCTTTTTAGCTCGTTTGAGCTTCTGGATTTGAGCACCCAGACAGTTCCTGCTGTGTTTGTCGACACCAGTGAGGAAGCATATTTGAGCAGGCTGAGGTTTCCGTGCCCTGGTGAGATTTTTGGAAACTGAGTCGATCGGTCCGATCTGATCGGCAATCGGAGTTATGATGAAGTCACGGTGATAGGGATGAACCGAATGTTCATACGTTGGACCCGGGCCCGTTGGGCCGGTCCAAGTTTATCACTAGTCTATTTAATTAGACTTAAGGCCTTAATCATAACATGAGATACACACTAACCCTAAACCAAAAGCTCTTGGCCGCCCCTCTCCCCTTCTCACAAGCCGTCGCCGCCGCCGCCGTGCTTGCCACGCCGCCGCCCCTCGCCGGAATTTGTTCCGGCCAACTTTTCGAGGAGAATCCGTCTGTGCTGATCTGTCAGGCCTTCTAGTGCAGGCTGACGAAGGAGTATCCCTTCCGGTCGTGGACCTGATTGACGAATATACAGCCGCCTACCGTGAAGCGCCGGTCTTCTTGTAATTCCGGTTGGAGCCAGCGCAAGTCGCCAGCAAGGTAACTGCCTAAACGCCCTATGAATGGTTCATATTGCAGTAGATCTTAATTGTATTGAAAGTTTCCCGGCCTAATTTTTATTCTTCCGCTGCCTCGCCGGGAGACGGGATCCGGATCCGCCACGGTTCCCCAACAGTAGATATCTATCCGTCCATCAAAATCATGTCAGAATTATCTTTTACACGTGTCGGATCATGCTTATCATTTAAGTATGACGGTCCATACTTATCTTCTCGAGTTCCAACCCGATATTTTCTGGGCATGCGGTGGTATTTACTATTAGTAGGGTATCTTGTAATTGTGATTGGGGGGAGATTGATTGAAGATACCTGGACAAGGATAAGAATCACTGGAAAACAGATTTTACGCATTACAATCTTGTACCAGTTTGGAACTGCACAACGGCCAAACTAAGAAAGCAAAGAAAAATTGCGGAAGCTATTCTGTTCGTCGCTTAGCCGACATCGGTAGCACCGTAAGAATTGAGCTTAAAGGTATAATCTGATATCATTTCCTACGGGAATGAATACTCGAGAGAGATGAGATTCTTGAGTTTCTCTGAAACCATATACGTATTTGTTTTCTTGGTTTTATGTGAAAAACTTGATTATGTGATTTCTTGACTGACTACTCTGTGATCAGTATGAGATTTATTGTTGATTGTGTGAAATGCATACTGACATGATTGCATTTATTTTGAGCCTGAAAAACCGAAACACAGAGGGCAGATTCAGTGTGAGGATTGAGATTCGAAAATTTTTGATTTATTGGGTAATCATGTTCTGTTTGGGATTAGTCACGGGAGTTATGGATTTTTGAATTTCATATTTGGCTTAGAGTTGTTCAGATTCGAGTCGCTAGGCGCTATCGAGAGAAATCTGTGTTGAATTTGGAGTTGATTCGTTGAGTATTTCGATAGAGATCCGATTCCAGTAAGTATTCAGATGTGAATACTCAGTTGAGGTGTTAGCGAGTGACATCTGAGTAGTAGATGCTGGCGCGGGAAGTGATGCGTCGTCGTTTCGCAATTTCAGATGTCTCTCTAGTGTATGGGATCTGTTCAGTGGCGTGACCAGATGTCAACGCGGGTCAACGGTGTTGTATAGCGAGCGCACGTTGATGTAAGAGTTGGCGCAGAAGGTGCCACGTTTTGGTCAACATTGCTGATTTGACCGTTGTTTTGAGAGTTATTCAGATCTGGTTAAGCGTGGGCAGCAGTGAGTGCTGAGATCTATTTCTTACGTAAGGCAGCGCGATGTCGTTTTGCTTGTGCTAGCAGGAACCTTGGTACGTCATAGTTTTGATTAGTTACGCTTGTGTTTAGCGTGAGCATTGAGAACTCAGATTTGAGTTAACGCTGGGATAAGATTTGAGGACTTGTGCCTTAGTGCTAAGATCTGATGCAAAAGATCTGTTTATGTCGGCGTTGACTTCCACTGTAGGCTTTGACTCGAAGATTTAAATGCAAGAGCTGATTAGCACTTAGCGTATTTCGAACCCGACAATTCTTATCGTCTTTCTCAATGAAACCCTCGATTACTGTTCATCGAACACCATTTCTCCGATTTACCGTCGATTTCCGTCGTAGTTTGGAGCAAGGTGGGTGGCGCTGAACTCGTCTTCCTTAGCCCTTTCGATTGTTACCAGTTAGGCGACCTGAGTCGACGCGTAGGAGGAGCACGAAGGAATTTTAGTGTTTGTGAATTTCTACGATAGCTGACCCGAGAGCTTTTTAGCTCGTTTGAGCTTCTGGATTTGAGCACCCAGACAGTTCCTGCTGTGTTTGTCGACACCAGTGAGGAAGCATATTTGAGCAGGCTGAGGTTTCCGTGCCCTGGTGAGATCTGTTGAGGTAGAAACTGAGATCTGAGGTACGAGTTGAGCTTTTGATTACAGCTTTGGCATAAGCGTGTAGTATTTTGGAGCATTTTGGAGCATGAATGGTGTTTTGTGTATTATGTGTTTTTACGTGAAACGGGTTTGGCTCATTGCTTGAATTTATGTTATGTTTTACGTGAATTATGCATGTGGAAATCAGATATGAATTTCTTGGCATACATGCATACATATTGAGCATGTTGATCGATTGAAACCTGATTAAGAGCCACGTTGTGATCGGCAGATAGATTTGTCGTGCCTGAAAGGTCCAATGCTATCGGAGTGGTGACCGACTGAGTCGTCGTGTCTGAATACCACCGAGTTGTGATGGGTAATTGAGTGGCCAACCCTGAAGATCACGGACCGATGATTTCCACCGGCTGATTGGCTGTGCGTGGTATAGAGGCTCGCCTTTGATTTGCCAGCTGACTCGTTGGCCTAGATGACCGATTCTTTGACAGCCCTCATGCATTCATGTTTTGATATACTGCATGTTTATGAGTTGCTGTTGTCTTAGTGCTCTTCGTACTGAGTTTTGACCTCGTATTTCTTTTCCTGCTTTTGTGTTCTTGGGTTTGTGTTGCCCATTGCAGGAGCTACAGGTAATCTGGCTAGGCACAGTGGAGTTTCAGCTAGTAGATCCCCGTTTGGTTGAGTCCCAGTGTATTTAAATTATGTATTTTGGGGATCTGTTGTTTAAGTTTGATTGATTACCTGCTTGTGGTTGGATTTGAGTAAATCCTATTTGAGTATGTATTATTTTGAATGATTGTTTATTGTTCAAGCCCAAACGTTTGAAAATTTTTTAAGCCCTATTTTTATGCTTCCATGATTATGTGCTTAATTGTGCTTTAATCCTGGTCGATTAGCATGGGGCCTGACACTTTTGGTATCAGAGCTTAAACTGGGATAAACTCGTTTTTCTTTGATCACACTCGAGTCTAGGCACAGAGTTTTGATTTGATTTCTTACTTGACTCTGTGAATTGTGTGACATGATATCTGTCTCTGTGATTATCTGTTGTTGGTCTTACCTTGAGATTTGATTAGATGCCACCGAGGAGAGGTAGAGGTAGGACTGCTAGACGTTCCGCTGAGGAGTCTAGAGCCTCAGAGAGTGACGAGGATGTGCAGAAGAATATTCCTTTGCGTCGTAGAGAGAGACAGGCAGAGGTGTAGGATGTGACGAAACAGATAGGTGAGATGGAGTTAGTCTTGGCCCGATTTCAGAGGACAAATCCCCCTACGTTCACTGGCGCTGAGGGTGGTCTTTCGGCTGAAGGCTGGTTGGAGCACATGGAGGACTTGTTTGATACTTTGGAGAACACCGCAGAGCGGAGACTGAAGTTGGCCGTTTTGCAGTTGAGAGAGCATGCTCAACGTTGGTGGAAAGGTACTTCCCGAGTGATGAGAGAGACCGGAGCCTTGGTTTCTTGGGAGAGCTTCTGTGCAGCGTTTCGACAGGAGTATACCCCAGAGTCGTACTTCAATAACCGAGAAAGGGAGTTCGACAATCTGAAGCAAGGAAATTTGAAGGTTGCTGAGTATGTCAGACAGTTTTCCTCCCTTTTGACGTATGTCCCTCACGTTGCTAGCTAGGAGCGGACAAAGAGGAACAAGTTCATCAAGGGATTGAGGCCATAGTTGTTTCAGTTGGTGTTGGCTGGTGCCCCATCGACGTATGCTGAGGCTGTGAATCGAGCGGTTGATATTGAGGAGAGTTTGTTGGATGCACCGACGAAGGTTCCGATGATAGTTGGATGAGGCTACCTTTGTGAGACCCGAAAGCTGATGAGATTAATTGAGTTAATTATTCGGGTTTTATTGAGATCAGCTTTGAGTTGTTATTCTTGGAGAAGCTATCGGGTTTTGTTTTAGTCCTTAGAACAATTCTGGAGAGTAGAGGAATTGAATTCAGCGATCAGGAGTTAGCATGGGTCATCGCTGAATGTTAGCGTTCAGCAGTGGTGACGTTAGCAGTTTTCGCTGAGTGGTTGTGTTCAACAATCGTAGCGAGATCTGTTGTCGCTGAGAAGTAGAGAGCGTGCTAGCGTGTTTCAGCAGTGAGTAGCTAAACGTCGTCGTTTGGATTAGTTGGAACGACAGCGTTTTGGATTAGCGGAGGAGACTCAGCAGTAAGCAGCATTGGTCTTCAGTAGTGCGAGAGATCTGTTGTTGCGCTGCGAACAGATGTTGGTTAGTTGTTCAGCAGTGAGTAGCAGGTGACATGTCCAATTGTGACAGTAGTTCTATGCGACGTCGTTTGAGTTAGTAGAGATCTGTTTTGGCATAGAGTGAGATCTGTTGCAAGATCTGTTTGCGAGCGGGTATATCAACTGTGATAGCTTAAGTTGTCGGTGGATCTGTTCTCATTTCTGTCAGCAGTGAGATTTAATAGGGAGCTTGGCCTTGTTCTCTATTATTATTCCCGACACTTAGAAATATTTCCCGATAGCAAACTCTGTCGCGATACCCTAGCTATGGTTCACCGAACCTTATCTTCTTTGATTGCCGATGGTAGACAGCTCCGATTGAAGTAAGAGTTGTAGTGTTGGACTCCTCTTGCTGAGACGCTTCGTTTGGATATAGCTTTCGGACGTTTTCTTGAAGCTGGTGAGGTGTGCAAAGACATCTCCCTTGTGTAGTCTGTTAGAATTTCCGTCCTAGCTTGTTGGGGTAAGTGTTCAGACCCTGTCTTGTGTTGTTTAGAGCTCCCTGCTAAGTTAGATGGGGTACGATAGCGTTGGTTGAGTTCGTAGCTCGCAGCTGTTGCTTTTCTATGCTTCGGTCCTTGAGTAGTTGCTTGTGTTGGCTTAGCAGGTGGTGGATCTGCGTTGCTTGGACCCTATTTGTAGTAATTGTTGCACAGAAGATTTGAGGTACGGATGTGAGATTGTCTTACAGCGTGGGTTTGGCATGGATATTATGTGTAATGATGTGTCTGTTCTGTATTGTTGTTCCTTGCATATGTTTTGTGAATTATATGGCAAGCTGTTGCATTGCATATACATCTGTCATATCCAGTTCAGATCTTGTAGCCTTGCGTTGTTGTTGTGCTGTTCTGTTGCGTGCCAGGATGCGAGGGCGAGCCGTAATACCGCACTCTCATCTCCCTTCTGGGTTTAGTTAGCCACTATGAGCCGAGTGGTTAACTACCACAGTTCATGAGTTGGGCAACGGTAGGTTGAGCAGTTGTGAAGCATCTGGTATCGGGTGTAGTGTAGATATGAGTGGGTAATTCCCATATGCTTGTACACACACCGTGGCCACTATCTTTGCAGAATCTGTTGTCAGCTTTTGATCTATGCCTGAGTTCTTTGGCTCCCTGCTGTGGTTGTAGCCTTCGGCTGTTGCCCTGTTCCTCATGCATAGCATCTGCATTTTATCTGTTACTGTCTATTGCTGTTTTTCAGTTGCTCTCCGTACTGGGGTTTGACCCCGATGTCCTTTGGGGCTTGTGTTGTTGCCTGTATGTTGTTTCAGGTTTCCCAGGTTTCTCTGCTGGTCATGGTTTTGACCCAGTGCTTGTGGGATTCAGTTGTATGTTGTAGTACTTGTAATTGTTTATGTTGTACTGTTGTACTGAATTGTGTTTTTAAATTTGGATACTTTAAGTATTGTTGTATTTTAAATTATATGTTTTAATCGTCAGACCAAAGCAAAAATTTTAAGCCACTTTTGTATGCTTTTGCTATTTTTTTGTGTGGTTTAACTCTGTGTTGTGCACGAGGCCTGACAACCTTCCTGCGCCTGAAGGTACGCATTCTTCCCAGTCTTCTCAAACTTTGCAGCAATCGAACCATCAGAGGTTCAGGCCTCGTGGGAAAGAGTTTAAGAAGAAATCGAATTCGAGTTCCTCTGGTTCTGTGACCTCTGGTGGCAGTGGATCAGGAGGAGTTTCTTGTGGACCGTGCGGTGGTAAGCACATGACTTCACAGTGCCGTGGAGTTCAGGGTACTTGCCACAACTGTGGGCAGCCTGGACACTTTTCGAGAGTGTGCCCTTTGTTGAGGGGATAGTCTTCGGTTCCTTTGCAGCAAGGTTCGGCTGGTGGTTCTTCGTAGAGGCCGCAACCTCCTGCCCCGATCCAACGATCTGGATTCCAATCCCGTGAGCCATCTGGGTTTGGAGGACCTTCGAGACCTGTAACGCCCCAGATTTAACGACTGTCCTCAGTGTACCAACACTGGTCTTTCCAGCGTGTTTTGTCCTCATTCGCACACACCCTGAGAAACCTCCCAGAGGGTCACCCATCCCAAAATTGTCCCAAGTCAAGCACGCTTAACTTTGGAGTTCTTAAGTGATGAGCTCCCATAAAGAAGATGCACCTTGTTGTTATGGGTAGTACCAATTAAATCTGATAAGCCTTCTTCAACTGACCTCCATTACACCTATAACTTCCCAGTCTCGTAATCCCTCTCATTTCGATGTGAGATCGGTTCATTCATGTGCCCCTTCGTCTCTAGAAGCCTGTCAGGAGCCGCTCATTGTACGTGCAACCTCTGGCACCGACGATCACTCCCCGCCCTCTTTGAGCCTCGGACCTCACATGCCCACCAGCTTCCGCTTGGTTCGTCCCCGAACCACACCGTACTAAGAGAGGTCGGCTCTGATACCAACTGTAACGCCCCAGATTTAATGACTGTCCCCACTGTACCAACACTGGTCATTTCAACGTGTTTTTTCCTCACTCGCACGCATCCTGAGAAACTTTCTAGGGGGTCATCCATCCCAAAACCCGAAAAGAAGATGCACCTTGTTGTTATGGGTAGTATCAATTAAATCTGATAAGCCTTCCTCAACTGACCTACATTACACCTATAACTTCCCAGTCTCGTAATCCCTCTCATTTCGGTGTGGGATCGGTTCATTCATGTGCCCCTTCGCCTCTAGAAGCCTGCCAGGAGCCGCTCATTGTCCGTGCAACCTCTGGCATCGGCGATCACTCCCCGCCCTCTTTGAGCCCCGGACCTCACATGATTAAGTTGAAACATACTAAACCTCAAAATTTTTTTTTTAAAAGCCGACGTGGAATATACATTTTATGAAAGCTATAAACAAAACATAACTTAAAGCATTTAAAGAAATAACATCTCAACATACGATAAAACGACTGCAAAAATCCTTAATCCACGTCTCACAAGCTAATCATAAAAATCAGAGTATTCAAAAACTGTTTGCGGAAAAACTGAACATGTTTAAAAGCAAATAACATGAAATAACTAAGCGGTCACGGGGTAACAACTGCAGCGGAGCATCAGACGTCCTCACCGCCGATCGGAGTAATATCATCAACATTATCATGCTCACCTGTACCATATAAACCTAGTGAGCCTAAAGGCCCAGCATGCTATATCCGCTAATAACAAGGTACATATAATAAAACCACATACAAGCACATAAGTGTATGAACATAATTTTCATGACATCGTGCATTAAAAGATCTTAAAACGTTAAATCATGCTGTAGTCGTACATAAATCATCATAACATATATGTTAAAGCATAGCATAAACATAACATAACTTAAAAGAAATGTGAGTCGTATCCATGAAGTGAGAGCCGTTAAATTTGATTGATCAATCTATAAACCAATGTACGTGGCGGTGTGGTTCACCTGACATTACCTCGGGATCCCTATATGTCACACCTCTATGCTGCCACTTCACTCCGATGTCACACGAGCATCCATAAGCTCATTATCATTATACATTAACAGGGGATCCCCGGGCCCGGCTACCCGGCTAACTCCCATCGTTACTTTGCCCTACAACACTTCAATTTCTCAAAAATATTTTCATTCGTGCCTTAACATAATTTAAACTTTCATGTTGCATGCGTTTCATAAAAATCATGCAACTTTAAAACCTTGGCCCATCAATATATTCTAATTTTTCTTAAAATATTACACACTTAAATACATAGCATGATACATATAACATTAAAAGTATATTCATGGGCCTATGCATTATTTTCTTCGGCCCGGTCAAGGACTGGCTCAAGCGACTGGCCCACTAATCCTAAGTTCCAAAGCCTCAACTCAAACTTAGAACAATCCTAAGCCCAACTCATCTTGGCCCAACAACTAAGAACAAACCCTTTTTAAAATCATTTGAAGGACTCGGCACAACATCGTTAAAACAGGCTTAAAACTCATTAAAATAAATATCGGCCCAAAATCCACTAATTTGGCTAAAAATCCATTTTAATTAAAAATTCCAGAAACTTAAAATAGATTTTGACTTAAAATCGTTGACCCAAAAATAATTTTGACCCGAAACTAATTTTAACTTAAAAGTTGACTTGACCCGGTAAAAACGACCCGGACTTTAAAAACTAAAATTACCCGGCCCAAAAATAAAATAAATCGGACCAGACTTAAAATATTCGACTCGAGACTCGAAGAACCGGTTCAGCCCAACCGAACCAGCCGGTTCAATTGGGCCGAAACAGCCCACTACAAACCCTAAACCCAAAAACACACACTGGTTCATGCAGGGCAGCGACCAGCCGCCAGTCATCACGCTCGAACTCCCTGCTCCGAACACCATGGTCAGAGCCCTTTACCACCCCCAGGTCCATGTGGTTCTAACTTGACCAACCTTGCCTCAAACCGTGGCCTAACCAGGGAGAAACAGTCGCTGCAAGTGGACGCACCAGCCATGCTGTGCCGTTGCGACCACCTGATGGTATCAGCGATCGTTCTCTCTGCTCCAGCCACCACTACTAGAGCCCTTCCGGATGGACCACCCCCAGGTCTAGGCAGTTCCAACGAGACCAACCACGGCCCCAACCAAGCTCGCACGAAGGATAACGAACGCTGGGAAGGCGACGCACGCGACATGCACAAACACAAACTGCACGGTGTGCGACATCAAGCCATTGGTTCGACCACAATTCCACCACTTTCAACCACGACAAGCCACTCCTAGGACCACCATGAACCACTTAACAACGAGCCAAGACCCCTCAAGCAGCCCATGAACCGAAGCCATGCAAAAAGGATTAAAACCGTGAGGTGCACATATGAGTACATGCATGATCATGAACATAAACCTTAAGATCTGAAACATTCACATAAAATTCATGCATAATCTTTGTAAAAACAGTGTAATATGATCTATATGGTGAGAAAAGAAAGAATATAACATGCCTTGATTGATAGAGAAGCGAAAATACGTGATACCGGAGCGGAGGACAATGGAGAAGACCACACCTTGAGTTCCAATGGAAAAACTTGAAAATTTTCGGCCACCAAGGGGAGGATGGAGGCTGAAGTTGGCTGATGAGAGGAGAGGCTAGGGTAATTTTCGAGTTTAGGTGGAGGGTGTATGAAAAAATGTACTAAAAAAGCCTTCTACCTTGTTTTATTTAAAGAAATAAGAGCCCATCATCATACTAGCCCATCCTCTAATTAAAAAGGCTTAAAAACATTTAAATTTCAGCCTCCAAGCCTTTAATTTTCATAATATAAGGTCTCTCAATTTTAAAAGTGTGGTAAAAGTCATAAAAATGGCCCGTATAGGCGAAAAACGGGTCCCCCTCGGTAATCGTTCATAAAATCTCATTTTTTTGGAAATTGTGCATAGAATAAAAATATGTTACTTTAAAATATGTCTAAGGGCTAAAACATTTAAATATTTTCGATTTGGTCGTCTCCGGACTCGTCCCCACTTACCGGTCTCAAACCGTACCGTAAAGCGACATGCACACGTAAAGCATAAAATCATCATATAATCACATACATGACATGAAAATCATATTAACATAAGTTTTTCCTAATAGTCATGCATTCAATTCACGTAATTTGGATTTCCGGGCGTTACAACTCTCCCTCCCTTATGGAAATTTCGTCCCCGAAATTAAGTTACGTACCGAAAAGCTCTGGATAGCGCGTCCGCATATCGGCCTCGGTCTCCCATGTAGCCTCATCTGCCGAGTGATTCTGCCACCAGACCTTGACCATCGGAATCCTCCGCGCCCTAAGCCTGCGCTCCTCTCGCTCTAAGATCTGAACCGGTCGCTCCTCAAAAGATAAGTCTGGCGCCAACTGGAGCGGCTCAAAATCCAACACATGAGATGGGTTCGGGACGTACTTCCGCAACATCGAAATATGGAACACGTTATCCGCTGCTGACAGGCTGGGTGGTAGTGCTACTCGATACGCCAACATACCGACCCTCTCCAAGATCTCAAACAGTCCAATGAATCTCGGACTGAGCTTGCCTCTCCGGCCGAAGCGCATCACGCCCTTCATAGGCGATATCCTCACAAATACATGGTCCCCTACTACCAACTCCAGATCTCGTCGGCTACGGTCGGTATAACTCTTTTGACGACTCTGAGCTGTCCTCATCCGATCTCGTATCCTGGTCACAATATCCGCTGTCTGCTGTACCATCTCTGGCCCAGTCAAAATCCTCTCGCCAACCTCATCCCAATGCATGGGAGACCTACACCTTCTCCCGTACAAAGCCTCATACCATCTCTGGCCCAGTCAAAATCCTCTCGCCAACCTCATCCCAATGCATGGGAGACCTACACCTTCTCCCGTACAAAGCCTCATAAGGAGCCATCCCAATCGATGCCTGAAAACTGTTATTGTATGTGAATTCTACCAAGGGCAACCTAGAATCCCACGCACTCTGAAAATCTATCATGCAGGCTCTCAGTAAATCCTCTAGAATCTGAATGACTCTCTCCGACTAACCGTCTGTCTGCGGGCGAAAAGCCGTACTGAATGATAGCTTGGTACCCAATGCAGCGTGAAAGCTCCTCCAAAACGCAGAAGTAAACCTGGAATCCCTATCTGACACAATAGAGACTGGTAAGCCATGCAGCCTGACAATCTCTCTAATGTATAGCTCTGCGTACTGTGTCAATGTGAAAGTGGTCTTCACCGGCAGAAAGTGTGTGGACTTGGTGTTCGATCCACAATCACCCAAATCGCCGTAAAGCCTCTGGGACTCCTGGGTAAACCAACCACAAAATACATCGTGATGTTCTCCCATTTCCACTCAGGGATAGGGAGTGGCTGTAGCAACCCTGCTGGTCGTTGGTGCTCTGCCTTGACCTGCTGATAGGTCAAACACTCTGACACAAATCATCTGATATCTCTCTTCATCCCTGACCACCAATAAAGTGTCTGCAAATCCCTGTACATATTCGTACTCCCTGGGTGAATGGAATACGTCGATGCATGCGCCTCTGATAAAATCTCAGCTCTCAACTGCTCAGTATTGGGTACCCACATGCGACCCCTGAAACGAGTAATCCCATCCTCGACAGTGTACAAACCCCGTCACTAGCCTCATCTCTCTGTCTCCACTGCTGTAACTGCTCATCTGCAGCCTGGCCGTCCCTAATCCGATCTCGAAGAGTCGGCTGAACCGTGAGTGTTGCGAGGCTAGGCGCACAACCCCCTGAATAAAACTCCAAGCCAAATCTCTGAATCTCAGACTACGCCACCACTGAAGTCTTCCGGCTCAAAGCATCCGCTATCACATTAGCCTTACCCCGATGGTAGTTAATGTCACAGACATAGTCCTTCACCAACTCTAGCCATCTGCGCTGCCTCATATTCAGCTCCTTCTGAGTGAAGAAGTACTTGAGACTCTTGTGGTCGGTGAATATCTGACACTTTTCGCCGTATAAATAGTGTCTCCAAATCTTTAGTACAAACACTACTGCTGCAAGCTCCAGATCGTGCATCGGATAGTTCTGCTCATAACTCTTCAGTTGTCTCGACGCATACGCAATAACCTTACCTCCCTGCATCAGAACTGCACCTAACCCTCTCAGAGAAGCATCTGTATAAACCCACAAACTCCTCGTGGTCCACTGGCATAGCTAATACTAGTGCTGAAACTAGGGCCTCTTTAGCTTATCAAAGCTCCTCTGCTCTGACAGTCGGCACTCCACACATACTTCGCATTCTTCTTGGTCAAGGCTGTCGAGGGCACTGAAATAGAGGAGAAGCCCTTGATGAATTTGCGATAATAACCTGCCAAGCCCAAGAAACTACGAATCTCCGCTGCATTCTTCGGAATCCCCCAGTTCTGCACTGCCTCCACTTTCGATGGGTCAACAGAAATCCCATCTCTCGACACAATATGCCCTAAGAAAGCCACCTGCTCCAGCCAAAACTCGCACTTGCTGAACTTGGCGTATAACTTGTGCTCCCTCAAAGTCTGTAAAGCCGTCTGCAAGTGCTATCTATGCTCCTCAAAGCTCCTCGAATAAATCAGAATATCGTCGATGAACACGATGATGAACTGGTCTAGATACTGTATGAATACCCTGTTCATCAGATCCATGAAAATCGCTGGGGCGTTCGTCAGACCAAACGGCATCACCAAGAACTCGTAATGGCCGTAGCGTGTCCGAAAAGCAGTCTTGGACACGTCCTCCTTTCTAACTCTCAGCTGATGATAGCCAGATCTCAGATCAATCTTCGAGAACACTGAAGCTCCCTGTAACTGATCGAATAAATCATCAATCATCGGGAGTGGGTATCTGTTCTTCACGGTAACTCTGTTCAACTCCCGGTAGTCAATACACAACCTCATGCTACCATCTTTCTTCTTCACAAACAGAACTGGCGCGCCCCATGGAGAAAAACTAGGGCGAATGAACCCCTTATCCAACAACTCCTGAATCTGCTCCTTCAACTCCTTCATCTCGGTAGGAGCTAAACGATACGATGCCTTAGAGATAGGCACGGTACCTGGCATCAGCTCAATCAAAAACTCCACATCTCTCTCTGGTGGAACTCCTGTGACATCGTCGGGGAAGACATATGCGAAGTCTCTGACTACCTCCACATCAGACAACGAAGGTCCTGCTGAATCTACTGGAGCAGTAACACTGGCCAAGAACGCCTGACATCCATGCTCAACCAGCTTCCTGGCCTGTAAGAAGGATATGAATCTAGGCTTCCGTGGTCTCCTACCTGCCTTAAATAAGAAGGCCTCCTGCCCTGGAGGTCGGATAGAAACTGTCCGCCTCTGAAAATCAATCACTGCTCCGAACTCTGTCAGCCAATCCATGCCTAGGATGAGATCAAATCCTGACATCGGCAACACAACCAGATCTGCTTGGACTGCATGATCCTGGAACATCATCGTCAATCCCTGAACCACACTGGTCGTCGACAACTCCTCTCCTGAAGGGACAGTCACTGCGAGAGACATACCCAAACTCTCCGGTATAATACCCATCCTCTGCGTGAACGTACTCGAAATAAACGAGTGGGTCGCCCCTGAGTCTAGTAACGCAAGGGTAGTAACACCAAGCACACGAATCTCGCCTGAAACGAACACAGCACACAGGCACGCGTTTACGGCCATACAAAATCTCAAAAAGGTAGTTAGATACCTAAAACCGATCAAGGTTCGCTAGCCCTATCCATCCAAGTTCTCAAGCCAAGTCCTAGAAGTCCTACAGTTCTACTCAGATTCCACTCCTCAGCAACTAGCGGGTCTGTTGTCCCCGCAAAATCCTTGAGTCCCTACTTGCGGAACCTCTCAGCAACATCTTCCTCATGCGACTTCCCGCCGGATCGCTCCGTCTGACGCTCCAACAGCCTAGTAATCCTCGCTAACATCTCCACGTTAGCCCTCTCAAACGGCGTCATCTGGACTGGTGGTGAGGGAGGCAAGTCATCATCCTGCTGCTGCTCTCTCTTGCGATGGGGAGGCATTGTTCTGGTACACCAAAGCCTTATAACGTAAATCTAAGTGCATGACTAGGCGTCTAACCCTTAAAATCTAAGGTAAAAATAATGCAAAGCTAAACATGCAGCATACAACATAAACATAAAGCGTAAAATAAAACTCACAGACTGGCAGTGCGACCTCCGAGCTCCACGCAGCAGGCTAGTACCCCACCAGAACCACCGCTCTGATACCAAGTTGAAACATACTAAACCTCAAAATTTTTTTTTTAAAAGCCGACGTGGTATATACATTTTATGAAAGCTATAAACAAAACATAACTTAAAGCATTTAAAGAAATAACATCTCAACATACGATAAAACGACTGCAAAAATCCTTAATCCACGTCTCACAAGCTAATCATAAAAATCAGAGTATTCAAAAACTATTTGCGGAAAAACTGAACATGTTTAAAAGCAAATAACATGAAATAACTAAGCGGTCACGGGGTAACAGCCGCAGCGGAGCATCAGACGTCCTCACCGCCGGTCGGAGTAATATCATCAACATTATCATGCTCACCTGCACCATATAAACCTAGTGAGCCTAAAGGCCCAGCATGCTTTCCGCTAATAACAAGGTACATATAATAAAACCACATACAAGCACATAAGTGTATGAACATAATTTTCATGACATGCGTGCATTAAAAGATCTTAAAACGTTAAATCATGTTGTAGTCGTACATAAATCATCATAACATATATGTTAAGGCATAGCATAAACATAACATAACTTAAAAGAACATGTGAGTCGTATCCATGAAGTGAGAGCCGTTAAATTCGATTGATCAATCTATAAACCAACATACGTGGCGGTGTGATTCACCCGACCTTACCTCGGGATCCCTATATGTCACACCTCTATGCTGCCACTTCACCCCGATGTCACACGAGGATCCATAAGCTCATTATCATTATACATTAACAGGGGATCCCCGGCTCAGCTACCCGACTAACTCCCATCGTTACTTTGCCTCACAACACTTCAATTTCTCAAAAATATTTTCATTCGTGCCTTAACATAATTTAAACTTGCGTTTCATAAAAATCATGCAACTTTAAAACCTTGGCCCATCAATATATTCTAATTTTTCTTAAAACATTACATACTTAAATACATAGCATGATACATATAACATTAAAAGTATATTCATGGGCTTATGCATTATTTTCTTCGGCCCGGTCAAGGACTGGCTCAAGCAACTGGCCCACTAATCCTAAGTCCCAAAGCCTCAGCTCAAACTTAGAACAATCCTAAGCCCAACTCATCTTGGCCCAACAACTAAGAACAAACCCTTTTTAAAATCATTTGAAGGACTCGGCCCAACATCGTTAAAACAGGCTTAAAACTCATTAAAATAAATATCGGCCCAAAATCCATTAATTTGGCTAAAAATCCATTTTAATTAAAAATTCCAGCAACTTAAAATAGATTTTGACTTAAAATCGTTGACCCAAAAATAATTTTGACCCGAAACTAATTTTAACTTAAAAGTTGACTTGACCCGGTAAAAACGACCCGGACTTTAAAAATAAAATTACCCGGCCCAAAAATACAATAAATCGGACCAGACTTAAAATATTCGACTCGAGACTCGAAGAACCGGTTCAGTCCAACCGAACCAGCCGGATCAATTGGGCCGAAACAGCCCACTACAAACCCTAAACCCAAAAACACACACTGGTTCATGTAGGGCAGCGACCAGCCGCCAGTCATCACGCTCGAACTCCCTGATCCGGCCACCATGGCCAGAGCCCTTCCGGATGAACCACCCCCAGGTCCATGCGGTTATAACGTGACCAACCTTGTCTCAAACCGTGGCCTAACCAGGGAGAAACAGTCGCTGCAAGTGGACGCACCAGCCATGATGTGCCGTCGCGACCACCTGATGGTATCAGCGATCATTCTCTCTGCTCCGGCCACCACTGCCTGAGCCCTTCCGGATGGACCACCCCCAGGTCCAGGAGGTTCCAACGAGACCAACCACGGCCCCAACCGAGCTCGCAAGAAGGAGAACGAACGCTGGGAAGGCGACGCACACGACATGCACAAACACACACTGCACGGTGTGCGACATCAAGCCATTGGTTTGACCACAATTCCACCACTTAGAACCACGAAAAGCCACTCCTAGGACCACCATGAACCACTTAACAATGAGCCAAGACCCCTCAAGCAGCCCATGAACCGAAGCCATGCAAAAAAGATTAAAATCGTGAGGTGCACATATGAGTACATGCATGATCATGAACATAAACCTTAAGATCTGAAACAATCACATAAAATTCATACATAATCTTTGTAAAAACAGTGTAATATGATCTATATGGTGAGAAAAAAAAACGAATATAACATGCCTGGATTGATAGAGAAGCGAAAATACGTGATACCGGAGCAACACACACTGCACGGTGTGCGACATCAAGCCATTGGTTTGACCACAATTCCACCACTTAGAACCACGAAAAGCCACTCCTAGGACCACCATGAACCACTTAACAATGAGCCAAGACCCCTCAAGCAGCCCATGAACCGAAGCCATGCAAAAAAGATTAAAATCGTGAGGTGCACATATGAGTACATGCATGATCATGAACATAAACCTTAAGATCTGAAACAATCACATAAAATTCATACATAATCTTTGTAAAAACAGTGTAATATGATCTATATGGTGAGAAAAAAAAAGAATATAACATGCCTGGATTGATAGAGAAGCGAAAATACGTGATACCGGAGCGGAGGACAATGGAGAAGACCACACCTTGAGTTCCAATGGAAAAACTTGCAAATTTTCGGCCACCAAGGGGATGATGGAGGCTGAAGTTGGCTGATGAGAGGAGAGGCTAGGGTAATTTTCGAGTTTAGGTGGAGGGTGTATGAAAAAATGTACTAAAAAGGCCTTCTACCTTGTTTTATTTAAAGAAATAAGAGCCCATCATCATACTTGCCCATCCTCTAATTAAAAAGGCTTAAAAACATTTAAATTTCAGCCTCCAAGCCTTTAATTTTCGTAATATAAGGTCTCTCAATTTTAAAAGTGTGGTAAAAGTCATAAAAATGGCCCGTATAGGCGAAAAACGGGTCCCCCTCGGTAATCGTGCATAAAATCTCATTTTTTTGGAAATTGTGCATAAAATAAAAATATTTTGCTTTAAAATATGTCTAAGGGCTAAAACATTTAAATATTTTTGATTTGGTCGTCTCCGGACTCGTCCCCGCTTACCGGTCTCAAATCGTACCGTAAAGCGACATGCACACGTAAAGCATAAAATCATCATATAATCACATACATGACATGCAAATCATATTAACATAAGGTTTTCCTCCTAGTCATGCATTCAATTCACGTAATTAGGATTTCCGGGCGTTACAAGACCACAGTTTCCGGGACCGCAGCAGGCTCAGGTGAATGCTTTGTCGAGGGAATAGGCCGATGAGATACTTAGTGGAGTTATCGCAGGTACATGCTCTATCTTTGATTTTCCTACGAGAGTTTTATTTGATACTGGAGCATCACACTCCTTATTTCTGCATGGTTTGTGCATGAGTGTGGGTTGAGAGTTACCCCAATGTGTGATATTGTATCTGTGTCCACTCCTGCTGGTGTGTGGTTGTTGTCCCGTGAGATTGTGGTGGATTGTGTGATTCGGTTTGATCAGAATGTGATAGTGGCGAATTTGATCTCTCTAGAGATGAGGGATTTTGATCGTATCTTGGGAATAGATGTGTTGTCCAGCAATAAGGCTACTGTGGATTGTTTCCATGGTGTGGTGAGATTTCGCCCCGAGTCGGGAGAGAAGTGGGATTTCTACGATGCTGACTCGCGCTCGAAGATTCCACTGGTGTCTGTCATGGAGATGTTTAGTCTGTTATCGCTGGGTAACGCTGGATTTATGATTTATGCGCTCGATGTTTCCCAAGCGTCGCGTTTGGAGTTGAGCGATATCCCGATTGTCAGAGAGTTTCCAGATGTGTTTCCAGATGAGATTCCTGGATTCCCTCCGAGAAGAGAGATTGATTTCAGTATAGAGTTGGTGTGAGACCTGGATTTGTAATTGAGATTTATCGTTGGAATGAATCGATAAATAGAGGTTCTGCTGGTTTAAGATCTCTATTTGAGTGTTTGAGTTGCATTTTCGGGTTCCTTTTCGTGTGTTGAACAATTCTGGAGATTTTGTATTTTTTCGCATATTTGAGGTACCTGCTGGTTGACGTGTCAGCTGGTGTTGTGAGCTAGCAGCTGGTCGGTGGCAAAACCAGTCGAAGCGTGTTTTAGCGCGAGATTCTTGAAACGCCGTCGTTTGCGTGAAGTCTGGTTGCGCGTGTTGTGATCAGCAGATGCATTAGTGTATTTGCGTTGAGGGCTAAAACGACTGCGTTTAGTTTAGTTGGCGCGACGTCGTTTGGATGTTGCGTCTGGTACCAGCTGGTGGAATTGCGTGTGTGTGTCTGCTGGTTGTTCAGCAGAAGCAGATGTCAACGCGGGTCAACATTCCTGTAGCTCGAAGAGGAAACGTCGTCGTTTCGTTGTTGCGACTGGGAGTCCAGCTGCGAGTGAGTTTCGCCG
>KV015612.1:69460-81584 GCA_001598015.1 Dorcoceras hygrometricum
TTTTCGTGATTTTATATATATATATATATATATATATATATATATATATATATACTGTTAATTAACTTGCCTTAAGAATGTTTATTGGATAATTGTCCTCTACAAATTGATTAGCACCGAGGTCCGCTAGAATATGCAATGTAGTTGTTGCCTTTTGAAGAGTATAGTCCAAGGCGGCCCACACTATCATGTCGTTGTGTTAAATAGACATTTTCGTGATTTTATATATATATATATATATATATATATATATATATATATATACTGTTAATTAACTTGCCTTAAGAATGTTTATTGGATAATTGTCCTCTACAAATTGATTAGCACCGAGGTCCGCTAGAATATGCAATGTAGTTGTTGCCTTTTGAAGAGTATAGTCCAAGGCGGCCCACACTATCATGTCGTTGTGTTAAATAGACATCATGATTGTTCACCCTTTCAACTATACGAAGGAAAAGACTTCGAGACATTCGAAATCTTATTCGAAACATAGCTTTGTTATATGTTGATTATCAGAAAAATAATCATTGAACAAATTTCGATCAGTGATTTCTCATTCATGATGAATTACAATATGACCTAGAATGGAACCTCCACGTATGACTTCTTGCTCCTGTTGGACGAGGTAGGTAGCAACCATTTGTTGATCTTGAGTTATAACATTCAATATTGCTTTTCTTTTATTTTCATAATTCTCAACATCATTCACCCAATTCATCTGTGTTTAATCTCCAATGTCAAAAAGTGAAGATGAACTAGAGGATGATGCATGAAATTTAGAATGAGAATACATTATGGTGTTAATGAGAATTCAAAATGTGGTGTTTTTTTAAAGTATGATGATCAACACATACTTAATGACTTTGAAGATAGGAATGATCGTTGGATGAGAATTTCAGATATAAACAATGACCGTCGGATTAGATTTTCAGATCTAAAAAATAGCCATCAGATGGAATTTCAGATCTAAATAATGGAAGTTGGATTGGATTTCAGATCTAAACAATTACCCTTTGATTGGATTCAGATCTAAACAATAACCGTCGGATTTCGTATAACTTTCGAGCGACAACAATCCACCAAAAACACAAACAGAAAAACATGAAAAAAATTTGGACTCATCACAGTCAGATATGCCGACATCAAATACTCCAGCATCAGGCTCTACCAGATTACCTTCTTTTGAAATTAATTTAAGTAGTGATGACGCTGTACTTCATCTCAGCGACCTCTTGGGGTCAAGAAATCCAAATTAAAGAAAAAAGAGACGACAATGTTCTGGAATTAATAGCAACGATGAAAGAAGGACATCGTGATCTTTTGAATATTCTATAACAAGGATCCACTGACCTTCAACAAAATTACGATATTAAAACGCCAACATTCCAAAATGAGAAGAAAAAGTTAGAAATTGAAGAAAGAAATAGAAGCTTGGCAACAAAAGAAGCATTGACAACCCTTCAAGAGGAGAACAAAATTTTGTACATGGATTTGACAACGATTGACAATCCTGAAATGCGTGACACAGTTCGAAAAGAACGAGCAAAAATCATACAAAAAAGAAATGAAGCACATGATCAACGTGAACATGACGCATTTGAAAATTATTTTGGTAATTTTGGAGGATTTGGATCTAATTTGATAGATTAATGATTAACTATTTTTTTTGTTATATTTTATCTTTTAAAAGTTAACCCATTAATGGGCTAACCCCTGTATAGGTCACAGGCCCCTTGGCCCATACAGGTGGTAAATCGAGGGATATGCACGAGTAGGCAGGGACCCGGGGAGAGGACCATATAACGGACTAATTTCCAGAGCATACCCTACAATATTTCAGTGGAGAATATGCTCTACACGAGAATCGAACCCGTGAAGACGGGGAAGTTATTCCCACATCACCCCAGGTCTTACCAACTCATCTGTGCCCCTAGAGACCCTCATTTAGTTATCTTTGTATTTCAATTATAATATGTATTTTCGAGCGTGTTATTGATATATTTATATTTTAATTATGTGATTGAAATTTAGTTGAGAAATCAGTAATTGATTTATTTAGTTTGCTAATTAAGTAATATTTTAAATAAAAAAATAAATTTGTATAAATTATTAAGTTATATACATTTAATAAAAAAAATTTAAAATTAATTAATTTTGCTACGCGCCGAAAATGACGTACAAACTGAAGGGTTAACAAATAGTATGGGATTTGAAACCACAGTTGGGAAAAACTTTTAACACTAAATTGGTGAAAAATACCAAATTGACTTTAACAAAATACGAGAGTAATATCATTCTAATCAACTAAAAATATGAATGATATAATAATAAATATTTTATCTTACCTTCTTCGCTTGTTAAATCAAGAAAGCTAGACCCTGATCTGTCTGACGTCATTGTCAATCTCTTGTGCAACCTTTCGGTTTATCGAAGTTCCTGTGCTATTGCCTGAATCGATACATGGCGGAGGAGGAGGATACGTCGGCTCCGAGGATCGATGGCGAATACCATAGCGAGACCAGTGAGTACAGCTCGGAGGATGAGGGGACCGAGGATTACAAGCGCGGCGGCTATCACGCTGTAAGGATTGGCGACGCCTTCAAGAACGGCAGATACGTTGTCCAGAGCAAGCTTGGATGGGGACACTTCTCCACTGTCTGGCTGGCCTGGGACACTATAAATCTGTTACATTTTCTCGTTATATTCCTTTTCTAGCTTACTTTGTCGTTGCTCCTCGTGTTGGTGGTTGAATACTTGCGATTGATGTTAATTTTTCCGTGATTGTTGTGTTTCTTGGTTCATGTATTAGTTCTACACTCGTTTGACTATTCTTGGAATAAGAGATAACCTCCAAACGAATCTTCATATTTCTTATTAAAATGTAAAGCTTATTTTGAAAGGAAGACCTTGTGAGTCATAGGAGTTCTAGGTGGGTAGCGGGTGAGATTTTTTTTTTTCAGCTTTGTAATTTTAATTGTGGTTCTATTGGAGGAAAGTAATGCTTGAGTTCAAAATTGGTATGATTAGAAACTCACTCTACTTGTTGTGAAAGGGTAGAAAGGGAGGGAGAACATTTGGCTTGCTTCGTGATTAGTGTAATTAAAAGAGGAACTGATTTTTTAAATTTTTTTTCGTTTATGTGTCGGGTGCTAGAACTATGTAGCTCTGAAAGTTCAAAAGAGCGCTGAACATTACACAGAAGCTGCAATGGATGAGGTGACAATATTAAAACAGATTGCTGAAGGTGATCCAGAAGACAGTAAATGTGTTGTGAAGCTTTTGGACCACTTCAAGCATTCAGGGCCAAATGGACAGCATGTCTGTATGGTGTTCGAATACTTGGGAGACAACCTGTTGTCACTGATTAAATATTCAGACTACAAAGGTGTTCATCTTCACATAGCTAAAGAAATATGCTTCCACATTTTGGTGGGATTGGATTATCTTCATCGTCAGCTATCAATCATTCATACAGATTTGAAGCCGGAGAACATACTACTCCTGTCTATGATAGATCCATCAAGAGATCCAAGAAAGTCAGGTGTCCCTCTTGTTCTTCCATACAGTAAAGGCAAGATCGTTCCCAAAATTGAGCCCTCTAATGATCATAATAGTTCATATAGTGTCCTGACTAAGAACCAAAAAAAGAAAATTCGAAAAAAAACCAAGCTAGCGGCTCAGAAATGTGTTGGGCCAGAAGTTTCTGAGAGGCTTGAGCTCGATCATGAAGCAAGTAGTCCTGAAACTTCTCAGCGGTATGGTAAGTCCAATGGAGAGTTTGTTGAAGAAGAAAGGCTTACTTCAGTTGCAGAAGCAGAAACTAATAATGGAGCAGATGCTGAATGTAAAGGGACTAAGTTTCATAAGAGAGGGAATCGATCGGAGAGGCAGAAGCTCTTGACTGAAATTGACCCTAAGTGCAAGTTGGTCGATTTTGGAAATGCATGTTGGACATACAAACAATTCACAAGTGATATTCAGACGAGGCAATATAGATGCCCAGAGGTTATTTTAGGATCAAAGTACTCAACATCAGCTGATATGTGGTCACTCGCTTGCATTTGCTTTGAACTGGCCACGGGTGATGTTTTATTTGATCCACATATTGGTGATAATTATGGTCGTGATGAGGTGTGTGGACCCCCTTCTTTGTCTATCGAGTATACATTTAAGTTTTAACTACTATATCACACATGACACGGCTCTTCAACTAGATTAGTCGGCTTGTCTTAGCTTACTCTGACGTCTTCCGTGATTCTATTACGTAATTATTCTATCATCTTTTACGAAACACTTTGCTTGACTTACAAAAGTGTAGCGGTTTAACCGTAGGTTGCTTCTTCATTCAAGTGAACTTTTTATCAATCTAGATTCATTTACCAAAAGGAAAAGACATTGTTTCGTTTGTGTCTGTGGGTGTGGGTGTGGGTGTGGGTGTGGGTGTGGGTGTGGGTGTGGGGTGGGTTTGTAAGTGCCCATTTATATCAATTACCACTGAGAAATCCTTTTTTGGCATGCATAAATTTTAACTAAGTTTCAAATTGTCAATGTTCATCTATTGTTAATGTTGCATACCTAACTCTTGTATTGACTTTGAAGGATCATTTGGCCTTGATGATGGAGCTCCTTGGAACGATGCCACGCAAGGTGAGTTTGTTTTGTTTGCTTATTTTGTAGCAAATCCAGCCCATTGTCCTGAAATATAATCTTCTTTGAAATTGTATGTAGCATGCACTGTGCAGCTTGCTGCCCTTGGTATATACTTTCTGAAGTCCCCTGTATTGTTTGATAAACATAATCTGCAGGTTGCCTTAGGCGGGCGTTACTCACGTGAATTCTTTAACCGATTTGGGGATTTGAGACATATTAAGAGGTTAAAATTTTGGTCTCTTAATAAGGTGCTCATTGAAAAATATGAGTTCTGTGAACAGGATGCAAATGAGATGGCAGATTTTCTTGCTCAGATGTTAGAATATGTGCCTGAGAAGAGACCAACTGCAGCACAATGTCTTAATCATCCATGGATTAGAGGACGGCCTCGACAGCTTATGCCCTCTCCGTCTTTAAAAGAGATTGAGAATGGTGGTTCCGACAAGCAATGTGAGAATGCTGAAAGGGAAGCAATGGAGGTCAGAGTCGGAAACATTGCTATCGATATACCTTCTAATGGGAAAGACTTCGACTCCAAGTTTAAAGGAAAGCAATTTTCGCATGCCGTCTGATTATGTTGAGGTTTGGTTATGTCTTCATCCATCTTTGAATCTCAAATGAGGACAAGGTGCCACTTTGCATACCTCTGGTTATTTGAGTACGGCTCCTTCGATTTGGGCAGGAAAATGGTGAAAGGCTAAATTTGAACGCTTGTATTTCACCATGACAATGTTTATTCATTTATAGGGGAACACGTATTAATGCCCCTTACGACTAGAAGTCAAGTCATCTTTGTTGTAACTTTAGACATGTCTCCAGTTAGTAATACATTTATACCTTTGTCCTCGCAAGGCATGTGTTGTCAGTTTGAATTTTCAAATCTACGGAGATTCTAGCGGCTCACATTGTATATATCGCATATAACGTTTATATGTTCAGCATGTTTGTGTAAAATGACCCGCATGTTGCACGCATAACTCTTGTAGTTCGAAAAGATTATCAGCATTGTTTTCTAAAAGATTATCTGACCAATTTTCGTTAATTTGTACTGGATAAAGATGACGATTTTTGGAGTTGAGATTAAATATGACTTGGAGGAGAAATTGGAAAAATATGGATATGAATAAAAAAACTTACATACTTAAACTAAAAAAAATCATCGACGACCAGTTTCTAAAATATTGTATAGGACTGAAGTGCAAACAGACCAATGGCTCGAGTAGTTGCTACTATTAGGTATTTAGGCAAATCGAGAGTGACTGAGTAGTGGCTACTATTAGACTTCGTTTGATAGGTAGGATGTTATTGATAGCGGATAATTAGTATGAGTGATAAAGTTAAAGAAACAGTGTGATTATTAATATATACAATTTAGGGGCTTCTGTTTGGTTCGGTTTTAAACGGAATGATTAAACACTGTAGCTGAATGTATTTTACCAAAGTAACCTTAGTATTGAATATTTCTCACCCAATTAATGGTAATTCCTTTTATCAGCTGTCGGCTACTCGAACTCCACACCTATCGGCATGAAACTAGATAAAATTCTTAGGTAGCAATGAACTTTCATCTAAACTAGAATACAAGAAAACAAGAACCAAACAAAATGTCGATGAAAATCGGAGGAGAAATTACACATTCCAAATCACAAATTTAACTTCTTCTAGAAAAAATTCACCACTAAAACTAACTGCAGAAGCAGGATAGTACAGGGAAGATATCTGTTCAAATAAGATTAGCAAACTCCTCGCCTGCACCAGAAACTGAAACCTAGTCTCAATCTACAAGAGTACAACCCCAAGTTCTGACGATCTCAATACATGCTTTAGCAGATAGTTGTAAAAGTAGTAGTGAAGTTTTCCCATCTCCTGGACCAAACTTCAGCTCCTTCAAGAAAATCTCGTTCTGCATAACATCCAAAGCTTTGAAAACATCAAGTTCTTTCTCAGCAACAATAAGAGCATCGTTCATCAACTGAAGTAACGAGGTCTTTGTAGACACATTGTAATAAGAATAAGCAGCCTTCAGACTAGAATGGCTTTGGCTAGAAGGTATCGAAGAGGGTAGGGTGTAAAAACTACATAGGTCGGTAATCTCTTGATCATCAGGACTTGATCAACCTCTTGACAAAAGATTAACCTCATTAATCAAAACTGAAGCCAATCTTTTTATCTAAGCTTGTTGTGGACGCACAAAAGATTAACCTCAGCCACCATTAATACATCATTTCGCAAGGATTCCAGTAATGGAAGCAACCAATTTTCGTGAAATCTTCACCATTATTCCAATGTGCCAACTCCTATAATAACCAGGAGGCAGCAATGCCTATTGAAGAAATTCCTTTGAGTAATTAAATCTAAACACGTTCTCATCATACTCAACATAGTTATTAGCTAAGAGATTATAAACCTCAACACACAGCTCGTCACATGTAATCCACTCATATAAAGTTGCAAGATTATATGGCTCTTGTTTGACTTCTGAAAGCAGTGTTGGCTGCTGGATTGGGCCTTTTCAGAGAGACTCGTGTTCCCAAGATCCTTGAATTGCCCTACAGGTTGGGTTTCCAAAATTTATGCCTCTTGGCGAGAGAAGGAGACTCTTGAATTTCCGCGATAAAGAATCAATTGGTACTTCCTCTTCATTCTCATTCTCTTTTTCAGAAGATAAGGAATTATTGCTAGAAAAATTTTGGCTTTCAGTCGGTGTGTTGTTACCAGCCATTTTTTAAGAAACTGCCTATCATCAATTTAAGAGAACAGGATAAGTAGAAAAAGACCGCACCAGAAATTCTCCGAGAAATTGGAATTCCAATCTTTGGGAGAATGTTTACAGAAACATAAAAGCATAAAATTGAAATTCAACCTCACTGCTCCAACGTCCACGCACAAGAACAGGGTTTTTTGAACAAATCGTTGAAGGAGATTAACGGAAAAATTATCAATCCAAAAATACCTGCGACGCCGAGAATTGCGATTCTCCTACACGATTCTGCGAGACGAAAGTGGCTCTCCTACACGATTCTGGAAGAGCTGAAGCTGGAGAGCAGCAGAAATGCACGTTCTTCGCCGCGAATCAGTAGGTTTGTATCAAAGGGTTTACAGGGGTAAATCGGTAAACCTTTGGGCTTTCTTCCCAATCGGCAATTGCGGACTAAGTAACCCACCAAATTAGAAGGGATAGTTATCACACGGAAATCTGCTGAAATCTGCCTAATCACGAATTCAAGGATTCAGGGAAAATGTTCCAAAAACGAACCAAACGTTGGATTGATAGTCAATCCAACTCCTATCCTGCGTACCAAACGCAGCGTTAGGATTTATGCATTTGAATTCAGAAATTTAAAAATCAAAATTATATCACCACCCAATAAACCATAAACCGAAATTGTTTCAGTCGCTGTTAAGAACAAGAACTGAAACTGAGGTACGGTTCCGCTCCAGTATCTCCAAAAAGACCAAAATCATAATCTTAATCATATAAAATTGTAACAGGAACCATAATTTAGTGTTAAATTGAATATTGTAATCATGAATACTTTTAGCCAAAATCAATACATGCAATCTAGTGTTGCAGTCCAATTTTAATTAGTTCTTTCAGTGTCTTTTCTTTTGCGATTTGAATAATTAAATTTCAAGCATTGGTTCAAACAATAATCAAAATCGGAACCAAAAATGTCAAGCATTATTCAAATAGTACAACTCCGAACCACATGGTTCCAGAACCAAAACCATGGGTTTTAGAACCGCAGTCATGTCAAGCTTGGCCCAAGATATCCAAACATGAATTGAAGCCCATTTGAGCTGGAGCTGCAATTTAGGCTGGAAAGTACAATTTGAAATTGTTGGAAACCAGCAGATGCTGCTTAAATCCAGAGATCTTGTAATTGGTTCCCACCTGGGAAAGCTCAAGTAACATCGAAGTGTAAAAATTTAAATGCTGCCTCCAAGAGACTTCGGAACCAATTAGAGGACAAGTGAGATGACCGAAACAGATAACATTAGTCTACACATACCATCTAATAGTCCCATTCCTTTTGAGCACCTATCTTGCTATTGAGAGGGAAAGATAAATATTACTTGAAACATGGATTCCGTGAATCAAACAAGGTGAATTGTTATAACTTCAGCGTTTGATGCATCAGATACATTGATGTGAGACTACACCTTAACAAGTAGATATCAGCACAAAGACACCTTTCCGGGTAGTCAATAATACAAGTTCTCAATCCTCCCAGTGCAAAGCCTTTTGTGTACTAACTTACTTTATAAAGATATCCTTTAATTAGAAAAATGCAATCCCAGTATCCCACTACAACAGCTGATAGCTAGTAGTAAAAATTATCAAGGTTCTTTCAGGTAAACCTCATGTGAAAGGAACATGCCCACAATGCGAGATAATGGAAACCTGTGCAAGGTCCTTCCATAAGTGTGTTGGGACAAACAAACAAGATGGACAACACTCATTTCTGTGCTGATCAGGATATGTTCCAAGACCAAATTTTCATGAACGTTCTCCCATGTCAAGGACATGGGATTCAATTGTATCAAGTGAGAGACAAATGGAACAGAACAGCTAACCAAATCTCATTCAGGTCCGGTTCAGTCCACGTCCATTGCCTTCTCTTTCTCACTTTCTTTGCTTGCCCATAACTTGATAGTTCGATCATGTGATACAGTTGCAATACATTGTCCATCTGCATATAATGACAGCACAAATATGGAATGATTAATCATTTAATCCGTGAAGCATTTATTGAAATCAAATATATAGAGAATAAGCATCTGCCTTAAACAAATCAAAAGTAAGCCAGGAAAGGTGACATGATGCGAAAATTCCAACTTAAATACAAACAAAAGCATTTTTGTTTGGCCGTCAAGATCATAACTGTAGGCATCAGCAACATAAAACAATACTAAGCCTTTGATGTTCAGGACTGACCTCCAACGATATCAAGTGAGGTAACTTTTGATTCATGACCAGACAAAGTCTTCACAGGCTTAAAATCTCTAGCGGACCAGACCTGAAATAAATTCCATAATATGTTTCACGAATAAAACCAAAACAAGAAAGAAATCTAGCCGGCATATTAAAAAACCTATCCACGAGTCATAGTTTATAATGTGTATATACCTTAGCAGTCATGTCATATGAAGCGGTAACTAGAAAATATCCCTCCTGGGGTTCAAATTTGACTTGAGAAATAAGGTTAGAATAGGTATAATGTACAAAGATTTTCTTTTCCTGAGATCCCATATTCGACATGTGTTATCCTCCCCACCAGTAGCCAAATGATAACCGTTGGGGGAAAAACTAAGGCCGAGAACCTGAAACCAAGAATGATAAAATTGTAATCATGAAAAACAAGCCAAAGGAAGAGTAAAGAGAGGCAAAGAACAACTATCTCAAAACCAAGTGATCCTTACAGGCTTGACATGGCCTTCCAGAGCAAGAATACTCCTCCCAGACCTTAGGTCCCACACTCGAGCAAGTGCATCTAGTCCACAAGATGCTACTAACGACCCATCATGGTGAAAAGACAATCAATACACACTCCGGCTATGGCCTTCTTTTAGGAGCAACTCCTCACCAGTCTCCACATCGCATAATCTCCAAGTTTTGTCAAAACTAGCAGTGCCCAAGTACTTTCCAGATGGATGAAAATTGATACGAGCAAGACGATCCAAATGACCTTCAAATGTTTTCAGAACTGCACCCTCGGAATTTCATAATCTTGCGGTCCTATCAGCAGAGGCACTAGCCAACTGATAGTTTATTGGTGAGAATGCAACATCTGTAGCTCTTTCTGAGTGGCCCTTTAGTGCGGAAACCTTCCTCACTTCAGGCATGGACCATAACTTTGCAACACCACTTAAAGAACTATGGAAAGAAGGAAAAGGACGTAAATAGAAGTACAGCCCCGACAAGATCGGACAAAAAAAAAAAACGAAATGCATCGCAGATGTTTAATAAATGATTCTGACTAAAAAAAAAAAAAAAAAAAAAAAAAAAAGTAATAGAATCATTAAAATGATATTCTTGCAGGAATTGAAACAAAGACAATAATATACCACCAGAAAATATGAAGGGAATCACATAATTAAACCTCTCAGACAAATTGAGGGCCAAAATGATATTATACTTTGAAACTCTTGAAAAATCAATATCGCATACTAAAGACGATATGCACAAGCAGGCCCTAACACCGATGAAAAGGAGCTCAAAAGAATATAAAAGATAAAAAATCATGAGGAAAGAATTTACATTAATTGTTAGAGAAATTCACTGATGTAACCGAATTTTGCTCAGCCAATAAACAATTACCACGCAGGACTTATCAGGTCGGAATCTCAATGATGTTATCTTTTCAGCTCGGGTTGTACACTTTTTGGTTAAATAGGTCGGGGAGTGCTCCACCTGCAGTATCCTGTCAACAAAGAAATAGGTCAAAGGGCGTCGGGGTTGTCTCGACGAAGGTCCTCCAATGCTTAAGTCAGCTCGGGTAATCGAAGTGATATAAAGAGTGTAGTAAGTCTCTTGAATGTGTGTCAAGATGAGAAAATACTTAGGCATTTATAGGTAAGTGAATATGGTTAAACGTACCTGTCCAAGTAATTATGAACCCGTGTGGGCCTAGAATGTTTCCTCATCTACCGCCTGTAAGTAGGGATAGTTTTTCTTAATGTTTGTCAGTACTTTGGTCGGACAAGAGGTGTCAGGCCCCGTGCTAATTACTAACAATTAACACATAATAAGCGCATAATCACGGAAGCTTAAAATCAGGGCTTAAAAATTTTTCGAAATAATATGGGCCTGAACTTCAAATCATACATTCAAAATATTCAATACTCAAAATATGAGTTAACTCAAACTCATACAGCAAGTAACCACATAATTCAATTCAAAATACAGATCCCCAAATACAATAAAACACGGGGCATCCCCCGGTTCAATACATATCATAAATAAACTGGGACTCAGGGATGAGGGGATCGACCAGCTGAACTTTCACTCTGCCCAGCTTGGTTACCTAAAGCTCCTGCAAATGGGCACGCAGACCCAAACAACAAAAAGCAGGAAAAACATGCACGAGGTCAAGCCTAAGTACGAAGAGCTATCAAAGCAGATAAACATGCAACATGCTACAAATCAATGCTATGAATGCATGAGGGCTATCAAGAAATCGGATAGCTAGACCAGTCTATCAACTGGCAACTCAAATCAAGCCTCTATACCACGGTCTATCAACCGGGAAATCATCGGTCCGTGATCATCGGGGCCCGTCAGCCCATCACAGCTCGGCGATAAACTCTCGTATCCGGTAGTCACCGCTTCGACGATAGCATTGGACTTTTCGGGCACGACTCTTCTCGGACACAACAGTCGGCCAGTCACAACGTGGCACCCAATCAGGTAATCAAAATCAATCATCAATTCGGGCTCAAGATGTATGCAATGCAATGAATCGATATCAAT
>KV015612.1:91261-101893 GCA_001598015.1 Dorcoceras hygrometricum
AACAGTCGGCCAGTCACAACGTGGCACCCAATCAGGTAATCAAATCAATCAATCTGTCAATTCAGGCTCAAGATGTATGCATGAATGCCAATCGATATCAATGCATAAAGCATACAATTCATAATACGTGCCAACAGAATGAAAAACTCAATCAATCCATCAATCTGTTCCACGTAAACACATAGCAGCAAACTCACGGTTTTCACAATATTGAAATATAAACATGTTCACGCTCAATACTGCTAAGGGCTGCTCAATCGTACCTTTCCTCTTCGAATTACCTAACAGATTAGATTCTCAAACACGTCCAGCAACAACTCAAGCTTACTGCCTTTGAAGCTTCCTCGACAATTACCCTTCAAAATTCCTAGAAGCTTAAATTTTCTTGGTTAGATAGGTCGGGGAGTGCTCCACCTGCAGTATCCTGTCAACACAGAAATGGGTCAAAGGGCGTCGGGGTTGTCCCGACGAAGGCCCTCCGATGCTTAAGTCAGCTCGGGTAATTGAGTGATATAAAGAATGCAGAGAATAATTCTTTTTAATGTGTCTAAAGATGAGAAAATACTTAGGCATTTATAGTTAAGTGAATATGGTTAAACGTACCTGTACAAGTAATTATGAACCCGTGTGGACCTGATATGTTTCCTCATCTACAGCCTGTAAGTAGGGATAGTTTTTCTTAATGTTTGTCAGTACTTAATCCTCACAAGAGGGCCAAGTGGTCTATCAAGTTGCTAGTGTAGGGTCGAACTATTGTCCATCGCAGTCCAGGTCGGGTTGCGAGAATGAATAGGCCACGCGAGCCCGAGGTAACGTTGTTAGCTAACGAGATGCTCAACCGAGCTTAAAGTAGGCCAGCCTTCCGAGCTTGGATATTAAACTAAATTTTAGTGGTATCAAATAGTAACCCCCCTCAAGTATCAAATAGTAACCCCCCTCAAGGAGTCCTAAACAAGAAATAAGAGTTTAGGACTATGTTAGGTTGAGGTCGGGCGTCGAGTGAAGGCTTAGATAGAACAACAGTCCCTATTGTCTTATATCCAAGTTGTTGATAAGTTATTATTATTATTATTATTATTATTATTATTTTTTTTGAAATGATAGTGATGAGGCTCGGTTTTCGCAAGTTACTGTTTGTGTTTCTTTGAAGAAAACCACGATCCGGGTGAAATGATTTCTGACCCTTGATTAATTTCAATCGAACGGTTGATTTTGAGCCCGTATCTCGAGGAGTCGCTTGGAATTCCCGAGGCACCGATTTTTCTTATAAATAACCAACTTTTATCGTTCATTTGTACCTTTGCTCTTTACCAGTACTGAAACTCTGCTGAAATTTCTCCTTGTTCCCGAGCTACTCCTCTGCTTCCCGATTTTTCCGTAAGTTCTCATCGTTCATCGCTCTTTTTGCATAGATGTCTTCTCCCGACAGCAATTTAGTTAGGATGTTAGCGGAATCTATAGATCACTCCCCGCCCCCCGAGGTCAGCAATAGGGTAGATGAAACCCCGAGCTTAGAAGATAATTACAGGGCTAGGATTCTCAGGATAGACCAGGATGAGGCGAGGTTAACTGCCCAGGGCTGCACCTGGTACGAGATTAAGGCCTCTACCCTTAGGCAGTCAGATATTTCTTATGTTAAGGATAAGGCGGGGATAACTAGCATATATGAGGTGGTAATCCCCCCCATACACGCCCGAGCTCATCGCCCTCCAGTTGGTTTTCATACTTTCTACATAAACCAAATAGATCGGGGTCTTAGGTTTCCCCTCCCCACCTTTATTGCAAGACTCTGCCATTATATTGGGGTTAGCCCTAGCCAGCTTGCGCCAAATTCTTATAGTTCACATGTTTCCTTAGCAATTTTACTAAAATTTCACGGGATCCCCCTCTCGACCTATGTCCTACTGCAACTAGTCTCCATTAAGAGGTTAGGTCCTGGGAAATTCTATATTTCGAATAAGAAAGAGTTCGGGTTTATAGGTGGTAACCCGAGCTCTCACAAAGGGTGGATGAGTAGGTATTTTTTTATTAGGCGTATCTCAGGCCGGGAGAACTTTTGGGGTTGTGATATGTCATGGCGAGATAACGCCCACACATCGCCCCCCTCACCCCCCGAGCAAAAACCTAACCTTACTAAATTTCTAGAAGCCATGAGAGGAAAATGTTTTAACGCCCAACAATTGATCGAGGAAGATCTTCTATGTTTTTTCAACTTTAGCGGAAAAAAGGCTCGACTGATCGGGGATTTAGGTACTGCCTTCTTTATACCGCCCTTACCGCACACGAGATCTAATCTATTAACTTGTATTTTACTTTTTGCAGGCGACAGGATGGATAAGGCTACGATGCTTGAAGCTATAAAGGAGAGGAAGAGCAAAACAAAATCTGGGGGGGCTTCAAGCTCGGGAGCCCAGAACAAGAACGAGACCAGCTCGGGTGCCCCAAGCAAGGAGAAGAGAAAAGCTTCTCCAGAAAGGAAAGAGAGGCGCAAGAAGCGCCACCATGAAAAGAGGGATACCGGTTCTACCCAAGAATCCATCCCCGAGGTGACGATTTCCGAGCTCGAGGATACTTCCAATAAGGGCCCCGAGCAAAAGTCCATCAAGGAACCTTACACACTACTGGACGCTTCGAAAATCTCTTTTGTATCCAACCCATCAGGTTCCGCCTCTCTAGATTTTATCCGTCATATGGTCCCCGACCAGGATTTTGACCAGTTGAAGAGGACTCCTGACTTTGAGGTCTTTGAGTCTGTCGGGCTTCACTTTATGCAGGTCTGTACTAGTTCGGGGTTGCGTTTTTGTGCTTCATTATCATTGCTAACTTACTGTATCTGTGCAGTCCTTGGCATGGTTCGGGGAGGCGGCGAGCCGGTTTTCCAAGGCTCATGCGGAGGTCGTCAAGACCAAGCGCTCTTATGATGGGGTGCTTGGTCGTCATGAAGCATTGTTGAAGCAGCTGGAGGAAATCCAGACCAAGGAAAATGTGGAAAAGGAATCTCTGACTGCCGAGCTAGAATCGGCTCGAGCTGAAGCCCAAACTTACAAGGCTCAGGCGCAATCCTTGGAAAACCAGGTGCAATCCCTGGAGATCCAAGTGCAATATTTGGATGCCCGAGTTCAGTGTGCCGAGGAAGAAAGCAAGCTCCGCCTAGCCGAGGTGGAGAAACTTCAAGAAGAAAAGGCGAATTCTTGGGCACTTGAAAAGGAAAAATTTCTAAAATCCAAGGATTTCGACAGTTTGTGCTTGAAGAAGGTCGTGATGTACTTTGATAAGGGTTTCGAAGGATGCTTGGCCCAGTTCAGGGCGACCGGCTTTTCTGAAGAAGAGTATCCGGCCCCCTTTCTCGATGTTGAGCAGGCTCTAGCAGATATGCCCGAGGATCAGGAAGAGGGTAGTTCGAGTCCTGGTGAAGCCCCTCCAGCTTAATTTACTTGTGTTGTAACCTTATTTTTGGGAATTTTAATGGAATCAACTATTTCTCTTTTTTCCTCTGTATATTTTTCCTCGACTAACTTTACGTATGAATGAACTATTCACATAATCCTAAAGTAATCGTAGAAATCCGAACAATGTTACCGAAGTAACTTGTAACTTGTAATTGGGGTAAATCTCTTTGTCAATGAGAGTTTATATAACGAAAAAATCAAGCTTTATTAGATATCGAGCTTGGCCGTGCTTAGTGCCAACGGGAATTGTGTCGAACTTATGTATGTACGTGAAGAACTATGCAAGGAGGGTGCCAGCGCGGGACTAGGCTTTGACTGCCGAGATGGTCGGGCTTATGTAATTGCGTAGAAGAGCTACGTGAAGAATGCCAGTGCGGGACTGGGCTTCGTTTGCCGAGCTGGTCGGGCTTATGTAATTGCGTAGAAGAGCTACGCGAAGAGGTGCCAGTGCGGGACTGGGCTTCGATTGCCGAGCTTGTCGGGCTTATGTAATTGCGTAGCGGGCTTATGTAATTGCATAGAAGAGCTACGCGAAGAGGTGCCAGTGCGGGACTGGGCTTCGATTGCCGAGCTGGTCGGGCTTAGTGCCAACGATAGTTGGGCTTAGTGTGTAGTCAATAAGAATCATTGCTCAAAATGTTACCATGTTTCAACAGGAACTTCTCTTTCCTCATAAAATAGGTGGTTTGCAGAAGAGCAGACTCTTAAGAATAATATCGCCGAAGATGTATAATATTCCAAGGCCTTTGAATCCTTTTTCCCGAGGCGTCTTCCAAATAGTAAGCGGCGATGCCTGCTCTGCCTACAATTTTGAATGGCCCTTCATACTTGGGATCAAGCTTTCCTCTATCTCCTTGGTACTGAATCTTCTTCCAGACCAAATCTCCCACTTCATATCTTCGATGTCGAACTCTTTTATTATAGGTCTGGGCCATTCTTCTTTGATAAGCAAATAATCGCACTTCTGCCCTGCTTCTTCTTTCCTCGACATGGTCCAACTCGAGATTTCGAATTTCTCTATTACCTTCGCCATACTCCGTTACCCTAAGACTATATTGACCAATCTCCGCGGGTAAAAGAGCTTCGGTCCCATATACCATGCAGTAAGGTGTTTCTCCAGTACCAGTTCGGGAGATAGTTCGATAGGCCCATAAAACACTGGGTAGCTCATCCACCCATTTTCCTCTGGCCGATCCTAGCCTTGTCTTGAGGGCCTGCACAATAGATCGGTTGGTAACCTCAACAGATCGGTTGGTAACCTCAACCTGCCCATTGCTTTGTGGATAAGAAACCGAGGTAAAGATCTGCTCAATCTTCATTTCTTGACACCAGGTTTGGACCTTTGTACCACAAAATTGTCTCCCATTATCTGATACAAGTCTTCGGGGAATACCAAAACGACAGACGATATTTTTCCACAAGAATTTCATCACCTCTGACTCAGTTATCTTAGCTAATGGCTCAACCTCCACCCACTTTGAAAAATAGTCCACGGCAACTAGCAAGAATTTTCTTTGCCCCCCAGCCGGGGGAATGGTCCTACAATATCAACGCCCCACTGATCAAAAGGACATGAGGAGAGAACTGACCTTAACAGCTCGGCGGGTTGTTTTTGCAAATTGGCGTGCTTTTGACAGTCATGACAAGCGCGAACTAAATCCGAAGCATCCTTCTGCATAGTGGGCCATAAGAATCCTGCCAGGAGAGCCTTCCTTGCCAACGCAATACTCCCGAAGTGATTTCCACAACATCCCTCGTGAATCTCTCTTAGCACATATTTAGCTTCTTCTGACCCTAAACATTTCAACAATGGTCTCGAGAAGGATCTTTTGTACAACGTGCCATTCAATAGCACAAATCGAAGAGCCCTTTGCTTGATTTTTTGAGCTCTATGGGGATCCTCGGGTAAGTTTTGATGAGCGATATACTCAAAATTTCATGTCGCCAATCCGAGGTGAGTATGCGTTCAAGATTTACCTCAACTTGATAAACTTGTGATAGCAGCTCTTGCCCTGTCACTTCGTTTCCCGAGGCGAGCCTGAGCGAACTAGCCATTCGAGCTAACCGGTCTGCCTTCTCATTCGCCTCCCGAGGTATCTGTGAAAAAATAAGTTCAGAGAAATCTTCGGTCATTCTGCTCAGGGCTTCCGCGTACTTAACCATCTTTTCATCTTTTACTTCAAACTTGCCATTACACTGTTGCACAACTAATTGGGAATCGGAATATAATAAAACTCGAGCAATTCCCATATTCTTAGCAGCTCGGAGTCCAATTAGCAAGGCCTCGTACTCCGCTTCATTGTTTGTGGCTTTAAAATCTAAAGTCACGGCCATACTGATTTCTTCACCCCAAGGAGAGATGATAACTACTCCAACACCACTCCCAGAGGAGCAAGAAGATCCATCGACATACATTTTCCACCGTTCTTCAAGCTCGGGATGGGTAGTTTCTGCTATGAAGTCAACCAGCACCTGTGCTTTTATGGTTGTTCGGGGTTTGAACTGGATATCATACTCACTGAGTTCCGTGACCCATTTAACCAATCTTCCAGAAGAGTCGGGATGGTGAACTATTTGTCCTAAGATGCTGTTTGTAAGTACAGTGATGGGGTGAGAGAGAAAATAAGGCATAAGACGCCGAGCTGTCACCACCAAAGCCAAAGCCAATTTTTCCTGCGTGGTATAATTCACCTCAGCACTCTTCAGAGCGTGACTATCGAAATAAACAGGCTTGTGAACCAGCCCCTCTTCTCGAGTAAGAACCGAACTAATAGCCTGTGGTGTCACGGCGAGGTATACATACAATGGTTCCCCTGGTTCAGGTTTGTTAAGTACGGGCAATTCCTTCAGATACTCCTTCAGTTCTTGAAATGCCTTTTCACTCAACTCGTTCCATTCAAAATTCTCAACCTTGCGAATCATCTTAAAGAAAGGGAGACTTCGGTCAGCAGATCGGGAAATAAACCTTGATAATGCAGCTATTCTCCCCGTTAACCTCTGAACCTCCTGTAAATTTCGAGGGGAACACATCGAAGCTAGAGCTTGGACCTTTTCAGGATTAGCCTCGATTCCACGTCGGGTAACCATATACCCTAAGAATTTTCCTGTTCTTGCCCCGAACACACACTTCTTTGGATTTAACTTTATTTGATACTCCCGAAGGTGCAAAAGGTTTCTTCCATGTCAGCTATGAAACCCTCTTCTGCTCGTGACTTTATCAGGATATCGTCAACATACACTTCCAGATTTCTCCCTATCTGCTTCCTGAAACCCTATCCATCAACCTTTGATATGTCATCCCAGCGTTCTTGAGTCCAAATGGCATAACCACATAGCAGAACGTACCGTCTGCTGTAATGAAACTAACCTTGTCTTGATCCTCCTCGGCCAACGGGATTTGATGATATCCCTGGTAGGCATCTAGGAAACTAAGCAATTCATGACCCGAGGTAGAATCGACAAGTTGATCGATCCTTGGAAGTGGATAACAATCTTTGGGGCATGCCTTATTCAAATCTCGGAAGTCCACACACATCCGCCATTTCCCAGTGACTTTGGGCACCAGAACAACGTTCGACAACCAGGTAGGGAAGTGTAACTCTTTTATATGTCCTGATTGTAATAATTCCCCGACCTGAGCTCTAATCACCGCATCTTTTTCTGGTCCAAAATGTCGCCTCTTTTGGAGAACAGGTCGGGAGTTCGGGGAAACATTCAATTTGTGTTCCATAACCTCGCGTCTGACCCCTTTTAGGTCGGTGGCAGACCAGGCAAACACATCTTTGTTTCTTCCCAAACATTGGACCAACCATTCTCGCACATCCTTGGGAAGAGTGTTAGCTATCTTCACAAATCCACACGGAGGGACGAGGATTACTTCTTCCTCCGCATCCTCGATGGTCAATTGGAAATCTTCCCCGACCAAATTCACACTTCTATCAACCCGAGCTCCATGGTGGTCATGCGTCCGAGCCTTGGCAACTTTCTGCTCAATTCTCACCTCTTCCACGTAACATTTTCTCGCCACTTTCCGATCCCCGAGCACCTCTCCCACTAAATCTCCCACTGGGAATTTAATCTTTTGATGTAAAGCCGAGGCTACAGCCAGGAAAGCGGCCATAGCTGGCCTCCCCAATATGACATTGTAAGAGGAAGGTGCTTCTACCACAGTAAACTCGATGATCTTGGTTTTCCTATACTCGCCTGCCCCAAGTGAGAGAGGCAACTGAACAACCCCCACTGGCTGCAAAGAATGACCTGTGAATCCGAACAGAGGCGTATTCACAGATTCTATGCGGTACTCCCCGAGATCCATTTGATCTACAGCCCTTTTGAAAATTACATTAACAGAACTCCCTGAATCCACAAAGATGCGGGCAACTTCATAATTGGCTATCATTGCTCGGATGACCAGGGCATCATTATGCGTCTCCGCATCGGCGGGCAAATTTTCAGGGCCAAAAGAGATAGTAGGCCCCGACCTTCTTATCTCAACCTCCATAGTTTCCATCCGGCGACATCGCGCCTTCCTGGCTCTATTGGAGTCCCCATCGGTAGGTCCTCCAGAGATCATCTGAATCACACCCCGAGGTTGAGGTGTTCTCCGCTCTCCTCGAGAAGGTTGTTGGTCTTGTCCCCGAGATGTTCTCTCCTGGTCGGGAGCCCTATTATGGTATTGCCCACTATACTCCCTACGAGGCCTCTTCTTCCATCAACGCGGTTTGTCCTCCAGCAGTGCTGCGCGTACGTCGGGATTGTTCTTGATAATTCGCTCCAGCTCTTGATCCCACAGTCGACACTCTGTAGTAGTGTGACCATAATCCCTGTGAAATCACAGAACTTATCTGACTTAGGGTTCCTCAGGGCCCCGTCGCTACCCCGAGGTCGCTGCACTAACCTCCTTTCATCGCAGATCTCCAGCGCCCGAGCTTTACTAATTTTAAAAGGGGTTCGAGCGGTGAATTCTCCTAACAACAGAGGGGGTTCCTGCCGAAGTGATCTCAGCTGGGGTCTTTCAACCTGAGCCTCCCGACTAAACCGAGGTGGTATCTTCTGCTCATTCTTCCTCGAAGATTGTATCTCCTCCATGTTAACATACTTTTCTGCTTTAGTCAAAAGCTCATCAAACGTCTTCGGAGGCTTCTTGACTAGTGACTTGAAGAAATCACCCCCTCGCAATCCCTGGGTGAACGCCCCTATCAGGAGGTCGGACGTAGCATATGGTACCTCTATGATAGTCCTGTTAAACCGCCGGAGATATTCCCGAAGCGTCTCCTACTCTTTCTGCTTCACGGTAAATAGATTCAGCGTGGTCAGAGGCTGTTTCTTGCTGCTGGCGAACTGATGCAGAAACTCCTGGCTAAAATCCTGAAAACATTTTATACTCCCGGTCGGCAAGAGGTTAAACCACTGCTGGGCAGCTCGGACCAAAGTGGTAAGAAAAATTCTGCACTTGATAGGATCAGAATATCGGTGGAGAAGTGCAGCGTTCTTAAATCGGGACAAGTGCTCCTCGGGATCTCCCATCCCATCATACTCTCCTACGTTTGGATATTTGAAGTGCTGGGGCAGCTCGGCATCCAGTACATCAGCAGAGAATGGCACCTCCCCAGCTGGTGGGGGAGGAGGTGCCGAGCTTCTTTCCTTCCTCAGATTCTCTAATTCCTCCCGCATTTTCTTGATCTCTTCAGCTTGTTGATCAGGTGCCATGTTTGAATTAGATCTTTCCGCCAGTATTTGCTCCACCGTAGTTGCTACCAGTTCGGCTATTTGAGCAGCAGTGAGACTGGGATTCTCTGAACTCTGAGACAAGCTCTCCGTGCCATCGGCCTCTCTGTTACCCCGACCCCTAGTCTTCCTTGGTGGCATCTTGTCTTCTTTTCCTCACGTTTCCCACAGACGGCGCCAATTGATGTAACCAAATTTTGCTCAGCCAATAAACAATTACCACGCAGGACTTATCAGGTCGGGAATCTCAATGATGTTATCTTTTCAGCTCGGGTTGTACACTTTTTGGTTAAATAGGTCGGGGAGTGCTCCACCTGCAGTATCCTGTCAACAAAGAAATAGGTCAAAGGGCGTCGGGGTTGTCCCGACGAAGGCCCTCCGATGCTTAAGTCAGCTCGGGTAATCGAAGTGATATAAAGAGTATAGTAAGTCTCTTGAATGTGTGTCAAGATGAGAAAATACTTAGGCATTTATAGGTAAGTGAATATGGTTAAATGTACCTGTCCAAGTAATTATGAACCCGTGTGGGCCTAGAATGTTTCCTCATCTACCGCCTGTAAGTAGGGATAGTTTTTCTTAATGTTTGTCAGTACTTTGGTCGGACAAGAGGGCCAAGTGGTCTATCAAGTTGCTAGTGTAGGGTCGAACTGTAACGACCCTCATTTTCTTGACGGAATAATCATAAGTTTTGGGGTTCAATTGAATAAAATCAAAGGTTATAAACTTTGGAGAATGGATCGCTACTACTAACTGGGTTGAAATGAGAATAATATGATTATTCACATTCGAAGATGAGAAATATGGAATAACTCATGCAAAGGTGCGGAAATGAAGAAAACTGATATATCGTATTTCAATAATGCATCTCGTAGTGTGATAACGTCTGGTATAGATTCCTATAACATATCAAATTTAGAAATCTGTTTGGATACACATTCATCATAAAATGTTCAGTACACTACAAAAGTTTTCCCAAAAGAAACTATGAACACTGGAATTGAAGGAAATAAGAAATCAGCTGTCCACGATAAACACATTCCTTCCATTCTGTTCATCTCCCTCCAGCTTCCTACTGCGGATTACCTGCACTCAATGAAAACTAGTGAGCCAAAGGCCCAGCAGGTAAAATCTGGAATAGCAAAATCATGCAATACGATCGCCCAAGAACTAATACATCTGAATACATAACTGAAATCTGAATACGCTTTAGAATGAACAAGCGCAATATATAACTGAGAATTCTGATAGAAACTGAAAGCATAAAACATAATCAAATTCTGAAAACATTTTCTTTAAACATTCTTAAGAGCTGCGATTAAAATCACACTTGTGCTCTTCATTCATTTTCTGGAAAATTATGACAACACTTTAAACATTTGGTCCATTTCGTTTGATCAAACTCCTGTTAACAGTCTCTTAGCATAAAGCTCATGGTTGAAGGGGTATACAGATCCGT
>KV015612.1:133343-151451 GCA_001598015.1 Dorcoceras hygrometricum
AGTTTCAGTTCACCACCCCCGTAGACCATGAACATATTCTTAGTCCTTCGTAAGTATTTAAGAATATCCTTCACGGCCTTCCAATGTGATTGGCCGGGGTTGGCCTGGTAGCAGCTCGTGACACTCAGAGCATATGCGACATCCGGTCTAGTGGAGATCGTGCCATACATAATACTACCTATTGCCGAGACATATGGCACATGTGTCATACTCTCTATCTCTTCATCAGTCTTTGGACACATAGACTTGGATAGAGTGACCCCGTGGCACATAGGTAGGTGTCCTCTCTTGGACTCTTCCATAGAGAACCTCTTAAGTATGGTATCGATGTAGGTAGCTTGGGTGAGTCCGAGCATCCGTTTAGATCTATCCCGATAGATCTGTATTCCAATAATATAGGATGCTTCACCCATGTCCTTCATCGAGAATCTACTAGATAACCATAATTTAGTTGACTGCAGCATTCCTACATCATTCCCAATGAGTAGAATGTCATCAACATAAAGTACGAGGAATGTCACAGCGCTTTTAACTACCTTCTTATATACACATGGCTCCTCGGGATTCTTGATGAAACCAAATTCCTTAATTGTTTCATCGAATCTCAGGTTCCAACTTCTTGATGCTTGTTTGAGACCATAGATCTATCTCTGAAGTTTTCATACCTTATGCTCACTTCCCACAGATGTGAAACCCTCAGGCTGCGTCATATAGATCTCTTCCTTAATGTTTCCATTAAGGAACGCAGTTTTCACATCCATTTGCCATATCTCATAGTCGTACCATGCGGCTATGGCTAGTAAGATTCTAATCGACTTGAACATTGCGACTGGCGAAAAGGTTTCATCATAGTCAACACCTTGCCTTTGAGTGTAACCTTTCGCGACCAGTCGTGCCTTGTAGGTCATTACCTTACCATCAGGCCCAAGTTTCCTCTTGTATACCCGTTTGCACCCAATAAGAACAATTCCTTCGGAAGGGTTAACAAGAGTCCAAACTTGGTTCGCATGCGTTGAGTCAAACTCAGACTGCATTGCTTCAAGCCACAAATTTGAATCAGCATCGGAAATTGCCTCCTTGAAGGTTCTTGGATCAGATCCAACAACTTGATCACTTTGATCATCTTCAAGGAGAAAACCATATCTCTCAGGAGCCCTAGGAACCCTTTCGGATCTCCTAGGTGCGACCATTTCTGGTACTGGCTCTGTAGGTGCAGGAGATTCACTTGGTACTTCAGTTGGTTCTTGAACCTCTTCGAGTTCTACTATCTTGCCTTTTCTATCAAGTAGAAATTCCCTTTTCATAAAGGTGGCATTCCTAGAAACAAACACTTTTGTTTCGCTGGGATAGTAGAAGTAGTATCCAATGGAATTCTTTGGATACCCAACGAAGTAACATAAGATGGATCTTGTATCCAGCTTATCTCCCACTGTCTGCTTCACGTAAGCAGGACATCCCCAAATCCTCATGTATGAGTACTTGGGTGGTTTTCCCATTCATATCTCATATGGAGTTTTATCCACTGCCTTTGTGTGGACATTGTTCAACAACATTACCGCCGTTTCGAGCGCATAGCCCCAAAACGAGGTAGGAAGCTCAGTGAAGCTCATCATAGATCGAACCATGTCCATCAAAGTTCGATTACGACGCTCCGCTACACCATTTAGCTGTGGTGTGGCCGGAGGGATCCATTGTGAGAGAATCCCATTCTCTTTCAGATAGTCTTGAAATTCAGCATTTAAGTATTCACCACCTCGATCGGATCGAAGTGCTTTAATACTTTTACCTAATTGATTTTCTACTTCAGCCTTGAATTCTTTGAACATTTCAAAGGATTCAGACTTGTGCTTCATTAAGTACAAGTACCCATACCTTGAGTAATCGTCGGTAAAGGTGATGAAGTATGTGTGACCGTACTTAGTACCAATACTAAATGGGCCGCACACATCAGTATGGATCAAATCCAATAGGCTTTGAGCATGCTCACCCTTGCCCTTGAAGGGTTGCTTAGTCATTTTTCCCTTAAGACAAGATTCAAAAGTCGGTAGGGAGTTAATGTCTGACAGCTCAAACATGTCACTCTTAGCTAACTTGTTCATCCTACTTAGAGAAACATGACCTAGCCTAGCGTGCCAAAGTTGTGCTGGGTTTAAGCTATCGTGTTTCCTTTTAATCGTTTTTGTATGTGTTTCGACATCGCGAGTTGGAACGTCCTTTAATTTTAAGGTGTATAAATCGTTTTCGCGTTCCCCAATTCCAATTAAACATTCATTCTTGTAAATATTGCAAATCGAATTAGCAAACATACAAGAATATCCATCAGTATCAAGCATAGAAACAGAAATAATGTTCTTTATTAATTCGGGAACAAACAAAACGTTTCTCAATAACAACTTAAAATCAGAAGACAGAAATAAATAAACATCTCCTATAGCTACTGCAGCAACTCTTGCTCCATTGCCAAGCCTCAAGTGGGTCTCACCCTCTCTAAGACGTCGGCTTCTTGTCATCACATGCAAATCATTGCAGATATGAGATCCACATCTGGTATCAAGTACCCAAGAAGTCGAATTAAGAGACATATTTATTTCGATACAGAACATACCTTCACAGTTCGCAACTGCTCGAGGTACTCCTTGCAGTTCTTCCTCCAATGCCCAGGCTTGTGGCAGTGGTGGCAAACATCCTCAGACTTGTTCGGCTTGGAAGCCTTTGCCTTTGGCTTCTTAGTGGGCTTTTCCTCCTTCGCAGGGGCAGAACACTTCTTACCCTTGCGTCTGGGCCCCTTCTTCACAGAGGAAGAAGAGCCCATGAGGAGGACGGGCTTGTCCTTCTTTATGGTTCCTTCGAACATTACAATCATGTTAACCACCTCTTCAAGGGTGGCTGCCAGCTTTTTCATGTTGAAGTTGACCACAAAGGGGTCGAATGCAGCAGGCAGTGAGAGGAGAAGCACATCCACAGACAGCTCGTGTGGAAGTGTGATATCAAGGCCCGACAGCTTTTCAACGAGCCCAATCATACAAACCCCATGCTCGCGGACCGAAGTCCCATCGCGCATGCGGCTTGTCATAAGCTCCTTGACAGCCGTGAACCTCTCATGTCGAGAGTTCTCCCCATACAGTTCTAGCTTTTTCATGTTGAAGTTGACCACAAAGGGGTCGAATGCAGCAGGCAGTGAGAGGAGAAGCACATCCACAGACAGCTCGTGTGGAAGTGTGATATCAAGGCCCGACAGCTTTTCAACGAGCCCAATCATACAAACCCCATGCTCGCGGACCGAAGTCCCATCGCGCATGCGGCTTGTCATAAGCTCCTTGACAGCCGTGAACCTCTCATGTCGAGAGTTCTCCCCATACAGTTCTTTGAGATGAAAGAGTATGTCAGCAGCATAATTTGTCTTCTCAAAGCGCCGTTGCATTTCGTTAGACATCGATGTCATCACATAGCATCGAGTCTTAAGCTCGTCGTCCCACCATTGTTGAAAAGCGTCACCAGCTCCTCAGGGCTGATATCGGCAGGGGCTTCCTTCGGAGGGCTCTTCTCTATCGTATAAAGAAGTTTCTCCGAAGCCAACACAATGTTGAGGTTTCGAAGCCAGTCTTGGTAGTTCAGATCGGTGAACTTGTTGCTATCCAGTATAGCTGTGAGTGGGTTTTCGATCGAAGACATTATAAATGCAGTTATACTGAAAAGAAAACAGACATACATTACTAACTATATATGAAATAACGCTAAGACATAAAACAAGGTCGTTTAGTTCTATGAATTACCCTCCCACTATTTTAACGATTTCACCACCCTCTAATGAAATCGAGAAACCAAGTTTCTTTAGTGGGTACATGGAGCCCAATCAAGCGATCATGGTCCCGAATAATATCAGCCAACCACGACCCCCAAAAGGTTGTTTTCGATTGCAACCGGTTCACCTCACGTCCAGTAAGGGCCCAATAATATGACGCCGTTTACTATCACGTGTCAAGATGACCCATAAATGTTGAGTCGTGAAGGACGGTCCCCTTAACGTCCCCAATAATATGAGCCAACGTTAAATGGAGTTCCAACCGACTCACAACAATTGTCAATGGAGTGGACAGCTTTCCGGCATACATGACCCCCTCAATAATATGAGTCGGGCCATGTATACGGGTAGCATCGGCGTACACCCATTGTTGATGGAAGGTAGGGATAATTTAAACAAATTTAAATTCCCTCTAGCTTATCGAATAAACCTTTAATCTTGATATTAGTTTTAAATCGTATTTAAAACGATGGATTTTATTTTTGAAAATTTGGTCTCATGCAATAATTTTAAATCAAATTCAAAACATGCGGATTCAACATATATATCAAATATATAAATAACTTTGGGATGATCGATCGCGAGAGCTATGCGGTCCGTGGTTGCCAATCACGGACCTGGGTCCAATCCTAGGTGAAATGCAATATGCAATGCAATCCTATTACAATTGCTTCCGGTTTTACAAATCTTCGGTCTTCAATATCCTTGATCGTCATCGGCCCACCATCTTCAAATGTCCTCCCACTAAATCTAGTAATTTACATTTATATTTCCATGACAAGTAAGGAATACAATTTTAAGGGGTGGGAACGGGCCACAAACAGACCCACTTTATAAAATGATAATCAATAATATCAAAACCGAAATCGCAAAACCTAAAGCATACACCTAACACATTGGGCATGGCTCTCGATCATCCCAAACATGCAATCAATCTAATTAACTTGCATAAATTAAATAATCAAATAATTTACCACAAAATCATATTTTAATCATAAAATCGCATTTTATAATAAAATCGCATTTTGTCGATAAAATTATATTTTAATCAACAAAATTATATTTTAATTATAAAATCATATTTTACAACTAAAATCATATTTTGCAATTTTAATTGCATTAAATTGGGCTTAAACAATTTTAGGCCCAAAAATCTCAAAATTTCAAAATCGACCAAAATCGGCCCAATATCGAATATCGGCACGAAAACTTCATGGGCTGCCTGGGACAGGCCCGAACAAAACCTAGAAGGAAAAATTAGCCGTCGCATCGCTGTCGGAGAGACGCCGGACGACGGCCGCCGCCAACAAATCGCGCGGCAGCAGCCGCACGCACGCCGCATCGAGTGCGGCATCGCCGCGCCAAGCGCGACGCACGGCCGCGCGCCAACCACGGCGCACACCCGTCGGGTGTTGCGCATCACCGCGCAACATTTGCGCGAGGCTGGGTGCCTCTGGTCGGCCGCTGTTTAGCATCTCCGTCGCGCAACCAAGCGCGGCCAGCGCGCTGGTTATCACGCGCGACGCGCGATGGTGCGCGCGCATATGTGCGTGCTGCAACAGGTTGTCGCCGCCCACGGCGGCGGCCGGCGGCCATCAAGAAATTTTTTTGTTTTACAATTCTGAAATTTTGAGATCTACATGCAATTCAGGCAACAATGTATTGAAGGATCCGAGCCTTGGCTCTGATACCACTGTTGGGATATTGGTGGCGGATCCGGATCCCACTTCCCGGGGCGCAGCGGAAAACAAAAATTTGCCCGAAAAGTGTTCAATACATTCAAAAAAATCTACAAACATACATAGGGTGTTCGTAGATAATTACCTTGCTGGCGTCTAGGCGCCTGGCTCCGACCAGTTTCACGAGGAAACCGGCACTTCAAACTGTAGGCGGCGGTAGATCGTCAATCAGTTTCACGACCGGAATCAATCTTCCTCCGTCAATCTACACTAGACGATCTGATGGATTTTGCAACGGACAGAATCTCCTCGTCGTGGTGATCGAAACAAGTCTGATCACACGACAAACGGACGGCGGCAACGCGGCGGAGGCGCGGCGGTGGGCGACGGCCGTGCGTGAGGTTTGAGAGGAGGGGGCGGCGGTTCTTGGAGCTTGGAGGCTAGGGTTATGTGAGCTAATCATTCATTAGTTGCCCTAGGTCAAGACTAAGTATAGGTATTATGGGTTTGAACCGGCCCATTGGACCGCCCATTGGACCTGGGGCAGGCCCAGTCCAATATATGAACATTCGGTTCATCTGCATCACCGTGGTTTCATCATAATTTTGATCAACGATCAGATCGGACCAATCGACTCATTTTCCAAAACTGAATATTATGATGCGAAAACAATTTTTCAGATTACTTAGTCCAAAATGACAGTTTTGCCCCTCAACAGCGGGAAATCGCAATTTGACCCCTGTTGACTTTTAGGAAGTCGCACTCCCTAAAATCCTCTTAGTATGCTCAACACATTGAGCTCAGTTTCCATGCAGGAATCATGAATCCAGTACTTGTATGACCCTCAATGGTTCAGGGATACAGCTAGACATGGGCCCGCAACCATTGTGGCTCCGAAATCACAATTTCGTACTTGCCCATCGGATCATGGTAAAGCGCCTAACAGCATCTCCCCATGATCCCCTAGGTATCACTGATTGTGCCTGCAAGAACCAGTTGGTCGTGGTTAGCGTACAGTACGGTCCTTTCAACACATATATCCCGATCAGATCAACGACCATTGGTAAATCGAGAGTCGCTAGAGATCCGATAGCTATGCATACATCTTGGAGATCGAATAGTGACATCGCGAGTGTTACTAGGTAAACCCATTTACCTAAAACACTTCTAGTACTCTGGCCAGAGATTTATACACTATTATCCCCTCAGATAGCATAGGATACCCACGCATGAGAGCGAGCGATGAATCCTCGACAACGATGCATCGACTCCTACATGCATCGGGATCTCACCCAATTCCGCCGACTAATGACCCCAAGTGAGTCGGCAAACGGGTCAAAGTGAGACTCCTATCATGTAGAGTCTCAATGACGTTTCGAGTCGTGAGGACTAATCAGTACAACCAAGACCTCGGACTTTTCCACTCGACAAATGGTAACCACTTGGAAAGTCCGAACGAGGGTAGTTCAATAGATCACGAGGTCACTATCCATCTGCATGCTCAGAATATCATAATGTTCCCTACCAATGAAACAATGGTACTTTGCATCGCAGATGCTAGTCTCTTGCTCGGGCGGCCTTATCCTCATTTTGACGGTCCAATCGACTAGGAACGAGTTCAGAATACACAGTGACTATTAGATGTGTTTCATGATAGCCGTCATACCCACTATCACATCTAACATATACTATGGTGCATTCTAGGTCTTTATCCAACACAATTGTTAACATTATAATCATAATGAAAATAAAGAACGCCATAAACAAATGCGAATATCATATATAAAGATCGTTTCATACAAGAGTCTATAAAATCCACACGCCACAAGTTGGCTAGTTGGGCATCTACTCTAACACGGACCTCAATGTCCTACGTCTTCCCTTCTTCCACCTCGGAAGGCTCCACTAGAAGATTTGATCTATACAACGAGTACAGACCCAATCCCGCAACCAGCAGCTGCGAGACGGTAAGGGACTGAAGCGATGACGTTTTGTGAACAGGAACCAGCTGGTTTCGTTAGCGTGTTTTGTAGCGGGTAGCGAAACTACGTCGTTTTGATAAGTTGGAACGACAGTGTTTTGAGTGGAGTGCTTTGTACCAGCTGTTGGTTATGATAGACATCAGCTGTTGAGAGATCTGATGCGTTGCGGCTGCTGGTTTGTGAATCAACTGTTGGTATCAAGGCGACGTGTTCCTCTGCGACGTCGTTTGGTTAAGTTGGGGCGACGTCGTTTTGTTTAGTTGTTCGCTGTTTAGCGATAGGCAAAAGCTGATGCGAGATTTCAGCTGCTGGTTGGGAATATTAGTTGCGACGACTGTTTTGTTGATGGAATCTGTTCCTGCTGCTATCAGCTGTTGAGTAGTGTATTTATTAGAAGACTTGGTCTTCGATTGTTTAACAGATCCCATACTTATAATATTTTCCCAATCTCTGTCGCGAACCCTAAGCACTGTTCCCCGTAGCTTTCCGCCGTCGATTCCCGTCGTTTCCGATCGTTGTTTTGCACGGTTGAGGTAGCGTTGTACTCCTTTCATGAAGGTGCTTCATGCTATACCTCGTTTGGAAGCTGTAGTTGGCTGGAGCTAGATCGCGAAGTTGCTATCTTCGGCAGTGTGTTCGTGTGTGCAGGTAGCTCTTCGATTATTTGATGAGATATTACCTCGAGAGTTTATTTAAGCTTCCTGTTGAGTTAGTTATATAGGATGATTGCTGGTTTGAGTTGTAGCTCCCAACCGTGAGTTCTGTGTTTAGCGTCCCTTGAGAAATATGCTTTGTTGCTTCGTTCAGGTTATATATCAGATTTCTCGGGACCCTGTTTGTGGTAATTGTTGCACAAAATATCGAGGTACGGATTTGAGCTTGTTATAGCTTGGAATTGGCGTGGGATTTAATGTGAGATTGCTGGCCGTGTATGCTTGCTGCTGTGGTTGCTGTTGTGCATATGTTTTATGCTAGCTACTTTCTGTTATATGCATACACGCATTGTTCACGTGCATTTCAGATCCCTGCTGTATTGTGCATTGTTGTTGTTGCTCTGTTTCTTACCAGGATGCGAGGGCGAGCGGCAATACCGCACTATCATATCCCTGCTGGGATCTGTTAGCCCTCATGCGTCGAGTGGTTAACTACCACAGTTCATGAGTTGGGCAACGGCAGGTTGAGTTGTTTGATGCATCTGGTATTCGGGTGTGGTGTAAAGAGAGCGGGTAATTCCCGTGTGCTTGTACACACACCAGTGGCCACCATTCGTTGCAGATTCTTTTGAGTTGTGCTTGAGTTCTTTGGCTCACTTTCTTCGGTTGAATCCTCCATCTTTTGTTCTATGTCTCATGCATAGCATCCACATTTTATCTTATGTTGTTTCTTTAGCTGTTTCAGTTGCTCTCCGTACTGGGGTTTGACCCCAATGTCCCTCTGGGGCTTGGTTTGTTTGTTTGCCTGTTTCTTGTTCAGGTTTCTCAGGTTATTCAGCTGGTCGTGGAGTTGGCCCAGCTGGAGGTGCCCCAAGAGGTGGTTAGAGTGTCTCAGTTATGTATAGTATTTATATGCACTGGTATCACTGCGGGTGGGATGTCCCGGGTGATGCTTAGACTTATATATCTAGTAGTCTGTCGTATTCAGTTGTGGTTGTTGTCAGGTACTTAATGCATGTTTTATGCTATACTGTATTTCTGTGGCTTGTAGCCCTTTGTTGGTTTAAACTGGGATATATTTTGAGTATTGCTGTATTTTAGATTAAATTGTTTTAAACCGTCAGGCCAAAAGTAAAAATTTTAGCCACTTTTTAGTTGCTTCCGCTTGTGTTTGCGTGGTTTATCTCTGATGTGAGCACGAGGCCTGACACAGGCTGGAAAGAGTGGAGCTTCAGCTGGTCGATCCCCATTTTGATTTGAGTCCCAGTTGTATTGATATATTATATTCTGCCTCAGCATACGTCACAGGGGAACCAGCTTACACCATACGAAAGAACTCGGGCCTCAACTCTCTCAAAAACTTGTTCCTCTTCGTCCTCTCCTGGTTCGCAACATGGGGAACATACGACAACAGCGGAGAAAACTGCCTGGCATACTCGGCCACCCTCAAGTTTCCTTGCTTCAGATTGTCAAACTCCCGCTCACGGTTGTTGTAGAAAGACTCAGGGGTATACTCCTGTCGAAATGCTGCACAGAAGCTCTCCAAAAAAATCACAACTCCAGTCTCTCTCATGACACGAGAAGTACCCTTCCACCAGCGTTGCGCATGCTCTCTCAACTGCAACACTGCTAACTTCAGTCTCCTCTCTTGCGAGTACTCCACTGCGTCAAACAACTCTTCCATGTGCTCAAGCCAGCCTTCAGCCAACAGACCAGCCTCGAAACCAGTAAACGTTGGGGGATTCATCCTCTGGAACCTAGCTAACACTAGCTCCATCTCTCCAATCTGTCAGGTCACCTCATCCACCTCTGTTTGTCTAGCACGTCGGTGCAAAGGTATCTCCTGCTGCTCAACGTCCTCATCACTGCCCGGGGCTCTAGACTCCCCATCTACTTGCCTAGCAATCCTACTTCTACCTCTCCTCAACGACATCTACCAAAACTCAGAGGTAAGAACAAGCAGATAAATCACAGAGGCAGATAATCAAATAACACAATCACAGAGTCAGTCAAAATCAAAACTCAAACTTAGACTCAAGTGTGATCAAAAGAAAACGAGCTTATCCCAGTTTAAGCTCTGATACCAAAAATGTCAGGCCCGGTGCGCTAATACATCAATTAGTCACAAATATGCGGAAGCATCATAAAAATATAGGCTAAAAATTTTCAATAATGGGCCTGATCCAATATCATTCAAAATACTTTCATACTTAAAATAAGAGTTTAGTTCAAAACTCAATCAACAAGTCAATAACACAACACACGATTCCCAACATCAATAAAGGCACAGGACATCCCCTGGCTCAATATAAATATCAATACACTGGGACTCAATCAGAAATGGGATCGACCAGCTGAAGCTCCACTCTGTCCAGCTTGGTTACCTGAAGAACCTTCAATGGCCAACATGGACCAAAGCAGCACAAAACAGGAAAATAAACAAGGTCAAATTTCAGTACGAAGAGCACAATAAAAACATCTATCATATCAGACAATGCAATATCTCAATCGTGCAATGCATGGAAAAAAGGCTACCAAGAATCATCGATAGGCAAACATAGCACAACGAATCAGCTGTGCAGATCTCATCAATCATCATCATCTTGTGATATTCAGGTATGAAAAATCAGCCGACCATCACAAGGCAGTGTGGTATTCAGGCACAACGACTCAGCTGGCCACCACATAAAAAACAGCGTTGGACCTTTCAGGCACGACGACTCAGCCGGCCGATCACAACGTGTAAAGGGATTCAGCTTTCAAAGAAATCAGGCTCAATATGTATGCGTGACTGCACAACAGACTCATGCTTAAGAATGCGTGAATGCACAGCAGACTCCACACATACTTCGCATTATTCTTGGTCAGGTCTGTCAAGGGCACTGAAATCAAGGAGAAGCCCTTCATAAACTTGCGGTAGTATCCTGATAACCCCAAGAAACTGCGAATCTCTGCTGCATTCTTTGGAATCCCCCAGTTCTGAACTGCCTCCACCTTTGATGGGTCGACTAAAATCCCATCTCTCGACATGATATGCCCCAAGAATGCCACCTGCTCAAGCCAAAACTCGCACTTGCTGAACTTGACATACAATCTGTGCTCTCTCAATGTCTGCAAAGCCATCTGCAAGTGCTGTCTGTGCTCCGCTAAGCTCCTCGAATAGACCAGGATGTCGTCGATGAAAACAATGATGAACTGGTCTAAGTACTATCTGAAGACCCTGTTCCTCAAATCCATGAAAATCACTGGGGCATTCGTCAAGCCAAACAGCATCACCAAGAACTCGTAGTGGCCGTAACGTGTTCGAAATGCAGTCTTGGACATGTCCTCCTCTCTAACTCTCAACTGATGGTAGCCAGACCTCAAATCAATATTCGAGAAAACCGAAGCTCCATGCAACTGATCAAATAAATCCTCTATCCTTGGGAGTGGGTACTTGTTCTTCACTGTGACACGGTTCAACTCCTGGTAGTCTATGCACAATCTCATGATGCCATCATTCTTCTTCACAAACAGAACTGGTGCGCCCCAAGGAGAAAAGCTAGGGCGAATAAAAATTTACTTAGCCTTATACATGACTTGGTCCAAGACTTTAAATTTAACCTTTAAAATTTCTAAAATACTCCATCCTTTACCAAAAATCAACTATTTAACATTTGACTAATTAAAAACCCATTGACCAACTTTGAATCCCAAAGAAAAAATTTTGATTTAAAACTTAAAATAAAAATATTAGGTCCAAAAATAATTAAAAATTTGACTAAATATTTGACCTTAAAACATTTGACCAAAAATCTTAAAATTGGACACTATACGTTAAAATTAAAATAACCTGTCCAGAATTAAAATAACTCGGACCAAATTTAAAACATTTTGACTCGACCCTCGACTAACCGACCCGGTCCAACTGAATCAACCGGTCCAGCCAAACCGGCAGGCCCATGCAAAGGAACCCTAAACCTAGCCGCCACTCCCATGCACAACGCCCCCACGACCAGCCGCTACTCCACGCCTTCACCGCCCAGCTCCAGCCGCCCATCATTTGACCAAAAATCTTAAAATTGGACACTATACGTTAAAATTAAATAACCTGTCCAGAATTAAAATAACTCGGACCAATTTAAAACATTTTGACTCGACCCTCGACTAACCGACCCGGTCCAACTGAATCAACCGGTCCAGCCAAACCGGCAGGCCCATGCAAAGGAACCCTAAACCTAGCCGCCACTCCCATGCACAACGCCCCCACGACCAGCCGCTACTCCACGCCTTCACCGCCCAGCTCCAGCCGCCCATGGTCGGAGCCCCTCCGGCTGGACCAACCCCAGGTCTAGCCGGCCCTACTGGACCAGCTCTGGCTTGAACCATGAGCCACATGGTTCGGCCGAGAAGCTACAAGCACACGAACGTGTGCCGCACATAGGGTGCGATCGAGCCACCCTCCAAATATGCTCGACCAATCGATCTAGACGTCTCCCAACATAGACTTGGACCACCATGAACCTCCTAGGACCGAGCCATAGCCCCTAATAACAGCCCTTAACCGAAGCAAATCAAGAACCGATCGAAACATGTTAGAAAAAGATATGAACATGCGTGGATCTAAAACGTTAAACGTAGATCAATGCAATTCAAATACAATTCATGCATTTGAACATTAAAAACAGTTTAATATGGTGTAAATGATGTGAAAAAAATGGATATTACATGCCTGGATTGGAGAAAGGGAAGATCTGCGAGTTACCGACGTGTAGGACGCGAGATCGGAACACGACCGCCTTGGATCACCAAAATTTGAAGAAAAATCGATGGGGTGAGATGGAGGAGGAGGGGGACGGCTATGGAGAAGAGTGGAGGCTAGGGTTTTGCACAAAATTATGTTTGAAAGAATGAGTGTGACACAAATGACCCCCTTCAATTGATTTAATTAAGAAAGCTAGGAGTTTTCCCATACTAACCCTCCATTTAAGTAAAAATGCTAATAAAATTTTTAAACATGGCTTTAAAATCTCTAATTTTCGTAATAAAAGGCCTCCACAATTTTACAATACAATAAAGTCCTTTGAAACAACCCGTATAGACGAAAAACGGGTTCCCCCAAAAATATTCATACAAACCCCAATTTTCAGAAATTGCTGCTTAAAAATAATAAATTTGCTCTTAAAAATCAAGGGCTTAAAAATATCAAATAATTTTCATCTCGTTCGTCCCTATTCTCGTCCACGAACTCAAACAGACTAAAAATGGAACATGCATATCATGCAACATTAAAATCATTAATAAATCATATAAATGGGCATATAATTTTATAAAATACTTTTTCCCTAGTCATGCACTCGTTTCTACGTATTCAGGATTTCTAGGCGTTACAACTCTCCCCCCTTGAAGGAATTTTGTCCCCGAAATTAAGTACGTACTGAAAATCTCTGGGTAGCGCGTCCGCATATCGGCCTAAGTCTCACAGGTAGCCTCATCATTTGAGTGATTCTGCCACCGGACTTTGACCATCGGAATACTCCACGCTCTAAGTCTGCGCTCCTCTCGAGCCAAAATCTGTACTGGTCGCTCCTCGAATGATAAGTCTGGCGCTAATTGGAGTGGCTCAAAATCCAACACGTGCGATAGGTTTGGAACATACTTCCACAGCATCGAGATGTGGAACACATTATGGACCACTGATAGGCTGGGTGGTAACGTTACTCGATATGTCAAAGTACCAACCCTCTCCAGAATCTCAAATGGCCCAATAAACCTCGGGCTGAGCTTGCCTCTCTGGCCAAAGCGCATCACACCCTTCATGGGCGATATCCTCACAAACACGTGATCCCCAACAGCTAACTCCAGATCTCGTCGTCTACGATCGACATAACTCTTCTGAAGACTCTGGGCTGTCCTCATCCGATCACATATCCTCTTCACTATGTCCGCTGTCTGCTGTACTAGCTCCGGCTAAGTCAACACTCTCTCTCCAACCTCGTCCCAGTGCACGGGAGATCGACATCTCCTCCCGTACAGAGCCTCATAGGGAGCCATCCCAATCGATGACAGCTAACTCCAGATCTCGTCGTCTACGATCGACATAACTCTTCTGAAGACTCTGGGCTGTCCTCATCCGATCACATATCCTCTTCACTATGTCCGCTGTCTGCTGTACTAGCTCCGGCTAAGTCAACACTCTCTCTCCAACCTCGTCCCAGTGCACGGGAGATCGACATCTCCTCCCGTACAGAGCCTCATAGGGAGCCATCCCAATCGATGCCTGAAAGCTGTTGTTGTACGTGTACGCTACTAGAGGCAATCTCAAATATTATGTACCTTGGAAATCTATCACACAAGCTCTCAGCAAATCCTACAGAATTTGGATGACCCTCTCCGACTGACCATCCGTATATGGGTGAAACGCCGTGTTGAACGCCAACCTAGTCCCCAAGGCAGCGTGTAAGCTCCTCCAAAACGCAGATGTAAACCCGGTGTCCCTGTCTGACACTATAGAGACTGGTATGACATGCAGTCTGACAACCTCTCGGATGTAAAGCTCGGTGTACTGCGTCAGGGTGAAATTAGTCTTCACCGGTAAGAAATGCACTGACTTGGTGAGTCTGTCCACAATCACCCATATCGCCGTGTATCCTCTGGGACTCCTGGGTAACCCAACCACTAAATCCATCGTAATATGCTCCCACTTCCACTAGGGAATAGGGAGTGGCTGCAATAACCCTGCCGGTCGCTGGTGCTCTGCCTTGACTTGCTGACAGGTCAAGCACTCAGATACGAATCTCCCAATATCCTTCTTCATCCCCGGCCACCAATACAGCGTCTACAAATATCTGTACATCTTCGTACTCCCTGGGTGGATGGAGTACGTGGATGCATGCGCATATGCTAAGATCTCAGCTCTCAGCTGTCCAGTACTCGGCACCCACATGCGACCTCTGAATCGTCCGATCCCATCCTCAACTGTGTACAGCCCTCGTCCTCTGACCTCATCTCGCTGTCTCCACTGCTGTAACTGCTCATCAGAGGCCTGCCCATCTCTAATCCGCTCTCGAAGAGTCGGATGAACTGTGAGCACTGCCAAACTCGGTTCACAGCCTCCTGAATAGAACTCCAGTCCAAACCTCTGTATCTCATCCTGTAGTGGCCTCTCGACTGACAAACATGCCACTACTGCAGTCTTCCGGCTCAAAGCTTCTGCTACTACATTAGCTTTACCCGGATGGTAGCTAATGTCACAATCATAGTCCTTCACCAACTCTAGCCATCTGCACTGCCTCATATTCAACTCCTTCTGGGTGAAGAAGTACTTGAGGCTCTTATGGTCGGTGAAAATCTGACACTTCTCACAGTACAAGTAGTGTCTCCAAATCTTCAGTGCGAACACTACTGCCGCTAGCTCCAGATCATACGTCGGATAGTTCTGCTCATAACTCTTCAACTGCCTCGACGCATATGCGATAACCTTGCCTCCCTGCATCAGAACTGCATCTAACCCTCTCAGCGAAGCATCCGTATAAACTACAAACTCCTCGTGATCCACTTACATCGCTAACACTGGTGCTGAAGTGAGGGCCTCCTTCAGCTTATCAAAGCTCCTCTGGCACTCAGGACTCCACACATACTTCGTATTCTTCTTGGTCAGGTCTGTCAAGAGCACTGAAATCAAAGAGAAGCCCTTGATAAACTTGCGGTAGTATCCTGCTAACCCAAAGAAACTGCGAATCTCTGCTGCATTCTTTGGAATCCCCCAGTTCTGCACTGCCTCCACCTTCGATGGGTCGACTAAAATCCCATCTCTCGACACGATATGCCCCAAGAATGCCATCTGCTCAAGCCAAAACTCGCACTTGCTGAACTTGACATACAATCCGTGCTCTCTCAATGTCTGCAAAGCCGTCTGCAAGTGCTGTCTGTGCTCCTCTAAGCTCCTTGAATAGACCAGGATGTCGTCGATGAAAACAATGATGAACTGGTCTAAGTACTGTCTGAAGACCCTGTTCATCAAATCCATGAAAATCGTTGGGGCATTCGTCAAGCCAAACGGAATCACCAAGAACTTGTAGTGGCCGTAACGTGTTCGAAATGCAGTCTTCGACAAGTCCTCCTCTCTAACTCTCAACTGATGGTATCCAGACCTCAAATCAATCTTCGAGAAAACTGAAGCTCCATGCAACTGATCAAATAAATCCTCTATCGCTGGGAGTGGGTTGTAACGCCCCAAAATCCATAGGGACCACATATTTAACCCTTCTCTATTTCAAGGGCTTATTTTATATTACGTATTTCAGCCTTAAGTTTATTTCGTTTGTTTTAACAGCTGATTTTCAGTTGTTGCTTTGAGACATGACGCGGAAGGTTTCCAGGCAGCAGTCGCCCGAGCATAAACACGAGCAGATTCAGATTTTGGTTTAAAATGCCCTCAGCTGGACAAAAATAGTTATTTTAAAATGTTTTGGTAAAGTTATCAAATTCAAAATAGTAGTAGGGAATATTTGACAAATTCTTTTGAAAAGGACACCGGTTGGTAGGATCCCATACCTACTCGAGTTTTAATACCTACTACAAGTCATATCCCGTATATGATTGTTTTCATAACAAGAGAGTTTCATCGTTGTCAAGAAATTTCTCTCTTTCTCTCTATAAACTTCAAAGTGCTCGTAGTGGTGCTTGTGGAGAACTCCTGTTGAGACCCGCTGCTTCTGTGTTTCGCAGGTTTAAGGCAAGTAAAGACTGATTCTTTCTACGCCATTTTAAAACATATATTGTTCTTCAGTGCATGATTGTTGCCTGTTTATGTTAAGATAAGTTATGTTCATGTTTAAGCATGTTTTAGGAAATTCATGGATGATCGGGTTCCAGTTTTGTTTCTGTTACAAAGTTTTAAAGAGTGCTTCGATGAAGAAGATGAAAATGTTGTTTTAAAATGTTGAGCAATCAGGTTTAAGTAATATGTTCATGAATGTTCTTCCTTCCGATGGATGGTAACATCGGAACTTGACGCTATGTAATCGGAGTTGCTAGTCGAATCAGAAGTTAAGTCTGGTTTGATAGGCAATGACTGATAGCGCAGCCGCCGTTTTGATGTTACAACACCAAGTTATACTCAGTAGTTCCCCTTTTCAGCAGTTATCTTTGTGTTAAGAAAATTCAAAGTGTTGCGTTCAGCCATTGATATTTGTATACGTTCAGCCGTGAGTTGTCTTGCGTCTGAGTTGGGTTAGTCCTTCATTATTGTTTATCTTACAGCTGAGTTGACTACGGTCAACAACCAACAGCTGATTTTCTATCCAACAGCTGATTTTCTTAGAACCAGCAGCTGATTTTCTTAGAACCAACAGCTGATTCTTATCCAACGACTGATTCATTACCGAACGTCTGATTCTTACACTAACGACGTCGTTTCATTTAATACATCTGTTTCAATGTTATCGAATATCCTTGCGTCTGTTTTACTATAATCATATTGTTCCCTTAGCAACAGCTGATTCCTTTTAGCAATAAGTCTCAACAGTAGAACCCGATACTCGACAAAGTTTTAAAAAACGTTTTAAAGAAAGAATTTCGAAGCACTATGAACCCGAACGATGATTTCAAAATCAAATTTCAACTAGCTATGAGTTTAAAGGAAGAACGTTTCAATTTAAGGATATATGACATAGATAACAGACGGTCACCATGGAGGGGCGAGCAGCTGTCCAGATGTCAGTTGCCCCTTCACCACGAGCTAAATGCTAAGGCTGATATCAGTAGTCACTTGATCAGGTGCACCACGGACCTAAGGAGAGCTTTTAAGCCATAAATTACAAGAAAATAAGAATGGGATCTGGGTCATCTTCCCCATTTCCAAGTTTAACGAAAGAAAGTTTATGAAAGCTGATGAATGACTTCCTTTAAACTGTTTTGTTAAGTTACGATATGTTTAGATGCTGCCTGCATTATGCGAAATTGTTATCTTCAGATTTTACTTGCTGAGCCCCTAGGCTCATTAGTTTTAA
>KV015612.1:165561-178801 GCA_001598015.1 Dorcoceras hygrometricum
ATCAAAGGCCTTTCAAGAAGCAGCATAAGAATCAGCAGAGGCCTCAAGAGCAGAAACCCTTACTGGAACAGAAGCCTCTGCCTATCCAACCGATCAGTGCAGTTCCAGCTGGTAGAAACAGACCAGTGTGTCCTAAGTGCCAGAAGCCACACTCTGGTCAGTGCAGACTTGGACAGAACGTCTGCTACAAGTGTGGGTTACCAGGGTATATGATGAAGAATTGCCCAAAGTCAAGACTGCTGGTGACCAGCCGGGCATATGTGATGACGACTGAACAGGCCAATCCAGATTCTACAGTGGTTGCGGGTGAGATTTTATTAGCTGGTTTGCCTTTTGTGGCTTTGCTAGATTCAGGATCCACCCATTCATTTATAGCAGCTAAGTTTGCTAGGAAGCTACCCATTGGACCTGATCGTGTAGCTGTAGGCTTTTGTGTGACAGTGCCTTCAGGAGAAGAATTAGTATCCCATGATATGTTTAGGAATTTAGAACTTAGGCTCCAAGGGCATTCGATTTCAGCAGATTTGATTTTTTTACCGATGCCTGAGTTCGACATGATATTGGGGATGGACTGGTTAACCAAGAATGGAGTGGTAATTAATTTCAAGACTCGAGCAGTAGCAGTTAACCCGCCTAGAGGAGACTCATTTCAATTTGAAGCCAATCAGATGTGGAGGATTCCTTGCCTTATATCAGCACTTAAGGCTCAAAGCTGTTTGAGAAAAGGAGGGGTAGGATTTATGATAAGTCTGTCATCCTTGGCAGCGACTAGCAAGCCGAAACTTTCAGACGTGGAGGTGGTAAATGAATTTCCTGAAGTTTTCCCAGAAGATATACAAGGACTGCCGCCAGATAGAGAATTAGAATTTTCGATCGATTTAGTTCCAGGAGCAGCCCCTGTATCCAGACCACCTTATCGTTTAGCTCCCTCAGAAATGAAAGAATTAAAGGAACAGATACAAGATCTGTTAGAAAAAGGATTCATTAGACCAAGCACTTCACCCTGGGGAGCCCCTGTTCTTTTTGTTAAGAAGAAGGATGGAAGCTTGAGACTGTGTATAGACTATAGGGAGCTGAACAAACTGACCATTAAGAATAAATATCCCCTTCCTAGAATTGAGGATCTTTTTGACCAATTGAAAGGAGCAGCAGTCTTTTCTAAGATTGATTTAAGGTCGGGTTACCACCAGCTGAAGATTAAGGCAACCGATATATATAAGGCAGCTTTTAGAACCCGTTACGGTCACTATGAATTTTTAGTGATGCCTTTTGGTTTAACCAACGCCCCATCAGCTTTTATGGATCTGATGAATAGAGTTTTCCAACCCTTTTTGGATCAGTTCGTAGTTGTGTTTATAGATGATATCCTAATATACTCTAAGACTGTAACTGAACATGTTGAACATTTAAGGACAGTGCTTCAAATACTAAAGAGTAAGCAGCTATATGCTAAGTATAGTAAATGCGACTTTTGGTTGGAGAAGGTAGCATTCTTAGGTCACATTAGCTTTTATGGATCTGATGAATAGAGTTTTCCAACCCTTTTTGGATCAGTTCGTAGTTGTGTTTATAGATGATATCCTAATATACTCTAAGACTGTAACGACCAGCTCATTTAGAAGTCCACAATTAGAAAGATATGAGATTGAGGGATTACATTGCTATTTCAATTCGATTCTTGAATATTTCAGTCTACGTTATGATCGAGGTGCGCAAGTATTGAATTTTCTGCTGCTCTTGTGTTAAAGATACCAGGCAAGTAAACTCTGTTTCTTGCTCACTCAATACAATAGATTGTACTAAATATTCTGAGGTAGTTGTATCGAAACAAAATTTCAGAGCTTGTTCCATTTTTAACCAAACGTTATCACACTACGAGATGCATTATGGGCAGATTGATATAATTGTTCTCTTCATTTCCGCATCAGTTCATAATTTGTTCTAGATTTCTTACCCTTGAATAGAGTTCTTTATTTCCTTCTCTGGTTTAAAGTTCATAGTTCTTTTTGAGAACGCCTTGTATTGTACTAAATATTCTGAGGTAGTTGTATCGAAACAAAATTTCAGAGCTTGTTCCATTTTTAACCAAACGTTATCACACTACGAGATGCATTATGGGCAGATTGATATAATTGTTCTCTTCATTTCCGCATCAGTTCATAATTTGTTCTAGATTTCTTACCCTTGAATATGAAACATTTCAATATACTCGTTTCAACCCAGATAGTTAGTAGCGATCCATTTTACAACGTTTATAACTTTCGGTTTCATTCAATTGAACCCCAAAACTTATGATTATTCCGTCAAGAAAAAGAGGGTCGTTACAAAGACAAAGGTTGAACATGTTGATCATTTGAGGACAGTGCTTCAAGTTTTGAAGAGTAAGCAGATGTTCGCTAAGTATAGTAAATGCGACTTTTGGTTGGAGAAGGTAGCATTCTTAGGTCACATTATAACTAAGGATGGATTAGAAGTATACCCAGGCAAAGTAGAAGCTGTACGTGACTGGCCAATACCAAAGTCGCTTTCAGAGGTAAGGAATTTCTTGGGATTAGCCGGTTATTATAGGCGATTCATTCAAGGATTTTCCAAGATAGCTGTCCCTTTGACCTTGTTAACAAGGAAGCTGGTTAAGTATGATTGGACTCCAGAATGCCAAATCAGCTTCGAGAAGTTGAAACAAGCACTGATAGCAGCACCAGTATTAACCATGCCGTCTGATCAAGGGAAGTTTGTGATTTACACAGATGCATATAAGATCGGCTTAGGTGCGGTACTGATGCAAGACCGAAAGGTGATCTCCTATGCTTCCCGACAGCTGAAGGACCATGAGAAAAACTATCCCACTCACGACTTGGAGCTGGCAGCCGTAGTGTTTGCCTTGAAGATATGGAGACATTATTTGTATGGGGAGAAGTGTGAGATATTCACAGATCATAAGAGCCTCAAATACTTTTTCACTCAGAAGGAGCTGAATATGAGGCAGAGGAGATGGCTGGAGCTAGTAAAAGATTATTATTGCACGATCAGCTATCACCCAGGAAAAGCTAATGTGGTTGCTGATGCTTTGAGTAGAAAGTCCGTTGGACTAGCACAGCTCACTGTCCAAAGATCCTTGGCAGCTGAAATTGAGAAGTTGGGACTAGAATTAGTAACCACCAGCAGCAAGTCAGTCTTAGCATATCTCTCGGTGAGATCAGATTTGATGGACCAAATTCGTGAGGGTCAGCCAAAAGATGAACAACTTCAGAAATGGGTTAAGCAAGATAGGGAAAGAGGCAGCAGTATCTAATTTTCAGACGGTGGAGTAATCAGATTTCAAGGAAGAATCTGGGTGCCACAAGTGGACACCTTGAGATCAGATTTGATGGCAGAAGCTCATACAGCCCCTTATACTGTACATCCAGGGAGTACTAAAATGTATAAAGACCTCCAGAAGTTGTACTCGTGGCCAGGGATGAATCGAGACATTGCCAGATTTTTCTCAGAATGTTTAAATTTTCAGCTGGTGAAGGCTGAACATCAAAGACCAGCTGGGTTGTTGAAGCCACTGCCTATTCCCGAATGGAAGTGGTAATGTATAGCTATGGATTTTGTAGTTGGTTTACCAAAGACTGCCCAAGGGTTTAATTCCATTTGGGTAATAATCAATAGACTCACTAAGTCTGCCCACTTTTTGCCAGTGAAGACGACATACGATGTGGGCAGATACGCAGACTTGTATATAAAAAAAATAGTGAGGCTGCATGGTGTTCCCGTTTCAATTGTATCTGATAGGGATCCGAAATTTATGTCAGCTTTTTGGAAGAGTTTGCATAAAGCTATGGGTACAAAGCTAACTTTTAGCACAGCCTTTCACCCCCAGACAGATGGACAATCGGAAAGAGTGATCCAGATTTTGGAAGATTTGCTCAGAGCTAGTATTGTGGATTTTCCCGAAGGCTGAGAGCTGAAGTTACCTCTAGTAGAGTTTGCGTATAATAATAGTTATCAATCAGCTATACAGAAGGCTCCATATGAAGCGCTCTACGGTCGTAAATGTAGAACACCTCTTCACTGGAATGAAGTTGGTGAAAGAGCTGGTTTAGGACCAGATGTAGTGGAGCAAACAGCATCAGCTGTTAGGAAGATAAAGGAGCGGATGAAAGCTGCTCAAAGCAGGCAAAAGAGTTACGCAGACAACAGGAGAAGGGATCTGAATTTTGAAGTTGGCAACCATGTATTTTTGAGAGTTGCTCCAATGAAGGGAATTATGTGTTTTGGGAAGAAGGGGAAACTAAGTCCCAGATATATTGGACCATATGAGATTTTAGAAAGAGTAGGAACGTTAGCCTATCGTTTAGCGTTGCCCCCGCAGCTGTCAGCAGTGCACAACGTATTCTATGTATCAGCTTTGAGGAAGTATATTCCTAACCCATCTCACATATTAAGTCATGAACCTATTCAGCTAGCATCAGATTTAAGTTACGAAGAGAGACCCGAGAGGATTCTTATTCGAGACATTAGAAAGCTGAGAAACCGTAGTATTCCTATGGTTAAGGTGCAATGGTTCAATCAATCTGAACAAGAAGCTACGTGGGAAACAGAAGCTGATATGCTTACTCGTTACCCAGAATTGTTTGGACCCTTTTTTATTTCAAGGGCTTATTTGATATTGCGTATTTCAGCCCAAGTTTATTTCGTTTGTTTTAACAGCTGATTTTCAGTTGTTGCTTTGAGACATGATGCGGAAGGTTTCCAGGCAGCTGTCGCCCAAGCATAAACACGAGCAGATTCAGATTTTGGTTTAAAATGCCCTCAGCTGGACAAAAATAGTTCTTTAAAATGTTTTGGTAAAATTTTCAAATTCAAAATAGTAGTAGGGAATATTTGACAAATTCTTTTGAAAAGGACACGGGTTGGTAGGATCCCATGCCTACTCGAGTTTTAATACCTACTACAAGTCATATCCCGTATATGATTGTTTTTATAATAAGAGAGTTTCATCGTTGTCAAGAAATTTCTCTCTTTCTCTCTAAAAACTTCAAAGTGCTCGTAGTGGTGCTTGTGGAGAACTCCTGTTGAGACCCGCTGCTTCTGTGTTTCGCAGGTTTAAGGCAAGTAAAGACTGATTCTTTCTACGCCATTTTAAAACATATATTGTTCTTCAGTGCATGATTGTTTCCTGTTTATGTTAAGATAAGTTATGTTCATGTTTAAGCATGTTTTAGGAAATGCTTGGATGATCGGGTTCCAGTTTTGTTTCTGTTACAAAGTTTTAAAGAGTGCTTCGTTGAAGAAGATGAAAATGTTGTTTTAAAATGTTGAGAAATCGGGTTTAAGTAATATGTTCATGAATGTTCTTCCTTCCGGTGGATGGTAACATCGGAACTTGACGCTATGTAATCGGAGTTGCTAGTCGAATCAGAAGTTAAGTCTGGTTTGATAGGCAACGGCTGATAGCACAGCCGCCGTTTTGATGTTACAACACCAAGTTATACTCAGTAGTTCCCATTTTCAGCAGTTATCTTTGTGTTAAGAAAATTCAAAGTGTTGCGTTCAGCGGTTGATATTTGTATACGTTCAGCCGTGAGTTGTCTTGCGTCTGAGTTGGGTTAGTCCTTCATTATTGTTTATCTTACAGATGAGTTGACTACGGTCAACAACCAACAGCTGATTTTCTATCCAGCAACTGATTTTCTTAGAACCAGCAGCTGATTTTCTTAGAACCAGCAGCTGATTTTCTTAGAACCAACAGCTGATTCTTATCCAACGACTGATTCATTACCAAACTTCTGATTCTTACACTAACGACGTCGTTTCATTTAATACATCTGTTTCAATGTTATCGAATATCCTTGCGTCTGTTTTACTATAATCATATTGTTTCCCTTAGCAACAGCTGATTCCTTTTAGCGAGAAGTCTCAGCAGTAGAACTCGATACTCGACAAAGTTTTAAAGAAGTTTTAAAGAAATAATTTCGAAGCACTATGAACCCGAACGATGATTTCAAAATCAAATTTCAACCAGCTATGAGTTTAAAGGAAGAACGTTTCAATTTAAGGATATATGGCATAGATAACAGACGGTCACCATGGAGGGGTGAGCAGCTGTCCAGATGTCAGTTGCCCCTTCACCACGAGCTAAATGCTAAGGCTGATATCAGTAGTCACTTGATCAGGTGCACCACGGACCTAAGGAGAGCTTTTAAGCCATAAATTACAAGAAAATAAGAATGGGATCTGGGTCATCTTCCCCATTTCCAAGTTTAACGAAAGAAAGTTTATGAAAGCTGATGAATGACTTCCTTTAAACTGTTTTGTTAAGTTACGATATGTTTAGATGTCTGCCTGCATTATGCGAAATCGTTATCTTAAGATTTTACTTGCTGAGGCCCTAGGCTCATTAGTTTTAAAATGGTGCAGGTGGGACAGAGCTGGGGCAGGAGGGAGGCAGCGACTGAACCAGCTGTGGTGATTGTGTTTATCTACGGCCGATGTTTTTCCGCAGCAGCTGTTGTTGTTTTTGATCTTTTATTAAGTCTGTATTAGATCCATTATAACAATAGTGAATTCATATAGAATTGCAAAGTTGTAATATCGCATTTTGCACTTTTGTAACATCTGTTATTAAAGAAATTGTTTCAGCCGTTCCAGTATCTGGCGCCATATTATGTTTGTGTTTGAATTTTGATTTAGTTATAAGAAATACAGCTTATAACAATTCCCATCCAGCCCTTCTTTTTTTTTATTATTCTTTCGTGACCCCATGAGGATTGGGACGTCACATGGGTACTTGTTCTTCACTGTGACACGGTTCAACTCCCGGTATTCTATGCACAATCTCATGATGCCATCCTTCTTCTTCACAAACAGAACTGGTGCGCCCCATGGAGAAAAGATAGGGCGAATAAATCCCTTGTCAAGAAACTCCTGAATCTGCTCCTTCAGCTCCTTCATCTCGGTAGGAGCCAAACGATACGGTGCCTTAGAGATAGGCACTGTACCTGGCATCAGCTCGATAGAAAACTCCACCTCTCGCTCTGGTGGAACTCCCACAACATCATCAGGGAATACATCTGCAAAATCCCTGACTACCTCCACATCAGACAGTGAAGGGCCTGCTGAATCTTCTGAAGCACACTGGCCAAGAATGCTTGACATCCGAGCTCAAATAGATTCCTAGCCTATAGAAACGATATGAATCTGGGCTTCCGTCGTCTCCTCGCTGCCTCAAATAAGAAGGTCTCCTGCCTTGGCGGCCTGATAGTCACCGAACTCCGCAGGAAGTCGATCACCGCTCCAAACTCCATCAACCAATCCATACCCAGGATGAGGTCGAATCCTGACATCGACAAAGCGACCAAGTCTGCTCTGACCGCATGATCCTAGAACATCATCGTCAATCCAGGCACAACGCTGGTCATCGTCAACTCCTCTCCTGACGGAATCGTCATGGCGAGAGCTACTCCCAAGATCTCCGGAATAATAACCATCCTCTATGTGAACGCACTCAAAATAAATGAGTGGGTCGCCCCTGAGTCTAGCAAAGCAAGGGTAGTGACACCTAGCACCCGAATCTCTCCTGAAACAAAAACGTCACACAGGTACGCGTTAATGGTCAAACTAAATCCCAATAAACAGTTTAGATGCCTAAAATATTTCTAAGTTCGCTAGTCCTATCCGTCTAAGTTCTCAAGGAAAATTCTAGAAGATCTACAGTTCCTACTTATATCAACTCAACAACTAAGGCAAAGAATTTCCTAGAAGTGCTCTACTTAGCATGCAATTTTACAATACCCAAATACCAACATGTCAAAGCACGGAAACGGCGGAAATCTAAATGGAATACCTGTGAGTAATGTCGTGTCTGCATCTACAGCCTCTGTCTGCATCACAAAAACATGACCTGTGGCCGTTCTCCTCTTAGGGCAATCCCTAGAAATATGCCTTGGCTCCATGCAGTGCTAACACCTGCTTGATCCATCCATGCAAGGTCCTGAATGCTGCTTACTGCACTCCTTGCAGATCAGGTACCCTCCAGGTCTAGGGGCGCTGGCCCCCTACTGCTGCGGCCTCTGCTGGCCCTGAGGTCTCTACTGCTGTGACCCCTGAGGAGTTGGGCCTTTAGGAGGCCCCTGAAATGGTCTCTTTGATGGCTGCTGCGAAGACTGCCCCTGACGGGCTGCTGTAACTGGCTCTTCCTCTGGAAGTCATCCCTCATGTCCTTTCGGCCCCTCTCAGACCCGTACCCTGTTCACCACCGCCATATAAGTAGCCACGTCTGCCATATTGACATTGTGGTAGATGTCTTGTCGCAGTCCATCAGTAAACTGCCGCAACTCCTCGCTCTCCACAGTCACGATTGAGGGCAAAAAGTGACACCCCCGCTCGAACTACCGCACATACTCAACAACAGACTTGTCTCCCAAACGGAGACTCATGAAATCTCTGATCAACTGGCTCCGGGCGTCAGCAGTAAAATACTTCTCAAAGAAGACTATCTTGAATCTCTCCCAAGTCAGACTCTCAAGTACCAAACCAACCACCGCGCTCTCCCACCAAAGAACGGCATCTCCTTTCATCATGAAAATGGCACAGCGGACCTTGTCAGAATCTTGGAGACCCATATAAGCAAAGATGGTCTCCAATGATCAGATCCACTCCTCAGCAACAAGTGGATCTGTAGTCCCTGAGAACTCCTTGGGTCCCTGCTTGCTGAACCTCTCTGCGACATCCTCCTCATGCGACTTCCCGGGTCGCTCCGACTGACGCTCCAAAATCCTGGTGATCCCGGCTAGCATTTCCACGCTAGCCCTCTCATATGGTGTCAACTGAGGAGGTGGGGGAGGAGGAGGAGGCGTAGCATCATCCTTGTGGCTTCTGTCACGTCTGGGAGACATACTGGTACACCAAAACCATATCACGTAAATCTAAGTGCATGAATAAGCGTCTAACTCTTAAAATTCTAAGGAAAAAATCATGCAGAAATAAAACATGCAACATGCAAACATAAACATGAATCATAAAACAATAAAACTCACAGACTGGTAGTGCGACTTCCGAGCTCCACGCAACAGGCTAGTACCCCACCAGAACCTCCGCTCTGATATCAACTGAAACAAACCGTACTCTAGAAATTTTTTTTGAAATCATATGCGGAATAAATAAACTTAAAAGTATGGCTCGTTCCCTTTAAACATTTCTAAATATCCTTTAAAACATAAATAAATGAATATCTTAAATATCAAATCAGCAATTCTGTTTAAAACTAGAGTGCGTAAAAGTTTCGGAAACTAACATGCTAAATAAAATATCTGAAGTGTATCATAACATAGATAAATGTCAGAGTGGCCACGGGGTACAGCTGCAGCGGGAACTCAGAGGTCCTCACCGCCAGTAGGGATAAACTCATCAGCTGTCTCACCTGCACCATTTAAACCTAGTGAGCCTAAAGGCCCATCATCCTCTATCTTTTAAAATAGCAAAGTACATAATAATAAAACTACCTGCAAGCACATACGCGAAATAAAAAAACATTAAAACATGCATGCATGGATGGTCGTAAAACATGGTTCGTAACATAGCCGTAACGTATCATAATCATATAGCATACATAATAAGGCATAACGTAACGTAACATAAAAACGTATGAGTAGTATCAGTGAAATGTGAGCGGGCGTATGATTGATCAATCGAGAGAACCAATGTACGTGGCGGTGCGGTTCACCCGACCTTACCTCAGGATCCCACACCCCTCTATGCCACTTCACCATGTCGTGATCACATGGATCTGTAGGCTCATAATACATTAAAACAGGGGATCCTCGGGCCCGGTATCCCGACTAGCTCCCATCATTAAACTTACCACAAGTCACTTCAATCCCTCGGGTTTTATTAAAAAAAAAATGCCTTTATACGTTTCATAAATTCTCACGATGCGTGCATTTCATTAAAACATGCAATTTAAAAGTTTAGCCCGTCAATATATATTTAATTCATTCCTTTAAAAAATTAACATACATAGAGTACTACATATATAATTAAATACATATTCACGGGCTTCTACATTTTCTACTCCGATCAAGGACTGATTCAGGAACCTGACGCACTACTTCTAAGCCCAAAAGAACCTAGAATTAACTTAAAAATTTTCTTAACCTTATACATGACTTGGCCCAAAACTTTAAATTTAACCTTTAAAATTTCTAAAATACTCCAACATTTACTAAAAATCAACTATTTAACATTTAACTAATTAAAAACCCATGGACCAATTTTGACTAAATAAAATCTCAAAGACCACAATTTTGACTTTAAAACTTAAAATAAAAATATTAGTTCCAACAATAATTAAAAATTTGACTAAATATTTGACTTTAAAACATTTGACCAAAAATCTTAAAATTGGACCCTATACGTTAAAATTAAAATAACCGGTCCAGAATTAAAATAACTCGGACCAAATTCAAAACATTTTGACTCAACCCTCGACTAACCGATTCGGTCCAACCGAACCAACCGGTCCAACCGAACCGGCCGACCCATGCAAAGGAACCCTAAACGTAGCCGCCACTCCCATGCACGACGCCCCCACGACCAGCCGCTACTCCACGCCTTCGGCCGCCCAGCTCCGGCTGCTTATGGCCGGAGCCCTCCGATTGGACCACCCCCATGTCCAGCTGGCCCTATTGTACCAGCCCTGGCTTGAACCATGAGCCACATGGTTCGGCCGATAAGCTACAAGCACACATACGTGCGCTGCACATAGGGTGCGATCGAGCCACCCTCCAAATCTGCTCAACCAATCGATCTAGACGTCTCCCCACCTAGAATTGGACCACCATGAACCTCATAGGACCGAGCCACAGCCCCTAAGAACAGCCCTTAGCCGAAGAAAATCAAGAACCGTTCGAAACATTCTAGAAAAAGATATGAACATGTGTAGATCTAAAACGTTAAACGTAGATCAATGTCATTCACATAAAATTCTTGAATTTGAACATTAAAAAAAGTTTAATATGACGTAAATGGTGAGAAAAAGAATAGATATTACATACCTAGATTGGAGAAAGGGAAGATCTGCGAGTTACCGACGTGTAGGACGCGAGATCGGGACCCGACTGCCTTGGATCACCAAAATTTGAAGAAAAATCGATGGGGTGAGATGGAGGAGGAGGGGACGGCTATGGAGAAGAGTGGAGGCTAGGGTTTTGCACAAAATTATGTTTGAAAAATGAGTGTGACACAAATGACCGTCTTCAATTGATTTAATTAAGAAAATTAGGAGTTTTCCCATACTAACCCTCCACTTAATAAAAAATGCTAATAAAATTTTTAAACATGGCTTTAAAATCTCTAATTTTTGTAATAAAAGGCATCCCCAATTTTACAATACAATAAAGTCCTTTAAAACAGTCCGTATAGACGAAAAACGGGTCCCCTCAAAATAATCATACAAACCCCAATTTTCAGAAATTGCTACTTAAAAATAATAAATTTGCTCTTAAAAATCTAAGTGTTTAAAAATCTCAAATAATTTTCATCCCGGTCATCCCTAGTCTCGTCCACGCGTCCGGAACTCAAACACACTAAAAATGGAACATGCATATCATGCAACATTAAAATCATAAATAAATCACATAAAATGACATATAATTTTCTCAAATACTTTTCTCCCTAGTCATGCACTCGTTTCTACGTATTCAGGATTTCTAGGCGTTACAGTTGGGGAATAAATGACGTGTCTACGGTCAAAGTCCACTATTTATATAACTTCAGTCTCCCACGTTCTGGTGAACAGTAGCCACCGACCAGCTATGGATCTAAGATTGTGACGCCCGAACTGTAACGACCAGCTCATTTAGAAGTCCACAATTAGAAAGATATGAGATTGAGGGATTACATTGCTATTTCAATTCGATTCTTGAATATTTCAGTCTACGTTATGATCGATCTTTATATTATTATGGATTGATATTCTAATGCTAGAATACAAGTACCGTAGATTTTTAATGACTTCTGCGAACCAAATGGATTCTCTGTTTAACTAAAAATTCTCGGTTTCCATGCATATCTTTTGTTTTGAAAAACAGAGCACGCTTTCTTAAGAGTTTTGCATATTGATATAACGTGTTTATTTTCCTTAGACATAGTGAATCATATAAATAGGATCTTAAGCTGCTTCATGCATCATTACTTTCAAATCAAATCATATTAAGCGGTGCTCGCTCTCAAAGAAGCCGAACCAAAATACTTTCAAAAGTGTTTTAGAGGAAACAGGCGGTGCGCAAGAAGTATATTGAATTTCTGTTGTTCTTGTGTTAAAGATACCAGGCAAGTAAACTCTGTTTCTTGCTCACTCAATAGAAAGCATATATTCGATTCTGTCCTTATGTTATGTATGAGTTTTAAAGGAAGATGGTTTCTGTCAGGCCCCGTGCTAATTACCAACAATTAACACATAAGAAGCGCATAATCACGGAAGCTTAAAATCAGGGCTTAAAAATTTTTCGAAATACAAAGGCCTGAACTTCAAATCATTCATTCAAAATATTAGATATTCAAAATAGAAGTTTACTCAACTCGATACAGCAAGTAACCACATAAATCAATTCAAAATACAGATCCCCCAAATACAATAAAACACGGGGCATCCCCCGGTTCAATACATATCATAAGTAAACTGGGACTCAGGGATGCGGGGATCGACCAACTGAACTTCCACTCGGTCCAGCTTGGTTACCTGAAACTCCTGCAAATGGGTAACACAGACCCAAACAACAAAAGCAGGAAAAGAAAATACGAGGTCAAGCCTCAGTACGAAGAGCTATCAAAGCAGAAAACATACAACAAGCTATAATCAATGCTATGAATGCATGAGGGCTATCAAAAAGTCGGATAGCTAGCCCAGTCTATCAACTGGCAACACAAATCATTTTGATTCAAGGATGATTTAGAAGATGTTTTGGTGATGTTATTCTGATGAATTCCTGAGTTTCCAGTGATTCATTCATCGAAGTAGCTTACAAGTAGCTTATTCGATTCTTTCCAGAAGTTTTAAAAAAGTATGTCGAAGTCTTTAGAGGAAGGTAACCTTCGTAGTTCATGGTTATCTACAATAGGAAAGCGGGTTTTATACCTCTGCTGATATAGTCTTATCAAAATATTCTAAGTGTAAATTCAGCAGATGCATATTTCAGCAGATGCTTTGCTTACGTAAATTCAGCAGATGCATATTTCAGCAGATGCTTTGCTTACG
>KV015613.1:1816-14426 GCA_001598015.1 Dorcoceras hygrometricum
GTTCCGGCCTAGTTTTTCGAGGAGAATCCGATCGTGCTGATCTCGTCAGGACTTCTAGTGCAGTCTGACGAAGGAGTCTCGGATCTGGTCATGGACCGGATTGGCGTATCTACCGCAATCTACCGAGAAGCGCCGGGTTCTTGAAACACCGGTTGGAGCCAGGCACAAGTGCCAGCGAGGTAACACGCCTGAAACACCCTATGTATGTTGATATGTAGAACTGTTATTCGTATTGATCGCCTCCCGGTTTCTATAATTTTTGTTCTTCCGCTGCCTGACCGGGGGGCGGGTCCGCATCCCCAACATGATCGTCACTGACCTTCGATGGAAGTCAATCACTGCTCCATACTCAGTCAGCCAATCCATCCCTAGAATGAGGTCGGATCCCTGCATCGGCAATACGATCAAGTCTGCCCTGACTGCATGATCCTGAAACATAATCACCAATCCATGAACCACACTGTCCGTCGATAACTCCTGCCCTGACGGGATCGTCACTGCGAGAGACACACCCAAGCTCTCCGGAGTAATGTTCATCCTCTGAATGAATGCACGCGAGATGAACGAGTGAGTCGCTCCTAATCTAGCAAGTCAATGGTGGTGACACCTACAACACGGATCCTGCCTGAAATAAAAACGTCAACTCAGGAACGCGTTTACACTCAATCTAGATTTCCAACAGCAGTTTACGTCAGGCCAGGTGCACAAAACAGTGATTAAACATGCAAACACAACTGTGGAAGCATTAAATAGTGGCTAAAAGTTTTCACTTGGCCTGACTTAGAAAACGTAATTTCAAAATACACTTATATTCAAAATATTGGTTTTACAACAACCAAAAGCTGCACATCATAGCTACAATTACAGCAAGTATCAACATACAAAATCAACAGAAACCAAATATGGTTACATCGGTAGCACGAGGCATTCCCCGATAGTAACATATATATAGATATCTGAGACACTCTAATCAACCTCTGAGGACATCACCAGCCGACTCACCTCCTTGGCCAGCTAAATAACCTGAAAAACCTGAATGACACACAACAAACCAAACAGCCCCAAAGGGACAGGGTCAAACCCCAATACGGAGAGCAACTTAAAACAACAATTAGACAACAACAGATATAGATGAATGTGCTATGCATGAGGGCAGAATCACAAGGGTAGTAGGCTACAATAGAAATAGGAAAGCCATAGGAGCTCAAGAACAACCCAACAGCTTACACAGGTCGAAGGAGAGAAGTGGCCACGAGGTGGGTGGGAGCGTGGTAGCTATCCACTCGTCTCAACACACTGTACCAGAGCATAAACTCAATTACTTAACCTGATTTTGCTAAAGCTCATGAGAGCGTGGTAGCTGTTCACTCGTCTCATAGCGGCTAACAACTAGATCAGCAGGGAGATGAGGAGCATGGTATTGCCGCTCGTCCTCAATAGAATCATCCTGGTACACATGGGTTAGCACAACAACAGACGGCTAACAAGACAAGAGCTCAACATGAAAAATATGTGTATGCAAAACAATAGCTTGTAATAACCAGCACAGAACATCAACAAGCAACAACAAAATGATAGCATACACACTGCACACATACCAGCAAGTATACACATATTTTCCAAGCTTATCCCAAGGCTGTAATACAAGCTCTGTTAAGATAAAATTTATAAGTTTTGGTGATAACAAAAACAATATAAGAACTGAATATTATCTATCAGATCTGGACAGTCAGTTATCGTGGTTAACAATTAAGTATCTTCAGATCCGAAATATTTGGGAACAGTGTACTCAGATTTCAGTTATCGGGTTAAATATTTCGAATTAGAGCCTATCAGATTTGAGTATTCGGGTAATTTCAGTTATCAAGTCAGGATTTCAGATTTGAGGGTATTCAGATTTGATTCAGAAACTACAGTAACAGATTCGGTTATGTTTACTCAGAGCATTTCAGATGTTACCTCTCAGTATCATATCAGATGAGAATAAAACAGATTTGAGTATTCAGATACATAGAGTAATTCAGATTTCAGTTAGAAGCCTATCAGATTTAAATCAGAGGTTATGGTAACAGATCCGGGTATATGCGTTCAGTCTTTCAGAATTCAGATTTAACAGTATTACGAGGAGAGTACAGTACTTCAGATCTAACAGAGTGTTGATTCTGATATAATACAAGAAAGACAATTCAGATGTGATGGCTTAAGTAAAGAGGCATATGTAGCAGCTTTGCACAAACGGAAAGAGAGAAGTATTCAGATTTCAATGCGTCAACAGATGTGAGCTTCGAATGTCTTCAGAAATTATCAAGTGACTAATCGTTAGACATCAACGGTCCCAACTTAAATTAAGGAAACAAAATGACAACTAATTTGAGTAATATCACGCATCACGCAGAGTGATTGATACGCTGTTTACCCAGTTTGGAAAATGAGTAAATTAAGCCCTGGCAAGCGACGATGAAGATATACGAAGAGATTTGTTCCTACTGACCATTGAGATTGAGTAGTATAAATAGCTGAAGATTTCAAATGAAGAAGCTTTCGCTCGATTTCATCTTGCATACTCTCAAGCTCTCAAATTTATGGGAATACTCAAGTGTTCAAAATACTCTTAGTCTTAGTGTTCAATATCAAAGAACATTATTTTGTTCTTAATTGTCTTTTATTCGAGATATCTACAGTACTCAAAATATCATATTCCTTGTACTATTTAGATTGAGTTTGTAACAAACGTGCTACCTGAAGCCGTTTGAGAAACTTACATTCGATTGTAAACTGCAGTGTAATCTGCAAGTAGTTGGTGTTGCTAGGAGTTCACTTGGAGCGAGGCTCGGTGATCGGGTGTATTCAGAGACTGTGTACATCAAAGTCTTCTAGTGGAACCTTCCTGCGAAGGAAGAAAGGGAGACGTAGGATTTGATATCCGAACTTCGAGAAACAAATCTCTGACCCTTGCACTTTTACTTTTTGCATCGCATTTATTACATTCATACTGTTCACTGTTTATTTGACTTCTTTCCGCATAATTTTTGTTAGTCAAGAAAACAGATTTGAACTGGGATCCTCAGATCTGGTAACTCGAATATGAGTTAAGCGAGGCGCTTGTAAAATCGTTTTTAAAGGTTTCGAAAAATTAAAATCCAAGGAGTTCATTCAACCCCCCCCCCTTCTGAACTCCTAGGCCCATTTTCGATCCTAATTGATACTATCAATTGGTATCAGAGCCTGCGCATCTCAGTTATTGAACAGTTTGTCTTTTACGCTTTATATATTTCAACATGTCTACCTCACATAACAAGATTCATATGTTTTCGAAGGAAGACTATGACGATTGGAAGATAAGGATGAAAGCACATTTGGCCGCGCAAGATGATGATATGTGGTCGGTCATTACAGATGGACCCATAAAGATAATGAAGGCCAACACTGCTATAGCTATTACTGAGGGTGCACCGGAGTAGGTATAAAAGAGAAGATATGAATACACTACTGAAGATAAGAAGAAATCGAACTTGGACAATGTGGCCAGAGACATTTTGTATAAGACTCTGGATAAAAACATGTTCAGCAAAATCAAGACCTGTACCATTACCAAGGAAATTTGGGAGAAGCTGATTCAGGTCTGCGAGGGCAATGATGAAACCAAGGAGAACAAACTAACTGTGGCCCAGCAGAAGTATGAGTCAATCAAGATGCACGAGGGTGAAACCATGGCGGAGTTTGATGAGCGTTTCAGTGCTGTGGTGATCGAGCTAACAAGTCTGGGAAAAGAATACAACAACCGAGAGTTGGCGCTCAAAGTGATGAGAGCATTACCCAAGGAGTGGGATGTCAAGACAATGGCTATAAGGACCTAAACAAGTTGGAGCTTCATGATCTGTTTGCGAACCTGAAGGCGTATGAGTTTGAGTTAGAACCCAGATCTGAGGCAGGACAGTCGACATCTCAACCACTAAAGCTTTAGCGGCAATGACATCTGAACAATGCTCACCGAGCAAATCTGCCAAACAACTAAGCAATGACATCTGAGGCAGGACAGTCGACATCTCAACCACTAAAGCTTTAGCGGCAATGACATCTGAACAATGCTCACCGAGCAAATCTGCCAAACAACTAAGCAATGACGCGATGTCCCTCTTCGTCAATAATTTTGGGAAATTAATGAGAAGATCTTATAACCCTTCTTTTAATTATAACAAATCTGAAAAGATATCTACTGATATGAACTGTTATAATTGTGGTCATCCAGGGCATTTAGCAGCAGACTGTAACAGGCCTAAGAAGGAGGACAGATCCAAGCGGGATGAGAAGAAAGACGATAGATATAAAGAAAGATCAAAAGAGAGGAGGATGAGGACCAAATCCGATAAGAGGCCAAATCGAAAGAATGATCGTAAAGTGCTTGTTGCGGAAGAGAGCAACAAAAACTGGGCAGATTCAGATTCAGATTAAACCTCAAGCAGCTCCTCATCTAGTGACAGTGAGCCAGAAGATGTTCAGTGCTTAATGGCAAATCAGACCACTACAGAAGATGAGGTATTTGATTTTTCTAATTCTGAATTTACACATGAAGACCTGATCAATGCACTCAACGAGATGGTCTATGAGTACAGAAAGCTAACTCAGACATTTGAGGAAGTCAAAGATGAAAACAATCGTCTGAAAAATAGTTCAGTTGAATCAAGCACTACTCAGCTTGAGGATACTGACAGTTTGAGGACAGAGTTTAGTAAGATGAAAACTGAGAATGAATCCTTGAGATTAAAGTTCTGCGAGCTCACATCTGAAAACGAAAAATTAAATCTGGTGATGAGCTCCTGGACTCGGTTTTCTGTCACTCTAAGCAAGCTGCATGAGACCCAAAAAACACTTAATGATAAATGTGGCTTAGGTTTCAATGTTGGTGAAAGCAGCTCCGGAGAGACTAGTACTCAGTCAAATCTGGCATATGACAAGTTCAAAAAGATGAATTTTGTCAAAGCCAGTGTGATACACGATACATGTGAGTTGGTGAAGTACGATGATCAGATTTCACCAAAGCTGAACCATAAAGGAAAACAAGGCATCGGTTATATCAGACCCGAGAACTCTAAGCCTAGTTGACTAACGAACAGACTTGAGAAAGATAAAGCGAAAGATGGATCCAAGTCTGTTCTGAACCAACAAAGGCGTGGTTCGACGAAGGTCAAATCTGTTTGGAAAAAGGTTCAGCCGAGGAGAGATCTGAATGGTCAAAGTATTAAACCAAAGCTCAACAGATCTCACAATGTTTCTACACGAACCCTTAAGGACTCTCATACTGGGAAAACTGTTCAGGTAATTCAATTATGGGTCCCGAAAGGGGTAATCTTATCTAGACCCAAGTAAAATTGGGTACCAAAAGTTTGTTTTTATGATTGCAGGACAACAGGTACAAAGTTGCAGATGAGTCACTCATATGGTACTTGGATAGCGGCAGTGCGTGACATATGACTGGAAACCCAAAGCTGCTATCAGATGTGACACCTCACAAAGGAGAGAAAATTGTTTTTGGTGATAACTCTCATGGTAACACTGTGGGTAAGGGGAAGCTTATCCACAGTAACATTTCAATATCTGATTTTTTATTCGTTGAGAATTTGTATTATAATTTTATTAGCATAAGTCAGCTGTGTGACAAAGGCTACAAAGTTAACTTTCAACAGCACACGTGCACAGTTCAGAGTCCAAATGGTCTTACTGTATTGGTAGGTAAAAGATCGAGGAATACCTACATTATCAATTGGTCACAGCAGATGGGATCTGAACAGATTTGCCTAGCAGCTGACTCTTCCAAGAGCTGGCTGTGGCACCAGAGAATGAACCATCTGAACTTTAAAACTCTTGCCAAATTGAGTAAGCTTGAATTGGTTTCTGGTATGCCCAAAATAAACTTTTCAAAAGACAAGATTTGTGCAGCATCAGCTAGGTAAGCATATTCGATCTAATTTCAAAAAGAAAAATGGTCAACGTTCTTCTCGAAGCTTGGAGCTTTTTCATATGGATCTTTTTGGTCCTGTACCCATAACCAGCTTAGTGGGAACGAACTACACCCTTGTCGTTGTTGATGATTTTACAAAATTTATATGGGTGTTGTTTTTAAAATCCAAATCTGAAACTTCTGACCAGCTGATTAAGCTTTTAAAACGTTTGCAAAATGACAAATCTTGCATTGTCAACCGAATAAGATCTGATAGAGGTACCAAGTTTTTAAATTATAAGCTATCATCTTATCTGGATGACATTGGGATTAAGCATGAGCTTTCTGTAGCTAGAACTCCTCAACAGCACAGGCTTGCTGAGAGGAGAAATCGTACTTTAAAAGAAGCTGCTAGATCTATGATTGCTTATTCTGGTATTTCACAAAAATTCTGGTCATAAGCAATTAACACAGCTTGCTACACTCAGAACAGATCCATGATTAACAAGACCCACGGCATTACCCCATACTGAGTAATCTGGTAGTGATAAAGAAAAACCTGATAATTTCTTATTTCAGGGTTATCAGGGTGTTTGGGTGCAGATGCTTCATTCATAAATAAATGGCAAAAAACCTAACAGCTTTCCATGCCAAATCTGATGCAGGTTTGTTTCTCGGATATTCAACTGTGAGCAAGGCCTATAGAGTGTTCAACAATGAAGAATCAGCACATGTGGTGTTTGGCGAAAACAGCTTTCGATCCAACTCAGCTGCAAGCTTACATGAGTTGTGTTCACGTCTGGAATCAACCAGCCTTGATGAATCAGATGAAGACGTGCCACAACAAAGACACTCAGTTGATCACAACCAGATCTAGACACACCACGCAATAACGATCAAACAAATCTGACAGGTAACCCAGTAGTCATTGATTTGACTAACGTTGACCCTGTGCAGGAACACATCTCATCTAGTGTGCCAGTTGTGGATGTTGGATCGATTGCTGCTCAAGAGAATACACAAGCAAATCTTTCAGTTCATCAATCGGTATCAGCAACAAATGTGCAAGATAATTCACATCAAGTGGTTGCTGAACCAAATCTGGAACAAAGTTCTCATCTATTGGTGTCTGACAATCCAGATCAAGCCAACCAATCAAACATCCAAGATGAACAAGGATCAAATCCAATCGGATCTGATCTTTTGTGGAATAGAAATCATCCACCTGAGTAGATCATAGGTAACATTCATTCTCTTGTTCGCACACGAAGCCAGCTCATGCATGATCACTTTGATTCAACATTCATATCGCATATTGAACCTAAGATGATTGAAGAGGCCTTAACTGACCCAAGATGGATAGATTCAATGCAATATGAACTTAATCAATTTAAGAGGAATAATTTAAGAGGAATAATGTATGGCAACTAGTTCCCAGACCTAATAATCATTCAGTAATAGGTACCAAATGGGTCTTTAGGAATAAACTGAATGAAGATGGCGTAGTAACTAGAAACAAGGCTAGGCTGATAGCACAAGGATTTAGACAAATGGAAGGCATAGACTTTGATGAGACCTTTGCACCAGTAGCTATATTAGAAGTCATTTGCATGTTTCTTGCATATGCCGCATTCAAAGACTTTAAGGTCTTTCAAATGGATGTTAAGAGTGCATTTATTAATGGCATCTTAACAGAGGAAGTGTATGTTGCACAACCTCCTGGCTTCGTAAATCATACATATCCAGATCACGTTACAAACTGGATAAAGCTCTATATGGGTTGAAGCAAGCACCCAGAGCTTGGTATGATACACTTTCAAAATTCCTTATCGAGCATGAATTCACAATAGGCACCGTTGATAAGACACTATTTAAATTTGTCAAATCTGATCATATCCTGTTAGTCCAAATATATGTTGATGATATTATTTTTGGGTCAACTAACCCCAATCTATGCCAGAAATTTTCTAAGTTGATGCAGGATAAGTTCAGGATGAGCATGATGGGGGATTACAAGTAAGACAGCTTGATAATGGAATCTTCATTAATCAAGCGAAATACACGAAAGAACTACTGAAGAAATTTGGCATGGACAACTGTTCAGCAGCTGCGACCCCAATGAGTGCTTCAATCAAATTAGACAAGGATGAAGCTGGAACTGCCATAGAGGTATCATTGTATCGCGGTATAATTGGCTCTTTGCTGTACCTAACTGATAGCAGACCAGACATCATGTTTGTTGTCTGCATGTCTGCTAGATTTCAAGCAGAGCCTAAACAATCGCATTATATTGCAGTGAAAAGAATTTTAAAATATTTAAAAGGAACTTCCAATGTGGTTCTTTGGTATCCCAAAGACTCAAGCTTCCAACTAATCGGTTATAGTGATGTAAACTACGCAGGATGCAGGATTGATCGGAGAAGCACAAGTGGGACTTGCCAATTCTTAGGAGATCGATTGATTTCCTGGATTAGTAAGAAGCAGACGTCAATCGCCACATCCACAACATAAGCGGAGTACTTAGCGGCTGGAAGCTGTTGTGCTCAGATCTTATGGATTCAACACCAACTGAAGGACTATGGCATTGATGCTTCCGAAGCTCCTATTCTCTGTGACAACATCAGTGCCATCGCGATCACCCAGAATCCTGTGCTGCACTCAAGAACAAAGCATATCGACGTCAGGCATCACTTCATAAGAGATCATGTGCTCAAGAAGGATGTCCGACTGGAGTATGTGTCGACTGACCAGCAAGTAGTTGACATCTTCACTAAGCCTCTGCCAGACGCTAAGTTTCTTATTTCAGAAATATTATTTGTCTCTTAGAATTGCTTGATCTGTATGTGTGCTAACACTTTGCAGGTTGAAAAGCTGTTGTTTACATCATATCTGGGTCTACTGTTCAGGGGGAACATGGGTTTTCAGATCTGGTAACCTCGGTTTTGGGAGAACCTCAGCTTTAGTGGGAACATCAGATCTGAATTAATAAGTGCTAAGTCAGCTGAATGCGTGAGATCTGAATTCACTCAGATTTTGCGTATATACAGCTGATGCTTTAAGTGGAAAGATCTGGTAGTGCCCCAGCTGACATAATAAAATAGATCTTAAGGCTGTGACGTATTAAGAAAATGGCACTTGTTTTTCACTTATTACCCTTAGTGGTTAAAATTTCAAATGATTTAGAAAATCTTTCCAAAATGATTTCGACAGTCTTTTCAAATCTTTTCCAGAATTAATCACGCCATCAGATTGACACGTGTTGTCATCATGCAAAACGTCACACCCACATGGTAACATGTACCGTTTTATCTTCCGATTTACTTTTCCTATTTATATTACGATGTTTTGGTTTCACTAACCCTTACTTTGTGCAAAATACTCTCGTGATTTCTCGTGCTCTTGTTTCCAGTGTTTACTCTTGTAGATAATCTATCCTTCGGCGCATTCATCTCCTATCAACCTATCAGCAATGGCCTCTGCACTGATCAACAACACTATCCAGGTCTTTTTTGACTCAGTTCTGGGAATGGACTGTTGGGGATCCGGATCACGCCCCCCGGTGAGGCAGTGGAAGAACAGAAATTACATGTACGTGAGACGATCAATACGATATAATACAAAAATTATGTCATTCATAAGATGTTCAAAACACTACCTTGCTGGCAACTCGTGCCTGGCTCCGACCGGTTTCGTAAAGAAAACGGCACTTCACGGTAGACTGCGGTAGTTAACGCCAATCAGGTCCACGACCGGAGACTAGGTTCCTTCGTCAGCCTACACTAGAAGAGTTGATGAGATCTGTACGGATGGATTCTCCTCATCAAATTTGGCCGGAACAAATTCGGGCGAAGAGGCGGCGGCGGCAGGCGGCGGCGGCGGCGGCTCTTTGAGAGAGTGGAGGGGCGGCTATTGAATAGGGTTAGGGTTAATAATGTTGTCTAGTTTGTTATAATTGAAGTCAAGTCTAATTATATAGACTTAAGTGTTGGAGTTGGACCGGCCCAACGGGCCCGGGTCCAACGGATGAACATTCAGTTCATCTCCACCACCGAGACTTCATCGTAACTCCGATCGCCGATCAGATCGGACCGATCGATTCAGTTTCCAAAACTGAACACTATGATCTGAAAAACCGTTTTTCAGAACCCCAGCGCAAAATGACGGTTTTGCCCCTCAACAGCGGAAACCCCGGTTTGACCCCTGTTGACTTTTAGGAAGTCGCACTCCCAAAAATCCTCTTCTCGTGCTCAACACATTGAGCTGAGTATCCGTGCGAGAATCTCGAATCCAGTACTTATGTGACCCTCAATGGTTCAGGGATACAGCTAGCCGTGGGCCCACAACCATTACGGTTCCGGAATCACAATTCCAGACTTGCCCATCGGATCATGGTAAAGCGCCTAGCAACATCGCCCCATGATCCCCTAGGTATCACTGATAGTGCCTGCAAGAACCAGTTGGTCGTGGTTAGCGTACAGTACGATCCTTTCAATCCATATATCCCGATCAGATCAACGACCATTGGTAAATCGAGAGTCGCTATAGATCCGATAGCCATGCATACATCTTGGAGATCGAATAGTGACATCACGAGTGTAACTAGGTAAACACATTTACCTAAAACACTTCTAGTACTCTGGCCAGAGATTTATACACTATTATCTCCTCAGATAGCATAGGATATCCACGCATGTCTGCAAGCGGTGAATCCTCGACAACGATGCATCGACTCCTACATGCATCGGGGTCTCACCCAATCCCGACGCCTTATGACCCCAAGTGAGTCGGCAAACGGGTCAAAGTGAGACGCCTATCATGTAGAGTCTCAATGACGTTTCGAGTCGTGAGGACTAATCAGTACAACCAAGACCTCGGACTTATCCACTCGATAAATGGTAACCACTTGGAAAGTCCGAAGGAGGGTAGTTCGATAGATCACCAGGTCACTATCTATCTGCATGCTCAGAACATCACAATGCTCCCTACCAATGAAACGTGGTACTTCGCATTGCAGATACTAGTCTCGAACTCGGGCGGCCTTATCCTCATTTTGACGGCCCAATCGACTAGGAACAGTTCAGAATACACAGTGACTATTAGATGTGTTTCATGATAGCCGTCATACCCACTATCACATCTAACATACACTTTAGTGTATTCTAGGTCTTTACTCAACACAATTGTAAATCATCATACACACAATGAAAGTAAAGAATGCCATATAATAAATGCGAATATCATATATATAAAGATTGTCGTATACAAGAGTCTATAAACCCACACGTCACAAGTTGGCTAGTTGGGCATCTACTCTAACAATCTCCCACTTTCCCTAAAGCCAACTACTCATCAGACGCAGTCCCATTGTTTCGCGATGTTTTTCAAACAACGGTCCTGGCAAGGGCTTCGTAAGTGGATCAGCAACGTTGTCCGCAGAGGCAACTCTCTCAACTGCTATGTCACCTCTAGCCACAATATCCCGGATTATGTGGTATTTCCTCAGTATGTGTTTGGATCTTTGGTGAGACCTAGGCTCCTTTGCTTGCGCAACGGCACCCGTGTTGTCGCAGTATACCGGGACTGGACCAACTCCATTAGGAATTATGCCCAACTCTTGGACGACCCCCATAGACCATGAACATATTCTTAGTCCTTCGTAAGTACTTAAGAATATCCTTCACAGCCTTCCAATGCAATTGGCCGGGGTTGGACTGGTAGCGGCTCGTGACACTCAGAGCATATGCGACATCCGGTCTAGTTGAGATCATGCCATACATAATACTACCTATTGCCGAGGCATATGGTACACGTGCCATACTCTCTATCTCCTCATCAGTCTTTGGACACATAGACTTAGATAGAGTGACCCCGTGGCACATAGGTAGGTGTCCTCTCTTGGACTCTTCCATAGAGAACCTCTTAAGTATGGTATCAATGTAGGTAGCTTGGGTGAGTCCGAGCATCCGTTTATATCTATCTCGATGATCTGTATTCCAAAAATATAGGATGCTTCACCCATGTCCTTCATCGAAAATCTGCTAGACAGCCATACTTTAGTTGACTGCAGCATTCCTACATCACTCCCAATGAGTAGGATGTCATCAACATAAAGTACGAGGAACGTCACAGCGCTTTTTAACTACCTTTTTATAGACACATGGCTCCTCGGGATTCTTGATGAAACCAAATTCCTTAATTGTTTCATCGAATCTCAGGTTCCAACTTCGCGATGCTTGTTTGGGGATCCGGATCCGCCCCCGGCGAGGCAGCGGAAGAACATAGAAAAAGTGCCGGGAGACGATCAATACGAAAAAACAACAATTCAATAATCGTCATACATAGGGCGTTCAAAATGGATACCTTGCTGGCACTTGTGCCTGGCTCCAACTGGAATTACAAGAACCCGGCTCTTCTCGGTAGATTGCGGTAGATAATCGCCAATCCGGTCCACGACCAGAACCGAGACTCCTTCGTCAGGCTGCACTAGAAGCACTGAAGAATTCTGCATGAACGGATTCTCCTCATCGAGTTGGCCGGAAACGAATTTCCGGCGACAACGGGAGGCGGCGGCGGCGGCGCACGGCGGGCGGCGGCGGCGGCGGCGAACGGCGGGCGGCGGCGGCGGGGGGGCGGCTGGTTTAGGTTTAGGGTTATTAACTTATGTCTATTTAT
>KV015613.1:49427-62153 GCA_001598015.1 Dorcoceras hygrometricum
AGTATAGCAGCGAGCGGGTTTTTCATCGAAACCATTTTATAAAGCAGTTATACTGAAAAGAAAACAAACATACATTACTAACTATACATAAAATAAACGCTAAGACATAAAACATGGTCATTAAGTTTTATGAATTACCCTCCCACTATTTTAACACTCTGGGTTTTTCATCGAAACCATTTTAAAGCAGTTTTACTGAAAAGAAAACAGACATACATTACTAACTATACATAAAATAAACGCTAAGACATAAAACATGGTCATTAAGTTTTATGAATTACCCTCCCACTATTTTAACGATCTCACCACCCTCTAATGAAATCGAGAAAACAGGTTTCTTTAGTGGGTACATGGAGCCCAATCAAGCGATCATGGACCCGAATAATATCAGTCATCCATGACCTCCGAAAGGTAGTTTCCGATTGCAACCGGTGCAACCTCCATGTATTCACCTCACGTCCAGTAAGGGCCCAATAATATGATGCCGTTTACTATCACGTGTCAAGATTGACCCATCAATGTTGAGTCGTGAAGGACGGTCCCCTTAACGTCCCCAATAATATGAGCCAACGTTAAAGGGAGTTCTAACCGACTCACAACAATTGTCAATGGCGTGGACAGCTTTCCGGCATACATGACCCCCTCAATAATATGAGCCGGGCCGTGTATACGGGTAGCATCGACGTACACCCATTGTTGATGGAAGGTAGGGAAATTTAAACAGTTTTAAATACCATTTTGTTTATCGAATAAAAATTTTATCTTGATATAAGTTTTAAATCAAATTTAAAACGAGGGATTTTATTTTTGAAAAATTTTGGTCTCATGCATATTTAAATCTAATTTAAAACATGCAACATGCAGATTCAACTAATCTATATATCAACATATATAAATAAATATTGGGATGATCGATCACGAGAGCTATGCGGTCTGTGGTTGCCAGCCACGGACCTTGGTCCAATCCTAGGGGTAATGCAATATGCAATGCAATCCTATTACAAAGCTTTACGGTTTCACAGATCTTAGGTCTTCAAAATCTTGATCGTCATCATCCACCGTCTTCGGATGTCCTCCCACTAAATCTAGTAATTTTACATTTAAATTTACTAGGACAAATAAAGGATACATTTATCAAGGGGTGGGAACGGGCCACAAACAGGCCCACTTTAAATGATGATCAAATATTTACAAACCGAAATCATACAAAACCTATTGCATACGCCTAACACATTGGGCACGGCTCTCGATCACCCCAATCATGCAATTAATCTAATTAACATGCATAATTTAAATAATCTAATTATTTATTGTAAAATCATATTCTAATTTCGAAATCGTATTTTATAATAAAATCGCATTTTGCCGATAAAAATAAATTTTAATCAACAAAATCATATTTCATTATAAAATCATATTTCATAATTAAAATCCCATTTTACTAATTTTAATTGTATCATGTTGGGCTTAAAACAATTCTAGGCCCGAAAACTTAAAATTTCAAAATCGATCAAAAACGGGCTCGATATCGCATACCGGCCCGAAAACTTCACGGGCTGCCCGAGACAGGACCGAACCAAACCCTAGAAGAATTCAGACCAGCCGTCACGACATCGCCGGAGACTCGTCGGAGCGGCGGCCGGCCGGCGGCGCCGCCACAACAAAACTCACGGCGGCAGTGCGCGCGATGCCGCGCCAAGCGCGACGCAACGCCTTGCGCAAATCGCACGCAGCCATCGCCCATCGTGCACCCAGCGGCGAGCCTCGTCGACCAGCAGCGGCGCAACATCGTCGCACGAGAGACGCGACACCGCGGGCCGTGGCTTCAACCATCGTGCTACGGCGGCCAGGCGACGTGCGCGACCTTTGCGCGAAGCGGCGCTCACTTCCAGCATCGTCGCAAGCACGCGGCCAGCGAGTCGCACAGCAGCACGGCCGCCCACTCCAGCAACGTGCAACCTGTGCGCAAAGCGGTCGGCCGTGCGCGACAATTTGCGCGAGGAGGCGCCCTTCCATGCGCGGCCAGCACGCATGTACCGCGCGCGCTCATGCACGCGGTGGGGCGCCGCAATGCGCGGCGGCGGCGCGGCGGTTCCAGCCCTAATTTTTGATCCTTTTTCTGAAAATCGAGATGTTAGATACAATAAGGCATAATCACATTGATCAGATCCGAAAACCATGGCTCTGATACCACTGTTGGGGATCCGGATCACGCCCCCCGGCGAGGCAGCAGAAGAACAGAAATTACATGTCCGGGAGACGATCAATACGATATAATACAAAAATTATGACATTCATAGGGTGTTCAAAACACTACCTTGCTGGCAACTCGTGCCTGGCTCCGACCGGTTTCGTAAAGAAAACAGCACTTCACGGTAGACTACGGTAGTTAACGCCAATCAGGTCCAAGACCGGAGACTAGGTTCCTTCGTCAGCCTGCACTATAAGAGCTGACGAGATCTGCACGGATGGATTCTCCTCGTCAAATTTGGCCAGAACAAATTCCGGCGAAGAGGCGGCGGCGGCGGGCGGCGGTGGCGGCGGCGGCTCTTTGAGATAGTGGAGGGGCGGCTATTGATTAGGGTTAGGGTTAATAATGTTGTCTAGTTTGTTATAATTGAAGTTAAGTCTAATTATATAGACTTAAGTGTTGGACTTGGACCGGCCCAACGGGCCCGGGTCCAATGGATGAACATTCAGTTCATCTCCACCACCGAGACTTCATCGTAACTCCGATCGCCGATCAGATCGGACCGATCGATTCAGTTTCCAAAACTGAACACTATGATCTGAAAAACCGTTTTTCAGAACCCCAGCGCAAAATGACGGTTTTGCCCCTCAACAGCGGGAAACCCCGGTTTGACCCTTGTTGACTTTTAGGAAGTCGCACTCCCCAAAATCCTCTTCTCGTGCTCAAAACATTGAGCTGAGTATCCGTGCGGGAATCTCGAATCCAGTACTTGTGTGACCCTCAATGGTTCAGGGATACAGCTAGCCGTGGGCCCACAACCATTGCGGTTCCGGAATCACAATTCCGGACTTGCCCATCGGATCATGGTAAAGCGTCTAGAAACATCGCCCCATGATCCCCTAGGTATCACTGATAGTGCCTGCAAGAACCAGTTGGTCGTGGTTAGCGTACAGTACGGTCCTTTCAATCCATATATCCCGATCAGATCAACGATCATTGGTAAATCGAGAGTCGCTATAGATCCGATAGCCATGCATACATCTTGGAGATCGAATAGTGACATCACGAGTGTAATTAGGTAAACACATTTACCTAAAACACTTCTAGTACTCTGGCCAGAGATTTATACACTATTATCCCCTCAGATAGCATAGGATATCCACGCATGTCTGCGAGCGGTGAATCCTCGACAACGATGCATCGGGGTCTCACCCAATCCCGACGCCTTATGACCCCAAGTGAGTCGGAAAACGGGTCAAAGTGAGACGCCTATCATGTAGAGTGTCAATGACGTTTCGAGTCATGAGGACTAATCAGTACAACCAAGACCTCGGACTTATCCACTCGACAAATGGTAACCACTTGGAAAGTTCGAAGGAGGGTAGTTCGATAGATCACCAGGTCACTATCTATCTGCATGCTCAGAACATCACAATGCTCCCTACCAATGAAACGTGGTACTTCGCATTGCAGATACTAGTCTCGAACTCGGGCGGCCTTATCCTCATTTTGACGGCCCAATCGACTAGGAACAGTTCAGAATACACAGTGACTATTAGATGTGTTTCATGATAGGCGTCATACCCACTATCACATCTAACATACACTTTAGTGTATTCTAGGTCTTTACTCAACACAATTGTAAATCATCATACACACAATGAAAGTAAAGAATGCCATATAATAAATGCGAATATCATATATATAAAGATTGTCATATACAAGAGTCTATAAACCCACACGCCACAAGTTGGCTAGTTGGGCATCTACTCTAACATGGACCACGAGGGGATGATCTCTATATTTGAAGCCCTTTTGGCATCTGGACCCAGTGGGTTTCTGGGATGTTCATCGGCCATATACGAAGCCGCTCTGGTGGAGTTCTTCCACAACGCTTCAGTCCGAGATGGTATGGTTGTTAGTACAGTACAAGGGAAACCAGTCGCTATTTCAGAAGAACTGTTTGCTGGAACCCTTGAGTTGCCGTTGGAAGGGTTGACTGATTTTCATGAGGTGCCTAAGGATCTGGTTTTTGAAGCGAGGAATGCATCCTCATATGATGGTAAATTGCTAAGCACCTCTTGTAAGAAGAGGGAGATGTTGTTTGAGTTTCATCTGCTGAATGACATTCTGGCCAAAACAGTGACTGTGAAAGCCGGCTCCTTCGACTCCATCACCCATGAGTGATTTTTGATGATGTCTGCCATTCATGGTGGAGTCACGGTTAACTGGGGCAGATTGCTGTTTATATTTTCAATGATATGGTGACTCCAACGACGAGGCAAGCCAGAGGATATGCGGTGCAGATCTGTGTTCTGTTGAAAAATGCCCCAGATTTGGAACTGGGAGAATCAAAAGAGTTTCCACCTCCGAAGATCCTAACTGCCAAAACTGTTGGCACGTATATTGCCAAAAACAAGAACTTTTATGTTGATGAGGATGAGCCAGCGGTGGAGAAACCAGCGGAGAAAAAGAAGGCAGTGTCTAAGAAGAGACCTGCTACTACTGTTGAAGCAACAGCTGTAAAGAAGAAAAGAACCACCGTGGGGAGAGCTGCTCCCGCAACTACAGATTTGGCGCTTGTGAGAGTAGCACAAGAGGCTGTACCTATTCAAATGATATCAGTTGTGACCCCTCCTGCTCCAAAACGCAAAGCACCAAAGAGGAAGTTGAAGCTGCCAACGGGTTCTGATGATGAAATTTTTGAGAAAGAACCAGATGTGGTGGATGTTGTAGAGAAACAGAGGGCAAAGACAACTGATGATGACGTGATCACATTATTACTGAAACAACGCAGATGGAAATATATATGGAGGAACCATCGGTAACCAGATATGATGATATAGCAGTTGAGGCCATACGCGCTCGATTTCTGTCAATGATGAGGATGATAATCTTGATGGAGCTGAAAATGAAATTGCTAGGAAAATGGCATCTTTTACTGCAACGAAACAGTTTCTTAAAGAGCCTTTGATATCTAGGGAGGATGACGACATGTCTGGGTCTAAGCAACCAAGTAAGATAATTGAGCCTGCAGCAGCTGAGAAGGAGATGGATATTGATCCAGTGGCTACTGAGGATTTGAGTCTGGCTAAGAGTGTTGCGATGATGACCGACTCTGAAGAGGTAGAGTCCTTGACCAAGGCTCTGGAACTTACTGAAAAAGCATCTCAGACTGATGAAGAGTCGATTTCCTCGAGGATATTCTGAAGCAGATCCCAGAGGACATGATGTTGCCATCCATGACTGCTGCAGAGATTACAAGGATAAAATTCAGACTTGGCATTGAGATTCCGGGTGTTAGCGAAGGGGATTGGTACAAGGCCAGTCTCCCTCAGATTAATATATCCGACAAGGGGAAGGCGCCTCTTGTTGAAAAGGATGACATAAAAGGGCTTCCGGCCAGAGAGACGCTCAGTTTGATTTGTGCCGATATCGATTGTATTGTACAGCTTAGAGTAAAGGTGATAGCAGATGTGGTCTCATTCTTTCATTCCTTCAGTTTGAGCAGATTAGCAGTTCTTGGTTCAGTAAAAGCTATTGTTGCCAAGGAAGAACAGATGTTAACGTGGGCCGAAACAGATTCTCTTGATACGGCTGTTCAGAGGCGAATGTATATAATAGCCAAGTATAGGGAGATGCTTTTGAGAAAATTTTTGGAGGCACATCGTGAGAACTTCAATCCGGCCAACCCTGGACAGCTATGGCTCTTCAGATCATCGATATGCTCTCTAATGCTCACCAGACATCACTGGCACAACTACAAAAGCAAAAGAGAGCACATAATATGAGTGAACGTGCCCGATTTCCTCTAGATTGTTTGAAGCGGAGCATGTAGATCGTGGAGCTATTATTGCCCGATCAAATAAAAACACCAGATCTGTCTGCTGGAGCAGACATATGATCAAAATAAATAGATTTGGGACACCGATAGAGGGGCCAGATCGGTGGTACTGCATGTGCCGACCATCCTGTTTTTTCAAGGAGTTGGTGTCTCATGAAGTGTCTGTAAGCAATTTCGCCCTGATCTGCGTCTTTCTCGAGCCAGATCAAAGTCACATTTTTTCACCACCTTTGGTCAAGACTTGGGGTTGGTTCAGAGTGTGTACAGATATCTTGCAGTTTAATCTTTTTGGACGCCTTCAGCCAGTCAGTTCGCATAATGCTTGTAGAGATATCGTTGCAGTTGGGTCAGTGGTAGATGTAGCAATAGATCCGACAGTTTTTGTTGGAGTTTTTCACCGTGATCCAGATGTACAGATAATTACCGCGGGTTTGAGTTCTTCTAGTTCTAGCCAACCAGATCCGATCTCTCCGAATGATAGTTTTTCTCAGCGCCACCCAGATCCGGTTTTAATTTCCCAAGTCAGAGCATTTCTACTGACTCTCGTCTATTCTACACTACCGATGACATTCCTTTGGGTGTAGGGACCACTGATGACCAGATCTTGATGCCTTCTGCTCTTCCTGCACCAGATTTCACCGAATATCTTGTACATCTCAAGGCCTCTATTACTCAGCTATCCATCAAGCAGTTGCGGACCACAAGAAGCATTGGCGATCTCATTAATGTGAGTTCAAAAAGTGAAATCATGTGAGTTCGAACTGCAAAACAGAACAGAAGAGCAAGCTTCCACCTCACAACCAGTTAAAGCCTTAACTGCTACTTGATGACAACCCTCACAAAACGTCAGAGCAGCTGACAATGATTCTATGTCACTCTTCGTCAAGAAGCTTGGGAAATTCATGAGAAAAACTTCCTCTCCATCTTTTTCAAATAATAAATTTCAAAAACCTAAACAGATATCTACTGACTCAAAATTTTATAACAGTTGCAGTTCAAGGAACTTCGCAGCTGACTTCATTAAGCCAAGTAAAGATGACAAGAAGTCATATTATAATAGGCGTGATAGGAGCAACATAAAGATGTTCAAAAATAAGAATAATGATCGCATACTGCTTGTTGCTGAAGAAAGCAGTAGCAAATGGGCAGATACCGATCAGAATAAAGTACCTCAAGCAGCTCATCCAGTGAGAGTGAGCAAGAACAGGTGCACTGTCACATGGCCGATGACAATGAAGAGGTATTTATTTCTCCAATATTGAACTTACACCAGAGGACCTCATTTCAGCACTTAATGAAATGGTCCATGAGTATAAGGTATGAGAAAGATTTGACGTATTTTTTCGAGAATGGACTGATTATGTGCAATGTGGAGCGAAATTTGTTGTTTCGAAAGAGATATTCGTCGAATCGTTCCAGTTCAAGGCTATGGCGGATATGAGCATGGGATTTTCGATGACTGGAGTCCAGTTCAAACCATCCAGCAAGAAACGTGATATGAAGTGGAATACCCCTGGTTGAATGACATTGTGGCCAAGTCTCTAATGGCCAAAGCTGGGTCATTCGACGTGGTCACTGCATAACGATTCGAGATGATGGTGGAGATAAATGTCGGTATTAAGGTCAACTGGGCGCACATGTGTTCAATGTTTTGGCTGCCATGGTGTCTACGCTTGGCAAGCAATCCTATGGATACGGCATGAAGCTCAGTCTGCTACTGGAAAAATTGGTAAAAGCGGATCTAGGAGAATTTGTGGCTCTGAATCCTCTCAAAGTGTTGAACACCAAGTCTGTTCACACTTAAAAATTGGAAGAATCAAGCTTCTGTCCCCAAGATAGAGGGTGGGACGAAGCCAGATGGGGAGAAGGCAGTGAAAGATATAGGGACAAAGAAGAAAAGATATTGCAGGGTAGTAAACAACCACCAGAGGAGAGCCCAATTGTTAGTTCACATGCAAATTGACTCCAGCTCAGACTCAGTTGAGTATCCCCTGATGACCATAGTTGTGGCCATAACTAGTGGCCCACACTTGAAGCTGAATATGATCTTGGAATCATCAAATTCTTACTCTGTTGCCTCTGTGGAGCTTCCTGTGCCAATGAAGAAGCCCGGCTGTCAGAGGCCTAAGAAGATCAAACCTATTCGAGCTATACCAATTGGAGCAGCTCAGGCTTCTATCCTTGAAGTTGCTGATGAAGAAGAGGTTGGTGGTGCTAAGCCGGGAGGGGCATTTTTTGCTGCTGAAGAGGGTGATATCCCAGACAATGTTGGGATTTATGGTGGTTCAGGTGCTGAGGTACAAGCTGAAATTGCTATTGGAGGAACAACTACTGGTCCTCATCTGTAGGACTGCTTTTTCACTGGAGTGGGGGCCCAGCCACAAAGACTATATCATGGAGATCAACTGGACCACCCACTTTTTTCCCAAAATAGATCCATCTGCCAAGGGAAAGGAGCAACTGCTGGAGTTTGAATGACTTAACCTAGTATAGGAGCACTATACCGAGGTGTTCAAGGCAATTCATGAGCAATTGGAGCCTTGGGTAACCAAGTTCGATGAGTGGAGGCTGCTCCGGACTGAGGTGAGGCTGGACACAATTTTGTCAATGACTCCCATTGAGGAACTAACAAAGATTGAAGATGATATGATGAAAAGGGCTGAGATAGAACGAGTGTATGAACTGATGATGAGGCGAGAGCTAATCTATTTGAAATTGGTTGTCGAACTGCTGGAGAAATCGGTGGTAGATCAATGGGCATCCTTTGATCTTAGAGAATCTTCTGCCAATCGTGATATGATGGGCATCCGACTTTTGGAACCTGAGCTGAAACAGGCTAGGGAAAACTATAGGGGATATCACGCATAGCTGGTCTCCCTCTTGATCTTCCTGAGAGTTTTACTTTTGGCGCGGAATCTAGTACACAAGATCCTAGAGTCACAGGTGAAAGGATTCTACTGACCTTCAACAATTCTTTGACGAACGCGATTGAGCAACCAGCTCAAACACAATCAGCTGCCCAAACTAAGATTCCAGTGATGACAATGCACGCAGCACAAGGCTTCTGGCTGTGCTGAGGAATCGTGATATGAGCCAGTTTTTGAGTAGAAACAGGCTTCAGTTGGGAATGAGGAACAACAGGCTCAAGAACTGAATAACGAGCAACTGGATCCAGAGAATCAAGTTGAGAATAATGAGGAGACATCGGATTTTGCCATTGTTCGATATAGGCCCAAGCTGAAGATGTTGCAGGTGCTACAGAGCTTTCAGGTGTTGCTCGAATAGAATCTTAGGCCGCTACTGACTCTCCTTTCAGATCTGATAATTCATCTCTTCTTGAGAATCGCATCACAGACGGTCCCCGGTATCACCTCCTCACTCTGCTTCAGTCGACATATAGAAGATGTCGGGGGCCATCATAGCGCTACAAGCATCGCTAGATATTAGGCGTGATGACCAGATTTTTGTTAAGTATGACTTCCAACAGTTCAAGAAGGTCTTCTCAAGCTGGATGGCTTACTGGACTCTATGAATCAAGCTCAGACTTTAATGGAGTCAGGTATAGTGTGAGACATGAATGCTGACCATCAGAAGCTGTCCGATGAAGTCACTAATCTTAGTTCTCAAATGGCCGAAGTCGTTGACTGTCTGAAGGAGCTTCATGCTATGAAAAAGGGGGAAAGCAGTAAAAAAGAATATTGCTCTGAGAGGTGAAGAAATTCAGTCCGGGAAAGAGTTCAGATCAGCATAGAAGATAAAATGCACATAATTGTATATGGAAATTTGTAAAATCTTTTTATAGGAAAAATAAAATCTTCTGTTTCTTCTCTAAAAAGTGTCTAAGTGTTGTCATCACCAAAAAGGGAGAATTTGTTAACTATTCTAAGTTTTGATGAAAACAAAAATATGCTAAGATAAAATCATCTCGAAGAATAGGCGATCAGGACAGGCCAGAGCTAACAACATGTTTTGTTCAGATCAGATCAGGGCCAAGCTGAGTAATGACAACTCAGTTAAATAAATTGAATAAGTTCATAACAGCTTAAGAAGAGCAGAACAACTTAAAAAGAGCAGCTTAGTTCAAGATCAGAATAGCTTAAGAAGAGCAGATCAGCTTGGAATAGAACAGCTTAGAGGTGTTCAGCTCAGGGACAGAGGAGCAGTTCAGTTCATGATTTCATTTCGCTACAAATTACTCGTCAAGTCATTCTGATTGTAGCAAGATTCGATGTGTTGAATTCTGAGGATTCATTTATAGTCGTTGGGACACTTTCGGCTAAATTCGGGAAAGTCCAATTGTTATATCGTATCAGAGTTGTCATTTTGAGTAAATACGGAAAACCATTTAATGAGTAGTACTAAGTACAGTACGAGAATTAAATATGCATTTAAGAGCTTCAGACAACAGCTCAGAATCCTCCCTATGTGTCTACGGGTAACATTTATTACCGTTGGATCCAGAGAGTATATATAGAAGATCGTTTGAAAGAAGATATATGATGTTACGACGCGATAACAAAATAAATCAAATTGCGAGCTGATAGTCGAAAATAAAACCAAAACTACTCTCTTTACCAATTGTAACAAGATTTCACTCGTTGCTGAATCTTTGGGCTTTGTGTTATTCATTCTTATCCTTAAAAAGCCGTAGAAAAAAAAACCTTGTAAACACATCCTGCGAGTTTGTGTAATTTATTGATACTAGGAGTTAAGCTCGGATCCGGCCTGACGAACCGGATTAGGATATCATGTATTCAAATCAAATCTTCTAGTGGAATCCTTTCTTGATTATAAGAAGGGGAGACGTAAAAGCTGTCAGGTCCGGTGCTCTTCATCAAATAATAAGCACGCAATTAACAATCAAATACGGAAGCTTAAAAGTGGTTAAAATTTTTATTTTGGCCTGAACAAAATCATAAAACCTGAAACTACAGCAATACTCAAATACCGTTTTATTAACGAAAACCAGTAAATAATAAGTCGCATAATCATTAAACAAACACAACTATCCCAACAAATACAAAATCGAATCTAAAACAACAACAGCACGGGGCATCCCCCGGCAGCCGGCTCGAAGAACATATAAATATAAATATATATAGTTGCGACACTCGATTAACCCCTCGGGGCTCCAATAGCTGACGCACCACCTGGCCAGCAGACGAACCTGGTTAACCTGAATGGCACACAAACAACCAAACAGCCCCTGAGGTACAAGGGTTAAACCCCAGTACAGAGAGCAGTCATAAAACAACAAGTGGATAGCACAAGATATAACAATATGCAATGCTTGCAGGATGAAAGGATCATCGAACCTCAAGTAACAGCTAAACAACTGGCGATCAACAGTCATGGCCATAGCTCATGAGAGTGTGGGAGCTATCCACTCATCTCACACATAGTACCAGAAGTACAAAAGAACGGCTCAACCCGCTGGTCCCCTAAGCTCATGAGAGCGTGGGAGCTACCCACTCGTCCCACAACGGCAAAACAACTCACAGCAGGGAAAAGAGGCTGGCGGAAGCTACCAGCCCGTCCTCATTTTATTTCAAAGGAAATCTCCGGGTACTAACATATCAGCCACAATAATCGGCTATCAAGGGTACAAGCTCAACATGAGATGCGTGTATGCAAAACCATCAGCTTGCAACATATAATCACAGAACATATGTAGTCAATGCATACATGTTGCTCAACATACCAGCACGCATAAAGATATATACAAGCCTATCTCAAAGATGTAAATATATGCTCGCATCCGTACCTCAGCTCCTGACCAAAAATACCTTAAACAGCTCGCACGAGAATAGAACACCAACACCAGACAGCTTGCGATCTGAAATCAACAGCTCTGGCGAGAAGTCTACTGTTTTTCCTCCAGCTCTGTTAAGTTAAACTATATAAGTTTTGGTGATAACATAAACAAGATAAAAAACTGAATATAAGACTCAGATTTGGATGATAAGTAATCGGGATCTATCAGATTTGGATTAGAACTTATCGGGGACTCAGATCCGTTCAGATTTGGACTAGGCGTATCCTACAATTCAGATCCGAGTAATTCAGATACGAGAGATTCGTTAAGAGGTTTACATATCAGTACAGAGGTTTTATAAACAGATCAGATCAGAACTATTCAGTTCAGAGACTCAGTTCAGTACATAATCTATTTGTATCAGAGGTTTATTCTTTACATATCAGATCAGACAGAGGTTTCTAATGTACAGAACAGAGAGGTATTTCAGTTCAGATCTCAGCATGATATTCTTAGAAAGATTTCAGTTCAGACGGAAGATACAGTTAAAGAGAGCAAAAAGGGAAAATTTCGTAAAGGATAATCGTGAAGCTTTTACATTCGAAACAGCTTAGAGCAGATTTCCGCTCAGAGCCGAACAGATTTCAGATCACAGCTTCAGAGCTTAACAGCTATGTGTTCAGTTGATTCAGCGATCGAGATTAAAGCGTATAAAGCCTGTAAGACAAAGTGTATAAAGTTGTTCAAGATCAGTGTCAGGCCCCGTGCTAATTACCAACAATTAACACAAAATAAGCGCATAATTACGGAAGCTTAAAATCAGGGCTTAAAAATTTTTCGAAATACAAAGGCCTGAACTTCAAATCATACGTTCAAAATATTCGATATTCAAAATATAAGTTAAATCAACTCAGTACAGCAAGTAACCACATAAAT
>KV015613.1:62219-75547 GCA_001598015.1 Dorcoceras hygrometricum
TTTGAAGCTTTGTATAGCAGGAAGTGCAGATCGTCTATATGTTTGGAAGAAGTGGGGGAGAAGCAGTTGTCTTCTCTAGAATTTGTGCAGCAGATGAGAGATTATGACACAGTTTGAAGCTTTGTATAGCAGGAAGTGCAGATCGTCTATATGTTGGGAAGAAGTGGGGGAGAAGCAGCTGTCTTCTCCAGAATTTGTGCAGCAGATGAGAGATCAAGTGGATCTAATTCGCCAGCGAATGAAAGCTGCACAAGATCGTCAAGCTAGTTATACGAATAAGAGGCGAAGGCCTTCAGAATTTGAGGTTGGTGATCTAGTTTTCCTTAAGGTTTCTCCTTTTCGCAGTGTTATGAGATTTGGTCTCAAGGGAAAGTTGGCTCCTCGTTACGTTGGGCCATATGAGATTGCTGAGAGAATTGGTCCTTTGGCTTACCGACTGTTGTTGCCATCATATTTGTCTTCCTTGCATGATGTTTTTCATGTGTCGATGTTGAGGAAGTATGAGCCAATTCCGTCTCATGTGACGAGGTAGAGATAGATCGGACTTTGAGTTATGTGGAATATCCCTAGCAGATTTTGGATAGGAAAGAGAAACAGCTGAGGAATAAGACCATTCCCTTGGTGATGGTCCAGTGGAGCAAGCATGGTAGAGAGGAAGCGACTTGGGAACTGGAAGAGAAAATGCAGCGTGAGTGGCCGCATCTGTTTGAGTAAGCGCTATATCAGATTCCAATAGTTGGTTGTTGTTTCCTAGTAGATGTTTGCTTATGTTTATTTTCCCAGTTATCTTGAACTCTTGATTTAGAGCTGTTTGTTTTCGAGGATGAAATCCTGTTTTAGTGGGGGAGAGATGTGAGACCCGAAAGCTTACTTGGATTAATTGAGTTAATTAATTGGGTTTAACATAGACCAGATTTGATTTGAACAGATCAGGGAAGAGCCAGATTTGAGTTTATATGCTTGGTTTAGTTATTGGGTTTGTATAAGTCCTTGAAACAGATCTGGAGAGTGGAAGTTTTCCGGCGAGAACTGATCAGATGTGAGTGTTGGTCAGCGCTGAGTAATCGCGTTCAGAAGTAGTGATGGAATCTGTTGTCGCTAGGCAGTTGTGAGTACGCTCGTATTTCTGTAGCGAGTAGCTAAACTACGCCGTTTGGATAAGTTGGAACGACAGCGTTTCGTTTAGCGAGCGAGATTCAGATTTGAGGCGTTGGTCTTCAGATTTCGATAGGATCTGAGTTTTGTGATGCTGGTTAGCATTTCAGGCTTGAGTAGCGGGTGACGTGTCCAGATGCGACAGTAGACTCTATGCGACTCCGTTTGATTAAGTCGAGATCTGTTATGGCGTAGAGCCAGATCTGATGTGAGATTCAGATCTGAGTGGGAAACCAGTTTTGAGACTTAAGTCGTCGGTAGGTTGGTTCTTCAGAATTGAGCAGATCTGACCTTTATATATAGAGAACTTTTCCTTAGTTCCTTATTATTCAGCCCCGACACTTAGAATATCTTCTCGTGAGCAAACTCTGTCGCGATACCCTAGCTACTGTTCACTAAACCTTATTTTCTCCGATTGCCGACGGTAGGCAGCTTCGATTGAAGTAAGAGTGGTAGCGCTGGACTCCTCTTGCTAAGACTCTTAGTTTGGTACTGCTTTTGGAAGCTTGCGTGAAGCTGGAGAGGTGTACGAAGACATCTCCTTCTATAGTCAGTTAGCATAAGCATCGGATTTCGTATGTCGTTGAGGTAGTTTTTTGGGTAAGTGTTAAAGATCCTACCTTGTTCTTAGTTTAGAGCCTTATGTTGTGGTAGAAGGGTAGGACAGATTTGGTTGAGCTCGTAGCTCCCAATTCGTAGTTTCTATGCTACTGTCTCGGAGCTAATGTCTGTGTTTGGCTTAGCAGGTGCGACATCTGTGTTGCTTGGGACTGCTTTGTGGTAATTGTAGCTCAGAAGATCTTGAGGTACGGATGTGAGGCGTAGCAAACATCAGCAGACAACAACTCTCGCAAGCTAAACAAACCATCTGCTGATCACGCGAAGTTCTCAAAACGACGACGCATCTCGACTCCTTTGAAATTGCGCATCTGCTGAACTCTCAACGAAAAGCTCAAAACGCAGCGTTTCCACTTAACTCAAACGACGCCGCTTCTCAACGCTAGCATTGCGCATCTGCTGATCAGCAGCAAGCAATACAACGCAATTACAATCAGCAGCAAACATCACGTCACGCCTACGCCATCATATCTATCAGCAGCTCTCAAACCATCTGCTGATCTCTCTCACAAACGCATCTGCTGAACTAGATAGACATCTGCTGAAATAATAGTCAACACTCCAAAAATGTTGACTAACACGCGTGACTTTCTCGCTCGATCTCGCGCTAAACTCAAAATCTACCAGCAGCAACTTCAACTCGAACTAAACCAGCAGACCTTCAATCTAACATCAAAACCAGCAGATCTTCATGCGTCACGCTGATGTCACCATACCTGCTGATTTCAAATTCCACCAGCAGGAGCTACAGTAACCTGCTGATAACATTTTTGCTCCAAAATCGCTACGGTAGGAAATTCCCAAAAACTTAACGCGACGCTCAAAAATTCAGCAGAAACCTCAACTTCACGTGATTAATCCCAAATCAACACAATTAATCACTAAACCAAATTCTCAATCCTCACAATCAGAGCTATTTGAAGTATATCGTACAGAACGTAGAGTTGGTGCAGTCAATGTTTTGCCATTTCTGGTATAAAGTATACTCAGCTCTGACAAAAAACAGACAAACAATAAAATTTCCTATGTTTTCTAAGGAGGAGTACGATGATTGGAAGATCAGGATGCAAGCCCATCTTGCCGCTCAGGATGATGACATGTGGTTTGTCATAACAGATGGACCCATGAAGATTATTAAAGCAAACACGGCGATGGCTATCACTGTTGGTGCTCCTCAGTGGATAGAAAAGACCAGACTTGAGTATACACCAGAGGATAAAAAGAAACCAACTGGACAACGTAGCAAATGACATACTATACAAGACATTGGACAAAAACATGTTCAGCAAGATAAACACCTGCGTTACGGAAAAAGAAATATGGGAGAAGCTAACTCAGCTCTGGAAGGAAACGATGAAACAAAAGAAAACAAGCTGACTGTTGCCCAGCAAAAGTATGAATCTATCAAGATGAGAGAAGGCGAGACAATGACAGAATTTTATGAGAGATTCAGCTCTATCGTGATCGAGATGAAGAGCCTTGTCAAGGAGTATACAAATAGAGAACTGACTCTCAAGGTGATGAGAGCATTGCCAAGGGAGTGTGACGTGAAAAAGATGGTGATGAGAGAATCGAAAGATCTGAACAAGCTGGAACTCCATGATATGTTTGCAAATCTTAAAGCCTATGAGTTCGAGCTGGAAACCAGATCAGAGGCTGAGCCATCAACCTCACAACCCACTAAGGCTCTTGCTGCTATAGTGTCAGAACAAAGCTCACCGAGCAAGACAGCAGAGCAACTTAGCAACGACGTCATGTCCCTCTTCGTAAAGAAGTTTGGGAAATTTATGAGAAGAACTCACAACCCTTCTTTTAATTATAATAATGCTCATAAATCTAAAAATATTTTTACTGATCAAAACTGCTATAACTGTGGGAGACCAGGGCATTTTGCAGCTGATTGCAAGAATCCAAAGAAAGATGACAAGCGGTCCACAAAGAAAAGAAGAAACAGATTTGAGAAGAGGCCCAACAAGAAGAATGACCGTAAGGTGCTTTTTGCTGAGGGGAGCAACAGAAAATGGGCGGACTCAGATTCTGAGACAACATCAAGCATCTCATCAAGTTAGAGTGAGCAGGAAGAAGTCCACTGCTTGATGGCCAACAAGACAACTGATGATGAGGTATTTGACTTCTCTAATAGTGAATTTACACGAGAGGACCTTATCACTGCACTAAATGAAATGGTCCATGAGTACAGAAAGCTGTCTCAGACATTCTAGGAGATTAAAGCTGAAAACAATGGGTTGAAAATTAGTTCAGTGGAACCAAGCATTGCTCGGCTTCGGGAAACTGACAGTTTACAAACTGAGTTGAGTAAGCTGAAAATTGAGAATGATTCTTTGAGAGAAAACTCCTGTGAGCTCTCATCTGAAAATGAAAGATTAAATCATGTGATGAGTTCCTGGACTAAGTCTTCGGTTTCCTTAAGAAAGCTGCATGAAACCTAAAAGCCATTAGATGACAAATATGGCTTAGGTTTCAGCTTTGGTGAAAGCATCTATGAGGAACATGTACTCAATCAGATCTGGCTGGTGATAAATTCAAGAAAATGAATTTTTTCAAAGCCAGTGTGATACATGACGTTTGTGAGTCGGTCAAGTATGCTAATCAGTTCACTGGACAGCTGAACCATAAGAGCAAAAACGATATTGGTTACATAAAGCCTGAGAACTGTAAGCCCAGCTGGCTAACCAACATGCTTGAGAAGGATAAGGCAAAAGTTGTACCTATGTCATCTGTTTCGAACCAGCAAAGGCGTGGTTCAACGAAGGCTAAATGGGTAAAGGTTCAGCCCAAGCGTGATCTGAATGGTCAAAGTACAAAACCAAAGCTCAACAGATCACACAAGAATTTAGCACGAACCCTTGTGGACATCCATACTGGCAAAACTGTTAAGGTAATTCAAGTATGGGTCCCGAAAGGTGTAATCCGATCTGGACCAATGAAATTGGGTACCAAAAATTATTTTATAATTGTAGGATAACTACTCAGCTTCGAAGGACTCAAACAAACGGTATCTGGATAGCTGATGTGCGAGGCACATGACTGACAATCCAAACGTTATTATCAGATCTGACGCCACACAAAGGATCCAAAACTTGTTTTCGGTGATAACTCACACGATAACACTATAGGTAAAGGTAAGCTTACCCATGGTAAAATTTCAATCTCTGATGTCCTTCTTTTTGAAAATCTGTGTTATAATCTTATTAATAAAGTCAGCTGTATGACAATGGTTACACAGTCAAATTTCAAAAGCACACGTGCACAGTTTAGAATCCAGATGGTTTGACAGTATTAGTAGGAAATAGATTGGGGAATACCTACACAGTGAACTGGTCAGAGCATCTGGGATCTGAACAGATTTGCCTAGCAGCTGACTCTTCCAAGAGCTGGCTGTGGCACGAAAGAATGAATCATATGAATAAAAATATTTTTACTGATCAAAACTGCTATAACTGTGGGAGACCAGGGCATTTTGCAGCTGATTGCAAGAATCCAAAGAAAGATGACAAGCGGTCCACAAAGAAAAGAAGAAACAGATTTGAGAAGAGGCCCAACAAGAAGAATGACTGGAAGGTACTTGTTGCTGAGGAGAGCCACAGAAATTGGGCGAACTCAGATTCTGAATCAACATCAAGCAGTTCATCGAGTGAGAGTGAGAAGGAGGAATTACACTGCTTGATGGCCAACCAAACTACTGAAGATGAGGTATTCGACTTCTCTAATAGTGAATTTACTCGAGAGGCCTCATCAATGCACTTAATGAAATGGTCCATGAGTACAGAAAGCTGTCTCAGACATTCGAGGAAATTAAAGCTGAAAACAATGGTTTGAAAAATAGTTCAGCTGAACCAAGCACTGCTCAGCTTGGGGAATATGACAGTTTACAAACTGAGTTGAGTAAGCTGAAAATTGAGAATGATTCTTTGAGAGAAAACTCCTGTGAGCTCTCATCTGAAAATGAAAGATTAAATCATGTGATGAGTTCCTGGACTAAGTCTTCGGTTTCCTTAAGAAAGCTGCATGAAACCTAAAAGCCATTAGATGACAAATATGGCTTAGGTTTCAGCTTTGGTGAAAGCATCTATGAGGAACATGTACTCAATCAGATCTGGCTGGTGATAAATTCAAGAAAATGAATTTTTTCAAAGCCAGTGTGATACATGACGTTTGTGAGTCGGTCAAGTATGCTAATCAGTTCACTGGACAGCTGAACCATAAGAGCAAAAACGGTAATTGGTTACATAAAGCCTGAGAACTGTAAGCCCAGCTGGCTAACCAACATGCTTGAGAAGGATAAGGCAAAAGTTGTACCTATGTCATCTGTTTCGAACCAGCAAAGGCGTGGTTCAACGAAGGCTAAATGGGTAAAGGTTCAGCCCAAGCGTGATCTGAATGGTCAAAGTACAAAACCAAAGCTCAACAGATCACACAAGAATTTAGCACGAACCCTTGTGGACATCCATACTGGGAAAACTGTTAAGGTAATTCAAGTATGGGTCCCGAAAGGTGTAATCCGATCTGGACCAATGAAATTGGGTACCAAAAATTATTTTATAATTGTAGGATAACTACTCAGCTTCGAAGGACTCAAACAAACGGTATCTGGATAGCTGATGTGCGAGGCACATGACTGACAATCCAAAGTTATTATCAGATCTGACGCCACACAAAGGATCCAAAATTGTTTTCGGTGATAACTCACACGATAACACTATAGGTAAAGGTAAGCTTACCCATGGTAAAATTTCAATCTCTGATGTCCTTCTTTTTGAAAATCTGTGTTATAATCTTATTAATAAAGTCAGCTGTATGACAATGGTTACACAGTCAAATTTCAAAAGCACACGTGCACAGTTTAGAATCCAGATGGTTTGACAGTATTAGTAGGAAATAGATTGGGGAATACCTACACAGTGAACTGGTCAGAGCATCTGGGATCTGAACAGATTTGCCTAGCAGCTGACTCTTCCAAGAGCTGGCTGTGGCACGAAAGAATGAATCATATGAATTTCAAAACACTTGCCAATTTGAGTAAGATTGATTTGGTTTCTGGTTTGCCCAAAATAAATTTTTCAAAAGACAAGATTTGTTCAGCGTGTCAGCTGGGAAAACACATTCGTTCTACCTTTAAAAAGAAAAGCGGTAATAGTTCTGCCCGAAGCTTAGAACTTTTACATATGGATCTTTTTGGTCCAATACCCGTAGCCAGCTTAGGGGGAACGAAATACACCTTGTTTTTGTTGACGACTTTTCAAAATTTACATGGGTGGTGTTTTTAAAATCAAAGGATCAGACCACTGACCTGCTGATAAACTTTTAAAACGTTTGTAAAATGACAAATCTTGCAATCAACCGGATAAGGAGTGATAGGGGTATCGAGTTTTTAAATAAAAAACTATCCGCTTATCTAGAAGATATTGGAATTAAGCATGAGCTTTCAGCAGCTATAACTCCTCAGCAGAACGGATTAGCTGAGAGGAAAAATCGTACTTTAAAAGTAGCTACTCGAACTATGATTGCTGATTCCGGCATTTCTCAAAAATTTTGGGCTGAAGCAGTTAACACAGCTTGCTACACTCAGAACAGATCGATGATTAACAAGAATCATGGCGTTACCCCATATGAGATCTAGAGTGGAAAGAAACCTGGCATCTCTATTTTAGGGTGTTTGGATGCAGATGTTTCATTCAAACTGCCTTGGATGCTAAATCTGATGTAGGTATACTTATTGGATACTCAGACGTGAGCAAAGCCTACAGAGTGTTTAACAACCGGAGTTTGACGATTGAAGAATCAGCTCACGTTGTCTTCGATGAGACCAGCTTTCGATCAAATTCAGCTGCGAGCTTAAATGACTTGTGTTAACGTCTAGAATCAACCAGCTTTGATGACTCAAGTGATGACGTGGCACAGATTCGATATCCAGCTGATAACCATCCAGCACTGGACACACCACACGATGTGCAAGCTGATATGACAGGTAACATAGAAGTCATTGATTTGACTAATGTTGACCAAGTGCAGGAACAGATCGCAACCAGTGTGCCAGCTCCTGGAGATGATGGAACGACTATTGCACAAGATGCTGCACAAGCAGATGTTACAATCCATCAAGAGGTATCCAGACCAGCTTCAGATACACAATCTATCAACAGAAGTTATCAATTGGTATCAAATGAAGCAATACAGCCAGACATCCAAGCTGAACAAGGAGCAAATCCAATCGGATCTGATCTTCGGTGGATTATAAATCATCCACCTGAGCAGATCATAGGTAATGTAAATTCTCATGTTCGCACACGAGGCCAACTTATGCTTGAGTACTTCAATTCAGCAACCATTTCTCATATAGAACCTAAGCTGATAGAAGAAGCCTTAGCATACCCAAGATGGATAGATGCTATGCAAGATAAACTTAGCCAATTTAAGAGAAACAATGTATGGCAGTTAGTTCCTCGACCTACTAATCATTCAGTGATAGGAACTAAATGGGTCTTTAGGAACAAAATGAATGAGGATGGTGTTGTTATTAGAAATAAGGCTAGACTAGTAGCTCAAGGTTTTAGACAACTAGAAAGAATAGATTTTTATGAAACCTTTGCTCCCATAGCCAGATTATAGGCCATTCACATGTTTCTTGCATATGCTGCATACAAAGACTTCAAAGTCTTTCAAATGGATGTAAAGAGTGCCTTTCTAAATGGAATATTGACTGAGGAAGTGTATGTTGCACAACCTCCTGGCTTCGTAAATCATACATATCCAGATCACGTCTATTCACTTGATTAAACTCTATACGGGTTGAAGCAAGCACCTAGAGCTTGGTATGATACACTGTCGAAATTTCTTATAGATCATGATTTTGTAATAAGCACAGTCGATAAGACTTTATTTAAATTCGTGAAAAATGATCATGTTCTCTTGGTACAATATGTTGATGATATCATTTTTGGGTCAACTAACCCCAAATTGTGCCAGAGATTTTCTAAAACTGATGCAGGAAAAGTTTGAGATGATCATGATGGGAGAACTGACGTTCTTTCTGGGCTTACAAGTCAGACAGCTTGAGAATGGAATTTTCATCGGTCAAGTTAAGTATACGAAAGAACTGTTGAAGAAATTTGGAATGGAGAACAGCTCAGCCGCAGCTACCCCGATGAGTGCTGAATCAAACTGGACAAAGATGAAGATGGAACTGCAATTGAGGTATCTTTGTATCATGGCATTATTGGCTCATTGCTTTACTTGACTGCTGGCAGACCAGACATCATGTTTGATGTCTATATGTGTGCTAGATTCCAAGCTGAGCCTAAACAATCGCATTATATTGCAGTTAAACGGATTTTAAAATATCTGAATGGAACTTCCAATTGGGGTCTTTGGTATCCAAAAGACTCCAATTTTCAACTAATCGATTATAGTGATGCATATTAGGATGTAGGATTGATAGTCGAAGCACTAGTGGTACGTGTCAATTCTTGGTAGATCGGCTGATTTCCTGGTTTAGTAAGAAGCAAACATCTATTGCTACGTCCACAGCTGAAGTAGAGTATTTAGCAGTTGGAAGCTGTTGTGCTCAGATCTTATGGATTCAACACCGGCTTAAAGACTACGACATTGATGCTTCTTAAGCTCCTATTCTCTGTGACAATACCAGTGCCATAGACATCACTCAGAACCCTGTGCTGCTTCAAGAACAAAGCACATAGACATAAGGCATCAGTTGGTAAGAGATCACGTGCTTAAGAAGGACGTCCGACTGGAGTATGTGTCAACAGATCAGCAAGTTGTTGATATCTTCACGAAACCTCTACCAGACGCTAATTTTTTCGTATTTTTGAAACATTCTTGGTCTCTTAGAATTGTCCTAATCTATGATTGTGCAAAATATTACAGGTTGAACAGCTTTAGTTTACCTCAGCTTTGGGTCTTCTGTTCAGGGGGAACGATGGGGAACCTCAGTTTTGGTGAACTTCAGCTTTGGAAGAACCTCAGTGGATGGGTTGCCTAAAGATCTGATAAAAGAATCGAGTAAAGCCTTTTCTACGAGTGGTGAACCGATTAAGACTCCGTGCAAGAAAAAGGAGATGAAGGTGGAATTCTGGCAAAGACTGTTACGGCCAAGACGGGTTCTTTTGATGCTGTAACCCACGAACGATTTTTGCTCATGACAGCCATTCACTGTGATATTAAAATCAACTGGAGCAAGCTTTTGTTCGAAATTCTTAATGATATGGTGACTCCCTCTTCAAAGCAAGCCAAGGGGTTTGCCGTTCAAATCTGTGTTTTACTGAAGGGAGCACCAGATCTGACTCTGGGAGAATCAAAGGCCTTCCCACCTCTAAAGATCCTTACTCGCAAGATTGTTGGCACTTCCGTTGCTAAAAACAAATCTATGTCAACAACTGCTGAAGAGGGGACGGATGAGCCAGTAGTGGAGAAAGTTGTTAAGGCATCAGCAAAGAGGAGACCAGCTCCTATTGCTGAACCAGCTACGAAGAAGAAGAGGACAACTGTTGGGAGAGCTGCTCCCATAGAAAAGACTTTGGATATTGTACCAGTGGTACAAGAAGCTGTACTCAATTCTATTGTACCAGCTGAGAGCCCTAGCGCTCAAAGACGCCAAGCACCGAAAAGGAAATTAATTTTGCTGGAGGAAACAGATGATGAGGAGATCGATCTGGAGGAGAAAGAGAATGAGACATATGAGGAAACAGTGAGATGGAGTGTGAGACCGTTGTTTTTGCAATCAGGTTTTGGTGGGGTTTGGACCAGCTGTTGGTCGATGTGTTTGGCATAGGCATCAATTCTACCTAAGTGTTGGAATCAGCAGCAGCAGTAGTGGGATCAGCCGTTGAGTGATCGTGTCAGTTGTTGATATTTCAGATGTTGCGTGTTGGTAGGAAGCAGCAGCAATGCTGATGTGGATTCCAGACGTTGGTGTATTAGTGCGTATCCAGCTGTTGCGAGTGATCAGCTGTTATGTTAGTTGCGGTGATCAGCAGAGAGCGCTAAGGGACTTTGAAGCGACGACGTTTTGTGTTCAGGAACCAGCTGTTGGTTTCGTTAGCGTGTTTCATAGCGGATAGAAAAACTACGTCGTTTAGATAAGTTGGAACGACAGCGTTTTGAGTGGAGCGCTTTGTATCAGCTGTTGGTTATGATAGACATCAGCTGTTGAGAGATCTCATGCGTTGCGACTGCTGGTTTGTGAATCAGCTATTGGTAGCAATGTGACGTGTTCCTCTGTGACGTCGTTTGGTTAAGTTGGTGCGACGCCATTTAGTTTTAGCGTTGTTTGAAAGATTCAACTGCTGGTTAATATATTATCAGCTGTTGGTTATGATAGACATCAGCTGTTGAGAGATCTCATGCGTTGCGACTGCTGGTTGTGAATCAGCTATTGGTAGCAATGTGACGTGTTCCTCTGTGACGTCGTTTGGTTAAGTTGGTGCGACGCCATTTAGTTTTAGCGTTGTTTGAAAGATTCAACTGCTGGTTAATATATTAACGATAGGCAAAAGCTGATGCGAGATTCCTGCTGGTTGGGAATATTATTTGTGACAACTGATTTTGTCGGTGGATCTGTTCCTGTTTCTATCTGCTGTTTGAGTAGTGTATTTAAGAGAAGACTTGGTCTTCGATTGTTTAACAGATCCCATACTTAGAAATATTTCCCGATAGCAAATCTTGTCACCAACCCTAGTTACTGTTCACAGTAACATTATCCGTCCTAATTTCCGGTGGTAGACAACTCCGACGAGAGTAAGAGTGGTAGCGTTGGACTCCTCTCGCTAAGGCGTTTCGTTCCATACCTCTTTAGAAAGCGTTGGAGGAGCTGGAAGAGGATCGCAGGATCGCTAAGACACCTCCCTTGTGTAGTTTGCTAGCATAAGCGTTCCCTGCCGTGCCAGTAGTTTCGTTGGGGTAAGTAAAGATGCTACCTTTAAGCTTTGGTAGAGCTTTCCGTTGATTTAGGAAGGTAGATGAGCGCTGGTGGGGTTGTAGCTCCCAGCTGCTGTTATTTTACGTTTTGGCTTTTGAGCAGTGGCTTGTGTTGTTATAGCAGGTGACAGATCTGTGTTGCTCGGACTTGATTGTAGCAGCTGTGTGTGGTAATTATAGCTCAAAAGCTTGTGAGGTACGGATGTTGAGCTTATATTACGGCTGGAGTTGGCATGGATATTATGTTTGATTGCTTTGTGTGCATTGCTTGTTGTTTTATATGCTGTTCAGCTGCTGCATTGCATACGCATGATCATTTCCCTTTCAGCTGTTGTATCCGTGCTTTTTTGTTGCTCTGCTTTCTTACCAGGATGTGAGGGCGAGTGACAATACCGCACTCTCATCTCCCTACTGGTCTGTTAGCCCTCATGCGCCGAGTGGTTAACTACCGCAGTTCATGGGTTGGGCAACAGCAGGTTGAGTTATTGATGCATCTGGTATTCAGGTGTGGTGTAAAGATGAGCGGGTAATTCCCGTGTGCTTGTAGGTTAGATTGTCCCAGTTATATATAGTATTTGTATACACTGGTATCACTTCGTGTGATGCTTAGTTTTATATAGTTGGTGGACCATCTGTACTTGTGTTGTATTCAGCCGTTGGGCATTTGTTGTATTTGAATATTTGTTCTGTTGTGGATTTATAAATTGGGATTATTTTGAGTATCTTGTATTTTAATTTATGTTATCTTTCAGTCAGGCCAAAAGCTAAAAAAAAAATTTTAACCACTTTTTAGTAGCTTCCATTTGTTTTGCGTGGTTTTACTCTGATGTGTGCACGAGGCCTGACATTTTTGGTATCAGAGCTTAAGCTGGGATAAGCTCAATTTCTTGGATCACACTTGAGTCTAGGCACAGTGTCGTGTGTTGCTTGTGCTTGACTATGTGACTTATGTGCTGCATATTGTTTGTGTGATATGTGATTTCTATGATGTTTCTGTTCTGTGTTTTATTACCATGTTTAGTGCCTTCGTAGAGATGCCTCCTTGACGTAGGGGTAGAGGTAGAGGGCAGTTTCAGGATGAGTCTGGAGATCAGAACGTGGATCAGCGTAGTTTCCCTTCCAGTGGTCGTGGTAGACGTGAAGAGGATGAAGTTGACAACTTAGCAACCCGTGTGGAAAGTATGGAGATTGTGATGGCTAGGTTCCAACTGATGAGTCCCCAGATCTTTAACGATGATGAGTCTAGCGAAGATGCGGATTCGTGGTTGAAGCACATCACTGGTTTGTTCGATCGTGTTCAGTATGATGATGTGCTTCGGTTGAGTTTGGCGACCTTCCAGCTGAGGAAGAGTGCTGAGCGTTGGTGGCGTGGCGCTTCAAGGATGCTAGAGGAGACAGGTGTGGAGATTACTTGGGATAGCTTTTGCGTTGCCTTTCGGCAGGAGTACGTCCCGGAGTCGTACGTGAATGCTCGTGAGTGAGAGTTCGATCATTTGGAGCAAGGTACGATGTTGGTGCGTGAGTATGCCCGTAGGTTTTCTTCTCTGTTGGCGTATGTTCCGCATGTTGCTGGCCGGGAGAGGGCCAAGAGGACTAAGTTT
>KV015613.1:77888-94433 GCA_001598015.1 Dorcoceras hygrometricum
CCTTCCAGCTGAGGAAGAGTGCGGAGCGTTGGTGGCGTGGCGCTTAGAGGACGCTTGAGGAGATCGGTGTGGAGATTTCTTGGGATAGCTTCTGTGTTGCCTTTTGGCAGGAGTACGTCCCAGGGTCATATGTGAACGCCCGTGAGCGGGAGTTCGACAACTTGGAGCATAGTGCGATGTCTGTTAGGGAGTATGCTCGTAGGTTTTCTTCTCTGTTGGCGTATGTCCCGCATGTAGCTGGTCAGGAGAGGGCCAAGAGGACCAAGTTTATTGAGGGTTTGAATGAAGAGTTGTATACTTTGGTTTTGTCGATTAAACCAAAAAGCTATGCAAAGGCTGTTGATAGTGTTGTTGATATCGAGGAAGGTCTGCGGAACCGGAGGTCGCGTGCTAGGCCTCAGGGTGCTCAGGGTGGTCGTCCTGCTGTCCAGGGAGCGCAGTCTTCCCAGTCTTCGCAGTTAGCTCATCAACCCCCGCAGCATCAGCAGCAGTTGGCTCAGTAGCTGGCGTCAGAGGTTCTGACCTCGTGGCCATCAGTTTAAGAGAAGTCTGGTTCTGGTTCTTCTGGTTCTGGCAGCTCTAGTAGCAGTGGTTCTAGGGCAGATTTTTGTGGCTTCTGTGGAGGCAAGAATTCGTCGACTCAGTGCGTTGGTGTGCAGGGCTCTTGTAATATCTATGGTCAGTATGGGCATTTCGCGAGGGTGTGTCCGTCGGTCGGATCACAGCAAGCCGCAGCCCCACCTCAGGGTCGAGGAGGATCGTCTAGGGGTCGTTCCCCTCAGTTCCCGCAGCCTAGGGTTGGAGAGACGCAGTTTAGGCCGTTTCAGTTTCCTGGTCCGTCACGTTTCGGACAGTCGTCTCAGCAGCATTTCTATGGACCCCAACATGCTCAAGTGAATGCCATTACAAGGGAGCAAGCGGAGGGCGCGCCGAGCGGAGTGATTGCAGGTAACTGTTCTGTCTTTGATTTTCCTGCACGAGTGTTGTTTGACACTGGCGCATCGCATTCGTTTATTGCTGATTCTTTTGTTGTTGAGTATGGTCTGCATACCTTTTCTTTGCGTGATGTGGTATCTGTTTCTACTCCTGGCGGTGCTAGCCTGTTTTCCCAAGAAGTTTTGTTGGATGGCGTTCTGAGGTTTGGCGAGCATGTGCTAGTGGCGAATTTGTTTCATTTGATGTTGTGGGATTTCGACTGCATAGTGGGAATGGACGTGTTGTCCAGTTATAGGGCCTCCGTGGATTGTTTCCATGGGATCGTGCGTTTTAGGCGTCAGTCCGGTGAGAAATGGAATTTCTACGGTGCTGATTCTCAGTCAAATTCCGCTAGTCTCAGCGATGGAGATGTTCAGCTTGTTGTCGGCACAGAACGCGGGTTTTATGATCTACGCGTTGGATGCATCTTCTTCTTCGCATGTGCAGCTCAGCGACATTCCAGTGGTGCGTCATTTTCCTGATGTGTTTCCGGAGGGTATTCCTGGTTTTCCTCCGAGGAGGGAGATTGACTTTAGCATTGAGTTGGTGCCTGGCACAGCTCCGATTTCGCGTGCACCATATCGATTAGCGCCTGCTGAATTGAGAGAGCTCAAGGTGCAACTGGATGACTTGCTAGAGAAATGTTTTATCAGACCTAGCATGTCGCCGTGGGGAGTGCCTATTTTGTTTGTCAAGAAGAAGGATGGCACAATGAGAATGTGCATTGACTTCCGTCAGCTGAACAAAGTTACCACGAAGAATAAGTACTCGTTGCCGAGGATCGACTACTTGTTTGACCAGTTGCAAAGTTTTGCTATATATTCGAAGATCGATCTACGTTCAGGGTACCATCAGTTGAGAGTTAGAGATCAAGATGTCGCGAAGACTGCTTTTCGTACAAGGTATGGGCATTTTGAGTTTCTGGTAATGCCTTTTGGATTGACTAATGCTCCTGCAGTCTTCATGGATTTGATGAACCAGGTCTTCCGCCAGTTTATAGATCAGTTTGTGATCGTGTTCATCGACGATATCTTGGTGTATTCGAAGACTCCTTTGGAGCATAAGGAGCATTTTAGAGTTGTTCTTCAGACGTTGAGAGACTCGCAGCTGTATGCCAAGTTTTCTAAGTGCTAGTTCTAGCTGAATCGAGTCGTGTTTTTGGGTCATGTGATTTCAGCGGATGGCATTTCTGTGGATCCCAGTAAAGTAAATGCTGTTTTGAACTGGGAGCGACCTAGGAAAGTATCTGAGGTTCGTAGTTTCTTGGGTCTGGCTGGCTATTACCGTCGTTTTATAGAGCGTTTCTCTAGTATAGCTAGGCCGATGACTCAGTTGACTCAGAAGGACAAGCGGTTCGTTTTGACTGAGAAATGCGAGAATGCTTTTCAATTGCTCAAGGAGAAGTTGACTATTGCGCCTGTGTTGGCTTTGCCGTCTAGTTCAGGTGGCTTTGTTGTGTGTTCCGATGCTTCGCTCAATGGATTGGGTTGTGTGTTGATGCAGCATGGACGAGTCATTGCGTATGCCTCTCGGCAGTTGAAACCGCACGAGACTCATTATCCAGTTCATGATTTGGAGCTAGCAGCTGTGGTCTTTGTGTTGATGATTTGGCGCCACTATCTGTATGATGAGCAGTTTGTGGTGTATTCGGACCACAAGAGTTTGCAGTATTTGTTTTCGCAGCCTGACTTGAATATGAGACAGCGTAGGTGGATGGAGCTGTTGAAGGATTTTGATTGTGAGATCAAGTATCAGCCTCGGAAAGTTAATGTAGTGGCGGATGCGTTGAGCAGAAAGGCTCAAGGAGATATGCTTGCGTCGTTGTATGTTTCTAAAGACCGTGAGCATCTTAGCACTACGGGTTATAGGTTTTACCCGGCTGAGGATTATGTGGTGGTTTCTTCTTTCCAAGTTGGGCCACGGATCATTTCGATCATTAGAGCGGCTCAAAGGACAGATCCTTCCATCCATGAGTTGAAGTTGAAGGTCAGGGCTGGTCAACTTGAGGACTATTCTGTTTCGTCTGATGGTTGTTTGCATTTCCGGGGTAGGTTGGTTGTGCCCAATCTGATAGATCTTCGGGAGGATATCCTTAGAGAAGCGCATTGCAGTAGACATAGTGTTCATCCTGGTGCACGGAAGATGTACCATGCGTTGAAGCCGCACTCTGGTGGGCTGGTTTGAAGAGCGACGTTGCTGGTTTTGTTGCTCATTGCTTAAACTGTCAGCAGGTTAAGGCTGAAAGGATGAGACCTGGTGGTATATTGCAGAGTTTGGAAGTGCCCCAATGAAATTTGGAGCACATAGCGATGGCTTTTGTGACACATTTGCCTCGTTCCAACAGAGGTTGCGATGCGATTTGGGTTGTTATCGACAGATTGTCGAAGTCTGCGCACTTCATTCCCTATGGTATGACGTCTTCGTTGAAGAAAATGGCGAAACTGTACATCGATTTTGTGGTTAGATTACACGGTGTGCCTGTTTCAATCGTTTCGGACCGAGATCCGAGGTTTACTTCCAGCAAGAAGCTTTGGTACCAGATTGTCTATGAGTACAGCGTATCACCCCCAAACAGATGGCCAATCTGAGCGAACTATCCAGACGTTGGAGGATATGTTAAGGCAGCAGATGAAGGATCACGTGGATCTGATTCGACAGCGGATGAAAGATGCCCAGGATCTCCAAGACAGTTATGCAAATAGGAGGCATCGACCTCTAGAGTTTCAGGTTGGTGATCTCGTTTTCCTTAAAGTTTCTCCGTTTCGCAGTGTCATGCGCTTTGGACACAAGGGAAAGTTAGCCCCTCGTTATGTTGGTCCGTATGAAATTGTGGAGAGGATTGGCCCTTTGGCGTATCGGCTGTTGTTGCCACCAGATTTATCTTCTCTACATGATGTCTTTCATGTTTCCATGTTGAGGAAGTACGAGCCAGATCCGTCTCATGTGTTGAGAACTGACGAGGTTGAGCTAGATCAGACGTTGAGTTATGTTGAGTATCCCTTGCGAATTTTGGATCGTAAAGAGAAACGGCTGAGGAATAAAACCATTCCCTTGGTGATGGTTCAATGGAGCAAACATGGTAGGGAAGAAGCTACCTGGGAGATGGAAGAGAAGATGCAACGTGAGTGGCCGCATCTGTTTGCGTGAGTTCTGCATCAGATTTCAGTAATTGTTTGCTCAGTTATCTTGTGCTCTTGGTTGTGAGTTCAGTTGTTGCCCGAGTTTGATTTCGAGGACGAAATCGTGTTTTAGTGGGGGAGAGATGTGAGACCGGTGTTTTTGCAACCAGGTGTTGGTCGGATTTGGACCAGCTGTTGGTCGATGTGTTTGGCGTAGACATCAATTTTGCCTAAGTGTTGGAATCAGCAGCAGTAGTAGTGGGATCAGCCGTTGAGTGATCGTGTCAGTTGTTGATATTTCAGATGTTGCGTGTTGGTAGGAAGCAGCAGCAATGCTGACGTGGATTCCAGACGTTGGTGTATTAGCGTGTATCCAGCTGTTGCGAGTGATCAGCTGTTGGTATGTTAGTTGCGGTGATCAGCAGAGAGCGCTAAGGGACTTTGAAGCGACGATGTTTTGTGTTCAGGAACCAGCTGTTGGTTTTGTTAGCGTGTTTCGTAGTGGATAGCGAAACTACGTCGTTTAGATAAGTTGGAACGACATCGTTTTGAGTGGAGCTCTTTGTATCAGCTGTTGGTTATGATAGACATCAACTGTTGAGAGATTTCATGCGTTGCGACTGCTGGTTTGTGAATCAGCTATTGGTAGCAAGGTGACGTGTTCCTCTGCGACGTCGTTTGGTTAAGTTGGTGCGACGCCATTTAGTTTTAGCGTTTTTTGAAAGATTCAACTGCTGGTTAATATATTAACGATGGGCAAAAGCTGATGCGAGATTCCTGCTGGTTGGGAATATTAGTTGTGACAACTGATTTTGTCGGTGGATCTGTTCCTGTTTCTATCTGCTGTTTGAGTAGTGTATTTAAGAGAAGACTTGGTCTTCGATTGTTTAACAGATCCCATACTTAGAAATATTTTCCGATAGCAAATCTTGTCGAAAACCCTAATTACTGTTTACAGTAACCTTATCCGTCCTAATTTCTGGTGGTAGACAACTCCGACGAGAGTGAGAGTGGTAGAGTTGGACTCCTCTCGCTAAGGCGTTTCGTTCTATACCTCTTTAGAAAGCGTTGGAGGAGCTGGAAGAGGATCGCAGGATCGCTAAGACACCTCCCTTGTGTAGTTTGCTAGCATAAGCGTTCCCTGCCGTGCCAGTAGTTTCGTTTGGGTAAGTAAAGATGCTACCTTTAAGCTTTGTTAGAGCTTTCCGTTGAGTTAGGAAGGTAGATGAGCGCTGGTGGAGTTGTAGCTCCCAGCTGCTATTATTTTACGTTTCGGCTTTTGAGCATTGGCTTGTGTTGTTATAGCAGGTGACAGATATATGTTGCTCGGACTTGATTGTAGCAGCTGTGTGTGGTAATTATAGCTCAGAAGCTGGTGAGGTACGGATGTTGAGCTTATATTACGGCTGGAATTGGCATGGATATTATGTTTGATTGCTGTGTGTGCATTGCTTGTTGTTTTATATGCTGTTCAGCTGTTGCATTGCATACGCATGATCATTTCCCTTTCAGCTGTTGTAGCCGTGCTTTGTTGTTGCTCTGTTTTCTTACCAGGATGCGAGGGTGAGCGGAAATACCGTACTCTCATCTCCCTGCTGGTCTGTTAGCCCTCATGCGCCGAGTGGTTAACTACCACAGTTCATGGGTTGGGCAAGAGCAGGTTTAGTTATTGATGCATCTGGTATTCAGGTGTTGTGTAAAGATGAGCGGGTAATTCCCGTGTGCTTGTACACACACCAGTGGCCACTAACCATTCTTCGCAGAATCTGCTGTCAGCTGTTGAATTCATTGGCTCCCTTCCTTGGTCGTAGCCTTCGGCTGTTGCATTGTCCCTCATGCATAGCATTAGCATTATATATTTTGCTATTCATTTTTGTTTCATAGTTGCTCTCCATACTGGGGTTTAACCCCCAGGGCCCTCTGGGGCTGTTGTGTTTGTTTGCCTGTCTGTTGTTCAGGTTTTCCAGGTTTCACAGCTGGTCGAGGTTATGATCCAGCTGGTGGTGTCCCAGGAGGTGGTTAGAGTGTCCCAGTTATATATATATTATTTGTATACACTGGTATAACTTCGTGTGATGCTTAGTTTTATATAGTTGGTAGACCATCTGTACTTGTGTTGTATTCAGCCGTTGGGCATTTTTTGTATTTGAATATTTGTGCTGTTGTGGATTTATAAATTGGGATTATTTTGAGTATCTTGTATTTTAAATTATGTTATCTTTGAGTCAGGCCAAAAGCAAAAAAAAAAATTTAACCACTTTTTAGTAGCTTCCGTTTGTTTTGCGTGGTTTTACTCTGATGTGTGCACGAGGCCTGACATGGAGACCGCTGAGAAGTCAGTTGAGGAGGAAACGAAGAAATATGAGGAGACAGAGAAGGAGAAGAAAGATGAGGAGACAGATAAGGAGGAGAAAGTTGAGAAGGTTATTGACTCTGAAGACACAGAACCCTTGAGCAAGGTTCTGAAGCTTACTGAGACATATATGTCTGATGAGGAGTCGATGTCTATTGATGACCTTTTGCAGCAAATTCCTGAAGACATGATGCTTCCATCTGTCACAGCTGAAGAGCCTACAAATATTGTGTTTGGTCACGGGATTGCATTTAAGGAAGTGGACTGGTACTAGGCCACCCTTCCGAAGATTGACCCTATGGATAAGGGGAAGGCGCCCCTTGTGGATGATATTAAGGGCAATCCAGCAAAATAGATGTTTGTGTTGATTTCTGCCGATGTTGAGTTTCTTGTACAGATTAGAGAAGTCGTTGAAGAAGAGATCGCTTCATTCTTTTATTCTTTCAGTCTTCGTAGCTTGTCAGCTTTGACGTCAGTATCAGATCTCGTAGCCAAGGAAGAGCAGATGCTACAATGGCTGAGACAGATTCGCTGCAGACAGCAGTTCGGAGGCATTTGTATATAACAGCCAAGTACAGAGAAATGTTACTTAAGAAATTTTTGGAGGCGAGGCATAAAAATTTTGAATCCGTCACGCCCACTTCTGCAATTGATCTTCAAGTGCTAGACTTGCTTTCAGAGGCTCATAGAATTTCACTAATTAATTTGATGGAGCAACTGAGGCAACATAAGCTAGAGTGGACACGACCTTGTTCCTCTGTTTGGAGGAGCTGTTGACCAGAGCAGAGGGATACATTCCCAATTTTATCCTAATGTTACTTCAATAAGCTGGGTAAGGCCTTTAATTTTTTGAAATGAACCAGACTCTAGAAATTTTTTTTTAAAACATGTGCGGAAAACGTAAACGTGAAGTATGGCTCGTTCCTTTCTAAAACATTTCTAAATCATTTTCTCAAAAATACTTTAAGCATAAATAAAGAAATATTAAAATCGTTAAAACATCCAACATAATAAAATCAACTGCGTAAAAATACTGAATGTAATCATGTTTAACATCAGAATCTAAAACTGTATCATGACAGAACTGAAAAGTAAGGCGGTCACGGGGTACTGCTGCAGCAGACGCTCACGTAAACGTGAAGTATGGCTCGTTCCTTTCTAAAACATTTCTAAATCATTTTCTCAAAAATACTTTAAGCATAAATAAAGAAATATTAAAATCGTTAAAACATCCAACATAATAAAATCAACTGCGTAAAAATACTGAATGTAATCATGTTTAACATCAGAATCTAAAACTGTATCATGACAGAACTGAAAAGTAAGGCGGTCACGGGGTACTGCTGCAGCAGACGCTCAGAGGTCGTCACCGCCAGTCGGGATATACTCATCGACAGGATCATCACCTGCACCATTTAAACCTAGTGTGCCTAGAGGCTCAGCATGCTCTATCATAATACATAACAAAGTACATACTAATAAAATCGCATGCAAGCACATACTTTTAATTAAAATAACGTTAAAGCGTGAATGCGTGCATGATCTTAAAATATTTCTTCATTCATTTCATATCATAACATAACATATTTATATATAAGGCATGTCATAACGTAACCTGAAAAACGTATGAGTCGTATCAGTGAATGTGAGCGGACGTATGACTAATCGGTCGTAATAACCAACGTACGTGGCGGTGTGGTTCACCCCGATATCACACGAGGATCCCTATATGTCACACCTCCTATAAATTGCCACTTCACCCCGATATCACACGAGGATCCATAGGCCCTATAATCATACCTAAAAACAGGGGATCACCAGGCCCGGCTACCCGGCTAACTCCCATCATAAAACTTTGTCACATCACTTCAATCCCTCGGGTTTTAACTTAAAAAGAGACATGCCTGATCGTTTCATAAAATCTCATGATGCGTGAATTTCTTAAAATCATGCATTTAAAAGCTTAGCCCGTTAATGTATAATTAATTCTTTCCTTTAAAACATTTACGTACATAGCATACTACATATATGATTAATTATACATTTACGGGCTTCTACATTTTTCTACTTCGGTTGAGGATTGATTTCGGGGCCGAACTCACCACTTCTAGACTAATCATTGCTCTAAACTTAGTCGATGAAACAAATGTTCAACATCTTTAAAATTTTTGCCTATTTTAATTAAATTTGACTCTAGGAATTTTGACCAATTAAAATTAGTTTTTTGACCTCTTAAAATCGATTTAAATCAATTTTGACCACAAAAGACGATTTTGACCAAAAGATCGATTTTGACCAAATTAAAATCAAAAATCAATTTTGAATTAATTAAAAATCAAAGACTCAAATTTTGACTAAAGACTTAAAAATAAACATAACTTTAATTATTTTAAAAGTTTGACTCAATTTTAAAACATCTGAATATTTTCTTTAAAATTGGACCTTTGACTTAAAATTAAAATAACCGGTCCATAATTAAAATAACTCGGACCAACTTTAAAACATTTTGACTCGACACACGACGAACCGACCCGGTCCAATCGAACCAGCCAAATCGTTCCAATTGAACCGAACGGTCCAAGACATAAAATTAAAACTTTAAAGCTTCTAATTTACTCCATCCTTTGCTAAAAATTCAAACATTTAAAATTTGACTAAATAAAAACACATTGATCAATTTTGACCAAATAAAATCCCAATGACCAAAATTTGAATTTAAAATTTGATAAAAGTATTAGACCCATAAAAAGGATTTTGACTTTAAATTTTTGACTTTAAAATTTGATAAAAGTATTAGGCCATAAATAAAATGATTTTGACTTTAAAATATTCGGCCAATACGCTAAAATTTCCAAAATTTCCATAAATCAAATAAATTCTAAAAATACTGTAAAACATCTTAAAATATGCTTAAAACATCAAATAAAATCATCCACGAACTTTAGCAGCCCCTAAGACTCGAAATCTTGATTTTCAACAAAATGACCCGACACGGCTCACTTCGAGCAACAAAACGGTAAAAATCATTAAAAATCTATTTCTTTAAAATGATTTTGACTTTAAAATATTCGGCCAATACGCTAAAATTTCCAAAATTTCCATAAATCAAATAAATTCTAAAAATACTGTAAAACATCTTAAAATATGCTTAAAACATCAAATAAAATCATCCACGAACTTTAGCAGCCCCTAAGACTCGAAATCTTGATTTTCAACAAAATGACCCGACACGGCTCACTTCGAGCAACAAAACGGTAAAAATCATTAAAAATCTATTTCTTATCTAAATCACTCTCTGCTCAACCCACATCACCCTAACTCAATATACTAGGTACTGAAATAAACTAAACTCAAAAAAGATATAGTAAGTGACCAAACCGACGCCCGCAAGCTCACTGCTTGCGTGCAGATTGCAACCAGGACATGTGCTGGCCATAAAATTCATAACTAATTCTTTTATCGACAAAATCGCCCCACGTTTGGACCTACGTGACCCTAACTCAATGGGAAATCTCATGAAATCAACCTTCACCACACAGACTGTTGGAAAATTGGCAAGGCCCAAATTAATTAATTGAGTTATAACCCTCCGATGAAAGTCCAAATTGACGTGAAAAATTAAATATACAATTCGAGTATATATTTTTGGAATATTAATTTTCTCAAAACCGATTTTAGGTGAAGAAAGGAATAAACCAATTAAAGCCATTAAAGCACATTATTGGGAATTGTGCAGCTGTCCCACATCGGGAAAAGAACCTGGACAAACCTTCCTTATATATGACTTCGTATTATGTGTAAATAATTAATACAAGTTGTGATAGACCCGAGAAGGTTCCTCAAGGGCTCGTAGGTGCAAAGCACCTACGAGCCCGCGCCCGCCCCCGAGCCTGAGCCCGTGTGTTGGGTCCGAAAATAGGATCAAATAAACGAAAGCGAGCGCTACTGGCAAATTAAAAATTTTGCGCTGCTATAAGGAGGTGCAATACCTCAGGTTCTTGAACATTAAATATAGCAGAGCACCGGAGACAGATCTGGTATGATTTAAAAATCATGCGGAAAACACCAGAACTGAATCCTAATATTTTAAAACAACTCAAACAGATTTATGTACAACATAAATCTGTTCGACTGTGCAAGTTTGCTAACTGTGTATGCCATCAAATGAGTTATGCGATGCTAAGATAAATGTGCAAGTGCTGAAAGCTTAAAGAATACAATACTCCAAGAATTGTTTCTGGAAGTTCGGACCTCAATGTCCTACGTCTCCCCTTCTTCCACCTCGGAAGGCTCCACTAGAAGATTTGATCTATACAACGCGTACAGACCCAATCCCGCAACCAGCAGCTGCGAGAACTCCTAGACTCTACCAGCCCACGGCTGTTCACTCACTTGTTTTACGCCTATGTGAGAAAGGCTACAAACACAGAGTTTAACGTCATCGTGCTTGGACGGGAACTGATTGAAACAGGTTTTGATTCACTCGCTAATCAATTTAGCTCAACTCACGAAAATGTGTGAGTGAATCTGTGTGTGAGATTATTACAATGAAATGCTCAACTCTCTGTTTCTCACACACTAGGGAAATGCTCTACACAAGCTAATTATAGCTCCGCTGTCAACTTCAATTAAGCTTTCTCTAGTATGATAGTTGACAGCTTCGCTTCTGGTTCATTTTCCCTCTGCTGGTGCACTGTGCAATCAACGTATTTCTGCAACAGCGCTCTGGTTATCTCCAACCAACAGTCTCTTTATTCAATGGCGTTCTTCTCAAATATATAGCCTCTATTCAAATTCAAACCGTTGGACACAAATTCAAACCGTTCAAATGTGTTCTGTAAAGTACCGACAGGGATTGTCCTTTGCGTCCTTTCTTTTGCAGGCCTTTTTGTCGTCTTCCACATTTTGAAATAAGCTCAGCAGTTGACATCCAGCTTTGTTAATTCTTCGTAATTTGTCAACTGCTTCGCTGCTGGTTCCAGACTTCAACTATTGCGACTGGATATAACTCTTCATGCTTTACGCCTGGACACTCTGTCTCTTGCAACTGGATTCTTTGTCGACTGGATATGCAAAGCACTGTAGCTTGCGACTAGGAGCACTGTAGCTTGCGACTGGTTGAGCAGGTGAAGATATGCTTGCATCTGGTTGTCCAGTCGTTGGTCGTGAAATGCTTGCGACTGGATTTCCCAACGACTGGTTAGATCAAACGATGTTGTATCAACTTATTCAAACGACATCGTTTGCTATGCATCCTCGACTGGTTAATTATATCACTGAATCTCTCATCTGGATGTACTGTAGCTGCCTGCTGATCATTACCATCGCAAAGTCCTTCTGCTGAATACTTAGCGCGAAAGCAAAACGCTGTCGTATCCATTTATCCAAACGACATCGTTTTGCTATCGCTAACTTCAAGTATCATCTGCTGGTGAACAGTAGCTTGCGACTGGATACTTCTTCCTGTACGACGTCGCTCTATCTCTTGCGTCTGGATTATCCATCGACTGGTTCTACTGTAGCTTCCTACTGATTGTGATGTCACTACTGATGTCATCATTACTTAGCTCTCCAGCTGGTCTTCTCGCACCAGCTGATCTTTTTTCATCTGCTGATCATGATGTCGTCACCGATGACATCATCATCGATGGTTCACTTAGATGTTCCAGCTGGTTCCCTTTTGATGTTCCAGCTGGTCCATCTTCCTCTTCTAGCGCTTGCAGCTGGATCCTATCGTTCCAACTGGTTCATTATGCTCCAGCTGGTTCAACTTGGCCTCCGCCTGATTACGAACAACTGACTCAACTTTGGACGTCTCCATTGCTAATCCAGCTGCCGTTTACAATGATTAACCAAACCAGCTGTGAACTTTGTCTTTTCACGCCATCGACTGGACAGATTTTGCTACTGTTCATCTTCTTCTTCGATCCTAAAATCTGTACACTAAGTAGAATTGTTAGAAACACAATAATAGGTTTTGTGTAGTTCAAAACTTAATCAGGATATGTGTAAACAGATCCATCAATCTCACCCTTTTTTATTTACACAAAACCTTAAATAACGGATGCATGTTCTAACAATTCTCTCCCTTTTTGTGGGAATCAAAAAGAGATCGAAAACAGGTTTTCCCGAAATTTAAATCAAAACTCTCCCTACACTGTCACAACAAAAACAATGTGACAGCAGGAGTTTTAAATTTGAAAAACAAAAACAGCTTTGGGGAAGAACCGAATGTAAGAGCTATATGATTTGGAAACTGGAACTGATGCATAGCTCAAATTAACAAAGACAGCGACGCCACTCTCCCTGTCTTTTATAACATAAGCTCAAAACATTTTAAAAACAAAGATTTAAGCATCAGCTGAAATCCGCATAACAGAACATTTGAAAACTATCAGAGCATCAAAAATGTTTCAAATAAGCATGTACTACTGAGTTACTTATATATGAAGAACCAGAAAACAGATAAATGCTCAGATTTTCATTCTCCTATTTCATCCCATGTGCTTGTCACCGAGCCTCGCTCCAGGTGATCTTACAGCACAACGAAAATAGAATCTTGGCATCCGCACGGAACGCGCGCATCCCGTGACAGTTCATCAAGAGAAAACCAGTTCTATATTAAAACAAATCATCTGGTATTCATAAGATAAGCTGCTCAAAACAGTTAAAAACATTAAAAACATAGCACATGAGTTTTAAAAAAAATGCTCGTTCAAGAACAACATGCTCTGATACCACTTGTTGGGTCCGAAAATAGGATCAAATAAACGAAAGCGAGCGCTAATGGCAAATTAAAAATTTTTGCGCTGCTATAAGGAGGTGCAATACCTCAGGTTCTTGAACATTAAATATAGCAGAGCACCGGAGACAGATCTGGTATGATTTAAAAATCATGCGGAAAACACCAGAACTGAATCCTAATATTTTAAAACAACTCAAACAGATTTATGTACAACATAAATCTGTTCGACTGTGAAAGTGTGCTAACTGTGTATGCCATCAAATGAGTTATGCGATGCTAAGATAAATGTGCAAGTGATGAAAGCTTAAAGAATACAATACTCCAAGATTTGTTTCTGGAAGTTCGGACCTCAATGTCCTACGTCTCCCCTTCTTCCACCTCGGAAGGCTCCACTAGAAGATTTGATCTATACAACACGTACAGACCCAATCCCGCAACCAGCAGCTGCGAGAACTCCTAGACTCTACCAGCCCACGGCTGTTCACTCACGTGTTTTACGCCTATGTGAGAAAGGCTACAAACACAGAGTTTAACATCATCGTGCTTGGACGGGAACTGATTGAAACAGGTTTTGATTCACTCGCTAATCAATTTAGCTCAACTCACGAAAATGTGCGAGTGAATCTGTGTGTGAGATTGTTACAATGAAACGCTCAACTCTCTATTTCTCACACACTAGGGAAATGCTCTACACAAGCTAATTCTAGCTCCGCTGTCAACTGCAATTAAGCTTTCTCTAGTATGATAGTTGACAGCTTCGCTTCTGGTTCATTTTCCCTCTGCTGGTGCACTGTGCAATCAACGTATTTCTGCAACAGCGCTCTGGTTATCTCCAACCAACAGTCTCTTTATTCAATGGCGTTCTTCTCAAATATATAGCCTCTATTCAAATTCAAACCGTTGGACACAAATTCTTCCCGTTCAAATGTGTTCTGTAAAGTACCGACAGGGATTGTCCTTTGTGTCCTTTATTTTGCAGGCCTTTTTGTCGTCTTCCACATTTTGAAATAAGCTCAGCAGTTGACATCCAGCTTTGGTAATTCTTCGTAATTTTTCAACTGCTTCGCTGCTGGTTCCAGACTTCAGCTATTGCGACTGGATATAACTCTTCATGCTTTACGCCTGGACACTCTGTCTCTTGCAACTGGATTCTTTGTCGACTGGATATGCAAAGCACTGTAGCTTGCGACTAGGAGCACTGTAGCTTGCGACTGGTTGAGCAGGTGAAGATATGCTTGCAGCTGGTTGTCAAGTCGTTGGTCGTGAAATGCTTGTGACTGGATTTCCCAACGACTGGTTAGATCAAACGATGTTGTATCAACTTATTCAAACGACATCGTTTGCTATGCATCCTCGACTGGTTAATTATATCACTGAATCTCTCATCTGGATGTACTGTAGCTGCCTGCTGATCATTACCATCGCAAAGTCCTCTGCTGAAATACTTAGCGCGAAAGCAAAACGCTGTCGTATCCATTTATCCAAACGACATCGTTTTGCTATCGCTAACTTGCTTCCTACTGATTGTGATGTCACTACTGATGTCATCATTACTTAGCTCTCCAGCTGGTCTTCTCGCACCAGCTGATCTTTCTTCATCTGCTGATCATGATGTCGTCACCGATGACATCATCATCGATGGTTCACTTAGATGTTCCAGCTGGTTCCCTTTTGATGTTCCAGCTAGTCCATCTTCCTCTTCTAGCACTTGCAGCTGGATCCTATCGTTCCAACTGGTTCATTATGCTCCAGCTGGTTCAACTTGGCCTCCGCCTGATTACGAACAACTGACTAAACTTTGGACGTCTCCATTGCTAATCCAGCTGCCGTTTACAATGATTAACCAAACCAGCTGTGATCTTTGTCTTTTCACTCCATCGACTGGACAGATTTTGCTACTGTTCATCTACTTCTTCGATCCTAAAATCTGTACACTAAGTAGAATTTTTAGAAACACAATAATAGGTTTTGTGTAATTCAAAACTTAATCAGGATCTGTGTAAACAGATCCATCACCGTGCCCATGCCGGAGCCGGAGCCGGCGCACGTCGCACTGTCGCAATGGGCGCTTTGAGGCGCACTTTGCACTTCGTACGTACACATCGTCGCGAGGAGCATTGAGGAGCTCTTAAATTTATGCTCGAGTGACACGGTTGACTGGGCAGTGACGTGGCTACAATGTGGCCATAGTGGCGGATGAGTGGGCAGTGACAAGGCAAAATAATATCAACCATTGGATCGGATATAAATCGAAGGGGTGTGATGAATCGTGAAAATTTGCGATCTGAACCGTTAGATGGATTGTGAAAAGACGCGATCCAAGCCATTGGTGAAACGGTGCAATCTGGAGTGTCTGATCTCGGATCGACGGATGCGATTGGTTCAATCTAAGGGTTGCATAATGAAAGGTCATGATCCTTCAGAGTGGACACAATCTAGACCTTTGGATGTAGATACAATGGCTACGGATCAAGGTTGTGCTAAGAATTGTGACTATTCACCAAAAGCCCCCTTACCCCTTCAAACTCTACAAATAGAAACCCCCAAAGTCTGAATTGAACACACCAAGCAATACAGTATTCTCATCTCTCTCTAAATTCAATACTTCTCTGCATTCAGTGTCCAAAGCATCTGAAAGTGTTGGGGATCCGGATCAGCCCCCCCGGTCAGGCAGCGGAAGAACAAAAATATAGAAACCGGGAGGCGATCAATACGAATAACAAAACTACATGTATCAACATACATAGGGTGTTTCAGGCGTGTTACCTCGCTGGCACTTGTGCCTGGCTCCAACCGATGTTTCAAGAACCCGGTGCTTCTCGGTAGATTGCGGTAGATACGCCAATCCGGTCCACGACCAGATTCGAGACTCCTTCGTCAGACTGCACTAGAAGTCCTGACGAGATCAGCACGATCGGATTCTCTTCGAAAAACTAGGCGGAAACCAATTTTCCGGCGAAGACGGCGGCGGCGACTGGCACTTGTGCCTGGCTCCAACCGATGTTTCAAGAACCCGGTGCTTCTCGGTAGATTGCGGTAGATACGCCAATCCGGTCCACGACCAGATTCGAGACTCCTTCGTCAGACTGCACTAGAAGTCCTGACGAGATCAGCACGATCGGATTCTCTTCGAAAAACTAGGCCGGAACAAAATTCCGGTGAAGTTGGGCGGCGGCGGCGGCGGCGCACGGCGGCGGTCGAGAGAGGAAAGGGAGGGCGGCGGCTCACGCTAGGGTTAGGTTTAGTGTAGTGTATTATGAAGTCTCTTAATCATTAAGTCCAATAATCAACATTAAATAGACTTAAGGTGGACTTGGGCCGGTCCAACGGGCCCGGGTCCAAATGACGATATC